>CM075977.1:49828164-50065733 GCA_038087875.1 Malacoraja senta
ATATATCCACTGACGTTGCCTCCACAGCCTTCTGTGGTAAAGAATTCCACAGATTCGCCACCATCTGACTAAAGAAATTTCTCCTCTGCTTACTAAAAGAACTTCCTTTAATTCTGAGGCTATGACCTCTAGTCCTAGACTCTACCACTAGTTGAAACATCCTCTCCACATCTACTCTATCCAAGCCTTTCACTATTCTGTACGTTTCAATGAGGTACCCCCTCATTCTTCTAAACTCCAGCGGGTACAGGCCCAGTGCCGACAAACGCTCATCATAGAAACTGATCTATCTTGGTAACAGTGAAACATAAAGTTGAAGTAATTAACAGTCCCATTGTTCCCTACTAGAAATTCCATTAAATTGAATGAATAAAAATCCTGCCTGAATGCTGTATGATAAGTAAAATTATAAACACAATGGATGCTTTCTATTCTTCTACTTCTTGAAAAATTCCATAAATTCTTCAGGTGAGACAATCTCATACAAAATCCATTGCTAAGACTCTTCAGCTGATTTGCGACATATTTACTGCTAGGAGAAAAAAAACCTCCAAAGAATATCAATGCATCAAACACCCTATTCAAATTCAGCTGCCCACGAAAAATTGTTTCCATCTTACCCTTATACCAATGTGGTACGCAAGCCATATACCAACACAACCATTCTCAGTGCATACTGATGTTAAGCAAGGCTATATCATGGCCCCATCACTTTTTTCAATCTTATCTCCACCAAGCATCCTTATGCAAATGGTTCAGATCTTCAGAACAATTGGATTGGGGTATTGAATACAAGAGTAGGCAGATTATGCTCAAAATATGTAAAATAGACCTCAGCTGAAGTACTTCATGCAGTTCTGGTCATCAAACAGTAGGAAGGAGGTGATAGCACTGGAGAGGAGCTTTGCCAGGATACTGTCAGGGGCGGTGCATTTCAGAATTGAAGAGAGGCGGAAGAGGAAAGGTCTGTTTTTCATGAAATGGAGAAAGTTAAGAGGGGACATGATTGAAGTATATAAATTTATGAGGGGTATTGATAGGGTAGACTGCACCAAAACTTTCCCCTTATCAGAAGACATAGATTTTGGGTAAGGGGTAAGAGGTCCAGAAAGAACCTGAGGGGGATCTGTTTTAACACCCAGAGAGTACCTGTAATGCACTGCGGGAGGGAACGATGGATGCAAAATCGCTAACAGCATTTAAGATGATTCTGGACGAGTACGTAAATTGCTTAGGCAAAGAATACAAGCACTTAAATCTACTTGGCATGGAAGACTACAGGCCAGGTGTTAGAATGTTAAAAGTCTCCCCCCCCCCCCCCCCCACATCTTTCTCATAGGCCTAGTTCTCCACCTCCCCAATGCACATAGACAATCTCAACTCACACACTCACATACACACACACACACTCACATACACACACACATACACTCACATACACACACACACTCACATACACACACACACACTCACATACACACACACATACACTCACATACACACCCTCACACCCGCATGCACACTCACACTCGCACAACACACTCACACACTTACACGCAGTCTCACATATGCACACTTACATACAATCACTCACACACTCTCACATATACACACTTACATACAGTACATACACTCACACGCTCACGCACACGCACACTTACCTTCCTACTCTGGGTCTCCTATTTCCCTCTACCCACCCCCCTCCTTCCCATTCCCCTCTACTCATTATCCTTCTCTCTGGTTCTACATTTCACTCCCTATTATTTCTCTTTTCATATTCGACATTATTTTGCCTTCTCCACACCATCTCCAGCATTGCTCATCCCCATCCATCTCTCCCCCAACTGACCTATCTGCTCCTTGTCATCCAACTTCACCTTTGACTTGCCAATTCTTGCCCCTTCTACTCCCCTCTGAAGCTTTCTCCACTCTACTCCACCCTGAAGAAGTGTTCTGATCCGAAATGTTGTCTGTCTGTTTCCCTCCACAGATGCTGCCTGGCCCACTGAGTTCCTCCAGCTAAAGTTTCTTGCATAAGATTCTGGCATTTGCCGTCTCTTATGTCCATGCAATAATAGGAAGAGTTTAGATATCTTTGCAGTGAAGAATTAAAGAAGTAAAAATTATGATTATATTGCATTCATGTGAAATTATTATTTTTTCGTTGAAATCCTGAAAATTCATTACAGTCATTGACTTAACGGAGGAAAACAGAACACCAATAAACTAACTTTTCATCGTTTCTGCCACAAAGAACGTAAATTATATTATACTTCTGCCCAAGCTCAAGGAATACTTGAATTCCGGTTTAGACATTATTAATGTCTTCTTCCAGCTTTATTTTTAAATATTTTCTGGCTTCAGGCTCATCATAAATTAAAAGAATTGCTCAAGGGCACATTCCATTGAAAATAAGTCTGGGAAGGTATTCTGCTCTTTGTTCATTTCATCTATGGTGAAATAGTGTCTTAAGAATCAAAATATATTCAGTAGAATTAATGTGCGTGGTTATTGGGAAGAACTAACAATACGTCAAATTATATTGTTCCATGACGAGACCGTTTGTTTGTGTTTGTTTGGAAAAAAATATTATTGGGGCATTAATAATTTAGAAGACATTTTTGTGTTTGGAAAACTATAATTTGCTTGAACGCTGTTTTGTGGTTTTGCAATTAGAGAAATAATGAGAATAGTTAGCTGAGTAAAGATTAGTCAACAATAATACGTCCTCAGGACAATTGCCAAGACATGGTAGAGTTGTTTACGGTACTTTAGGAGTGCTGGCACAATAAAGATGTCTGTTTTATTAGAGGTGGATCGATCTATCCCTCCCCTCCGCTTTCAGTCTGAAGAAGGATCCCGACCGGAAATGTCACCCACCCGTCCTTTTTCTCCAGAGATGCTGCCAGATCCGCTGAGTTATTCCAGCACTTTGTGTCAATCTTCGGTATATACCAGCATCTGCAGTTCCTTTCTGCACATTTTGTCTGCTCTGCTGCAAAATCTCCTCAAGGTATGCCTACTTTGTAGAAGTTCTCCTCCTCTCTCTGATGGGAGTTCTGTGGGACACACTCTATCTCCAGTTCCCTCCCCTCTACTTTCAGTCTGAAGAAGAGTCCCCATCTGAAACGTCACCCGTCCTTTTCTCCGGAGATGCTGTCTGTCCCACTGAGTTACTCCAGCACTTTGTGTCTATCTTCGGTACAGTAAGAAGCTTTGTTTTGCCTGCTATCCAATCAATCAGATAATACTATATATATATAGATATAGATATAGATATAGATATAGATATAGATATAGATATAGATATATAGATATAGATAAATACAGCCAAGCCAAACTCAATTACAATATGGTAGAGCAAAGGGAAAGATAGAGAGTATAGATTATAGTTCTCAGCATGGTAGAATATTATTGGAAAAAAATAGACATGGTGGTAAATTTACAGGTAGAAAAGAGATTTAAAAGAGTTGGGGGTACAGCGGTACAGCAGTAGAGTTGCTGCTTTACAGTGCCAGAGGCACGTGTTCGATCCTTATTATGGGTGCTGTCTGTATGGAGTTTGTACATTTTCGCTGTGACCATGTGGGTTTTATCCGAGTGCTCCAGTTACCTCCCACACTACACGTTTGAAGGTTAATTGGCTTCTGTAAAATTGTACATTGTGTGTCGGATAATGCAAGTGTATGGGGTGATCAGCATGGACTCGGTGGGCCTAAGAGTCTGTTTCCATGCTGTATCACTAAAGTCTAAAGTCTAAACTGGAACGATTGTATCAGATGATAGTGGATCCGTCTCTGGGACCAGCCTGCAAAGTGTCACCACACCCTGGCACCAGGGAACCAGAACTACTGAAAAAGTGCAAGATTTTAAAAAGTATCTTTTATATAGTGCTCTGGATGGTGTACTGATAGCACCAATCTCCATAATACTCTCAGCTGCATAGGTAATTTGAGCTTAAATTGCCTTCAATGATGACGTGTCACATTATGTTTGAATTTGGTATTGAATTCAATATTTTATACTGTGAAATGGCAAACCTAGAAATTGGTACCTTTAAATGGAAGAAGAATTTAGTTCAATCTTTGCTGCTTCTAGAAGATAATTCAACATCTTAAAGGCAGGTGTTAAGCAGTCAGAAATGCTGCAGAGGTCAGTTCTGACCGAGCTGGCCGGCTTTAGTTTTAAGGACATTCACCCGAACCTGGCAAGATCCCCACCTAATCTGAGGAAGGACATTCTTGCCATAGAGGGAGTACAGAGAAGGTTCACCAGACTGATTCCTGGGAGGTCAGGACTATCATATGAAGAAAGACTGGATAGACTCGGCTTGTACTCGCTCGAATTTAGAAGATTGAGGGGGTTTCTTATAGAAACGTACAAAATTCTTAAGGGGTTGGACAGGCTAGATGCAGGAAGATTGTTCCCGATGTTGGGGAAGTCCAGAACAAGGGGGTCACAGTTTAAGGATAAAGGGGAAATCTTTTAGGACTGAGATGAGAAAAATATTTTTTACACAGAGAGTGGTGAATCTCTGGAATTCTCTGCCACAGAATGTAGTTGAGGCCAGTTCATTGGCTATACTTAAGAGGGAGTTAGATGTGGCCCTTGTGGCTAAAGGGATCAGGGGGTATGGAGAGAAAGCAGGTACAGGATACTGAGTTGGATCAATATGATCAGCCATGATCATATTGAATGGCGGTGCAGGCTCGAAGGGCCGAATGGCCTACTCCTGCACCTATTTTCTATGTTTCTACGTTTCTATGTTGTACATGGGTCAGACTCGGAGTAGGTCATCAGGGATCCATATGTAATTTGTAACTGAAACGTGACAGAGGAGGGATTGGCATCTTTCTGGTGAGAGCAGCAATCAGTTCCAGAGCAAAACTGAGTAAGACACAAAGTGCTGGAGTAACTCAGGTGGCATCTCTGGACAATAGGTGATACTTTGTGTCCCGACCCGAATCATCACCTATCCATGTTGCCCTGATATGCGGCCTGACCCTCTGAGTTACTCCTGCACTTTGTGTCTTTTTTTGTAAACAAGCATCTGCACTTCCTTGTATTTCCTTGTATATTTCCAGATTTCCCTTTTGGGTTAGATGTGTCCTGTTCTATTTCCGGAGGTGGTTTCACACTTCCCACATTAATATTCTCTGGTGTCGATTCATGCCAGAATCAGGAGAACTTTGATCTTAAGTTGATAGGTACAGTAAGTCTTAATATCTCAGAGTCTGACTTGTTAGGCTGCTGTTAGTACTCCTCTTCAATACCACCATCTGACAGTCTTGAGGTCAAATTAGAACAAAATTCATGGATTCTAAGATGGTTTATGTGATCAAACCCTCTTATTGGTTCTATCACTGAATGTATCACAGTGAAACATGTGCTAGATTGATACTATCCTCTGGGCTAAAATTTAACATACCAACTCGAATTCCCGTAAAAGAAGTTAGCAGGTGCTTTGGAATGTCACCACTTCCAATTCGTCTCCATGTCAGATGCTATCCTGATTTGGAAATGAATTGCTTTTCCATCATGTCCACTGGAGCGGTATCATAAATACATATCATATTAAAATCGGTAGATACATATCATATTAAAATCGATACCAGTCTTACGTCTTTAAATTACTAATATCGTCCATTATTATTACAATGTCTCCAACTAAATAGAACTAAAAAGATAGATGAAATAAGGAAAGAAAGAGAAAAAAAAAAAAAAAGAGAAAAAAAAAAAGAAAGAGATAATAAAGAAGAATGGAATAATTTACTACAATAAGAAACTTCATTCGAGATATATTCGTACATTTCAGAGTATAACATTTCATCTATTCCTTGGTACGGGTGTTAGTCAGGTTCTTGTGCTGAACCATTCTGACCCTTTAAATAGTCAATAAAGGGAGACCATGTTCCGACGAATAGTTCCTGTTTGTCCAACAGGACAAGTCTAATTCTTTCCAAGTGTAAGGTCTCCGTCATTTCTATAATCCACATTTTAATTGTGGGGGTTATAGGGCCTTTCCAAAATTTTAGAATTAATTTTTTCCCAGTTATTATACTATAATCAATAAAGTTTCTTTGAGTTGATGTAAATGTTTGATTTAGTTCTAATGTTCCAAGTATTATTAATTTTGGATCCGGGTCCAATTGAATGCTAGTCACTTTAGATATTATTGTGAAAATATTTACCCAGAAATTTTTAATTTTTATGCAATTTGCAAACATATGAGATAAGTTAGCTTCTAAATGTTGACATTTATCACATATTGGTGAGATATGTGGGAAGATTTTATTTAATTTTGTTTTAGAATAATGTAACCTATGTATTACTTTGAATTGTATTAGAGAATGTCTGGCATTTAATGAACATTGATGTATGTGTTGTAAACTTTCTTCCCAAGTATCTTTCGTTATTATTTGATTTAGTTCTTTTTCCCAAGTTTGTCTGTGTAAGTCCGTCAATGGAATATCACTGTCTAATAAAATATTATATATATAAGATATTAGTTTTTCTGTATTAGGATGTTTATTCCAACAGGCGTCAACAATTTCTGAATTTCTAATTCTAAAATTTCGAGTATTTGCTTTTACATAATCTCTAAGTTGAAGATATCTGAAAAAATCATTTACTTGAAGTCCATAAGTCTGTTGCAACTCCTAAAATGAAAGAAAAGTGCCTTCCTTATAAAGTTGTCCCATCTTTTTAATTCCATAGTTTTTCTATTGTGTGAAACCTTTGTCCAACCATGAGGGCTTAAACAAAGGGTTAATCGCAATTGGAAGAAAAAGTGATAAATTATCTAGTTTTAATGTCTTTTTTAATTGTTTCCAAATTCGCATAGTACTATATATTATAGGATTTTCCCTATAAATTTTTTTATTTAATTTAGAAGTAGCAAATAGTATCGAGCCGATTTCAAAAGGTGAGCAATCTTCCTTTTCCATTTTTAACCAATCTGGTTGTTGATCTATTTCTTCCAACCAAAAATTCATATTTTTAATGTTAACTGCCCAAAAATAAAACAAAAAGTTTGGTAAAACCAAACCTCCATTTATTTTTGATTTGCACAGATGTTTTTTGCTTATCCTATGATTCTTATAATCCCAGATAAAGTCACTGACAATGGAATCTAACTTATTTTAAAAGTTTTTTGACAAGTATATCGGAATTGTTTGAAAAAGGTATAATATTTGCGGTAAGAAAATCATTTTTATGGCATTAATTTTGCCAACCATTGAGATAGGAAGTGTTTTCCAATACTGAATATTCTGATGTAGTTTATTCAGTAATGGGGGAAAGTTTGCTTTAAATAATGATGTATATGTCTTAGTAACATAAATGCCTAGGTATTTAAATTTTTCATTTACTATTTTAAATGGAAATTGTTGTATTATATGTTTATTATGTTACCTTATTGGCATAATTTCACTTTTATTCCAATTTATTCTGTATCCTGAGAGTGAACCAAATTGGGTTATTAGCTTTAATAAATTTGGAATACTAATTTCTGGTTTTGTAATGTAAATTAATACATCATCTGCGTATAAAGAAATTTTATTCACTGTATCCTTTGTGTTATACCCATATATTTCCGGATGGGTCCTAACTCTTTCTGCAAGTGGCTCTATAACAAGCAAATAATAATGGAGACAACGGGCATCCTTGTCTACAACCTCTAGATAGGTTAAATTTAGATGATAACCTTTGGTTTGTTAATATTCTAGCCGTAGGGTTGGTATATAACAGTTTTATCCATGCACAAAATTTCTCGCCCAGCTGCAATTTTTCCATCACCGAAAATAAATAGGGCCATTCCACCTGATCAAAAGCTTTTTCAGCATCGAGTGAGATTATTGCTAGATCTTCATTAATATTTCTCTTTGAATATATTATATTAAATAATCTTCTTAGATTGTAATATGAATACCGCTTCTGAATAAAACCTGTTTGGTCAGGGTGTATTAGTTTATTCATCACTGTACTTAATCTGTGCGCTAAAATTTATGTTAGTATTTTCTGATCTGTATTTAAAAGTGCAATTGCTCTATATGATCCTGGATCTTCCGGATCCTTATCAGCTTTAGGAATAAGTGTTATTATAGATTCATTTAAGGTATCTGGAAGTTTCTGTTGAGTATAAATATGTTCATACAGCATTTGTAAACGTGGAGAAAGCAAATCATAAATTTTTTAATAGAATTCAGAGCCTAAACCATCTGGTCCTACTGCTTTACCATTTTTTAAAGATCCAATAGACTCTTCAATATCTTTTATCGTAATCTCCACTTCTAATAATTCTCAATCTTTTGAATCTAAACCTTTTAAATTATATTTTTGTAAAAAATCTGCTATGTATTCAAAATCTGCTATTCCTTCTGGTTGTACTACAGTTTTAGTTGAGTAAAGATTATGATAGTATTGGAGAAATCTCTCGTTTATATCCTTGGGCAATTTTAATAATTCTCCTGTATCTGCTCTAATTTTATGAATTATTTTTTCCCCCTACATTTTTCGTAGCTGACATGCTAACAGTTTTTGTGGTTTGTCTCCAAACTCAAAATGTAATTGTTTAGTATGTTGATAAAGTTTTATTACTTGTTCTGAATACATTTTGTTTAGTTTATATTTCAGTACAGCAATTTTGTTATGTTTTAACATGGATGGCATTCTCGCATTTTCTATATCTAGTTGCTTTATTTCCCTTTCCAGTGTTTGTTGTTTAATCCGGTTCTCTTTGTTATAAAATACTTGGGCGGAAATTAATGCGCCTCGGACAAACGCTTTAAATGTTTCCCAAATAAGAGAGACAGATGTGTCAGGGTTGTCATTTGCCTCGAAAAATGTTTGCATCTGTTTAATAAGATATTCCTGACATGATCTTTCATTCAATATTTGTGGATTAAATCTCCAATATGTTTGTTTCTCGGACATTCCATTTAATTTAATCATAAATGTTACAGGTGCGTGGTCTGAGATTATAATATTATGGTATTTTGAGTTATAAGTAAATGGGATAAACGTGCAGTCAACTAAAAAATAATCTATTCTTGAGTATGTTTTATGTACCGGTGAGTAAAATGAGTATTCCCGTCCAGTTGGGTTTTCAATTCTCCAGACATCCTTAATATTAGTGGTATTAATAAATGAATTTAAAAATACACTTGATTGAGATTTTACTTTTTTTTGCCTTGATGATCTAGCTAAATAAGAGTCTAATGTACAATTGAAATCTCCTCCAATTATTAATTTATATTGTGTAATTTCTGGAATTATATTAAATGTTTTATTAAAAAACATAGGATTATCAAAATTAGGTCCATATACATTAAGAAGAATCATTTTTATCCCATTTAACTCTCCAACTAATATAATATATCTACCATCTATATCCGCTATTGTTGATGAATGTGTAAAAGGTATTCCTTTACGAATTAATATTGCAACTCCTCTGGACTCGTGTGAAAAAGAGGCATGATACGATTCAGCAATCCACTTAGCTTTAAGTCTATATTGTGATTCCTTTTTAAGGTGTGTTTCTTGGAGGAATATTATATCTGTCTTGAGTGAATTTAAATGTGTTCAAACTTTACCTCTCTTAATTGGTTCATTGATTCCTTTAACATTCCAACTGCAAAACGTTATTCCTTCACCCCCTCTTGTCATATTACCATCTAGCATATTGTTTCCAGGGTGGTCTATAGCCGAGCAGAAGGTACAACACATAAAACCTGACCTTGTCCCCGAACCTCAGATAGATGAATTTTAAATAACATACTTCGCTCCTCCGAACACATCTCCTTGAATTAACCTTGTAGTTCCATTCAAACTTAAAATTATAACAATAATTAAAGTGAAAAAGTGATATAGTTGATTAGTATAGGGTGAAAGGAAAAAAACGACAACTACAATTAGTGTAGTTAGTGTTAGCCACACTAGCATGGCTAGAATTCTAAAGACTTCCGTAGCCTTTGTAAAAGAAAAAGACTTCCGGTGGCGCTATGGAGGCTTGAGCCCAGCGTCAACTAGCTCCGTGCTAAAAAATCCGAAAACGGGAGAAAAATCTGGACCTACCTGAGGCGATTGCGAATTGAACTGCTGCCTGCTGCGAGTGACGTCATCAGGCGTGCGACTTTACCGGTATGTCGATACAACATACCCCCCCCAGGGTGGCAAAAAAAGCCGGTAAAGCGAGACAACCGACGGAAGAGGTAGGCCCAACCGAGGCCTCGGCCTCAGGTACAACGATGCTCCAGGAAGACCCATCGAAGAAACCAAAGCAAAAACAATCTGAAATGGAAGAACTTAAAAACTTTATCTCCAATGAGATAAAAAATATTCAAACACAGCTGAAAACCTTTGAAGGAAAGCTGAATTTTAAAGAGGAACTTAACTCTTTTAAGGTAGATTTTAAAGCAGAAATGCTCTCTACCGTTCAGGATATATTGGAAGTCTGGAAGAGGTCGAGGGACGACGAGGTCAATGATCAGATGGAAGAGGTGGAAGGCAGGATCGCTTTGGTGGAATCGAGCCTTAAGGGAGAGATTGACCCTATCCATCAGACACTGAAGCAACATATTATAGCGATAACTGAACTTGAGAAATGTGTGGCGACAAGTGCGGAAACTATAAATCGACTCTTTACTGAAAATTAACGCCTCTCCGAAATGGTGACTAAATTAAGTGGAAAGTGTATCGACCTGGAGGGGCGTCAAAGACGCCAGAACTTAAGAATTGTAGGTGTGAAAGAAGGAAGTGAGAGGGATATGGGCACTCGGGATTTTGTGGCAGATCTACTACAAAAAGCCTTAAAGTTGGATCAAAAACCTGTACTTGGTCGAGCACATAGAGCGCAGGGGCGTCGTACACGAGATGATGCCTACCCAAGACAAATTATAGTAAAGGTGCAACTTGATCATGAATTTGACGATATAATGAAGAAAATTGCCCGTACCAGAGACCTCTCTTTTGAAGGAGTGAGGATCAGTATCTACAGAGACTACCCGGTGGAGGTCTTCAAGAAAAGAGCGCTGTTTACTGAGACAAAAAGAATACTGAAGAATATAGCGAATTTGAGATACGGCTTGCTTTATCCCGCAACATTAAGAGTCACCTACATGAGCAAGGAGCAATTTTTTACAGACCATTAAAAAGCACTGGAATTCGCCAAAGGCATCGGGAATGTGACCGCAGACTGAACAATATACATCACTCCTCAGGAGTCAAGGAATAACGGGACCTCGCCAGGTCTAAAAGGATCTTTAAAGTACTTTTCAGAGCTTTAAGGACGTTTGAAAATTGAAATGGACATTGGAGAAAACCTGGGTTTTTTTGATTCTCGGGTTGTTTTTTAAAAAATTTCTCCTAATATCTCTAATTTTTTTTATTCATTCTTCGCGTTTAGTATAAATTCTAAGAACAATAATATCACAGTTACGATCAATTGTTACTAATCACTATTATTATTTAGTATTTTCATATTTAACCATACATGTAACTACTAATACTTATTAAATATCAATATTTCTATTAAAATTACTAAATCTATATTATTCATAAATATTTTTACCGTGTATGATTAATAACAATTAATAACTAACAGTTTCTGGTTAACGTAGAAATAGATTACATACATATATTCCATAGGAATATAAGTAAGAGGTAATTTAGCCCATGTATTAATAAGGGTTGATGGTTTTCCTCTTTATTTTTCAATTAAAAATTAAAAATACATACTTAAAGAAGATATTAATATGGTATTTGGAGAATAATAACATTGTTAACTTTTACTGTTGTTTACCTTTTTTTTTTTTTTTTTTTTAAACAAAAATTTTGCAACTCCCAAAGAAGTTATTTGATTGTTAGAAATATTCTCTTTTTTTTTATTTTTTTTAGCGCGGAGCTAGGATTTTTTTCTTTTATAAATCCTCTTTTTACCACACTACGGGATTACCCTCACCACGCAGACTGCAGCAATTCAGGAAGCCAGAATACCTTCTCAAGGACACTTCGGGATGGGCAACAAATGTTGGGCTTGCCAGTCAGAGAGAGCTGGCGGGCCCTTTGGCCCATCGAGTCCTTGCTGAACACCAACCACCCATTTACACTAACCTTACACTCATCTAACACAACTTTATTCTCTCCATGCTGTCACCAATTCTGCCCAGATTCTACCACTGCACACAAATAGCACCATGATCAGGAATGAATCCCGGTCTCTGGCGCAGTGTGGCAGTGACTCTATAAGCTGCATTATTGTGCCACGCACATCACATGAATGACTTCAAAAACAACTGAACTAAATACTCAGAATGGAATAGCTTCATTTCCAAATCTTGTGGAATAGTTCATTAACAAGATTTGTCATAGATTCATACAGTGCGGAAACAGTCCAAATTGGCCCACTACGTTTATATTGACTATCAATTGAATATTGCTCCTATCGAGCAGCACAGTGGCACAGCTCGTAGAACTGCTGCCGCACCGTGCCCCGTTAATTGTCCCTAGTGTGTAGGGGGTTGGTGAGAAAGTCGGTGCGGACTCGGTGGGCCGAAGGGCCTGTTTCACTAAACTAAAATAAACAAGCACCCATTTACACTTGCCCTACATTCATCCCACTTTATTCTGCCCAGTCTTACAAAAAAGTTAATGGGCACTTTCATAAAATGTTGTTTGAAGAATAAAATTTGTTGGTACATCCTGAATTCCAATCGTAAAATGAAATTGCAAAGTGAAATTGCCACAATGGGAAACAAATTCATTAATCCACCCTGCCAGTCTGAATTAGTGGAGGATTAATAGTAAGATTAAATGAGAACTTACCAGTTTGAAGTTTGATCTTTATTTTATGAGGAGTTATGATGAGCGATTACGAGAAGAAGGCCGTCCAGGCGCATGCGCATCAATCTTCAAAGCAGTGGTGTGAAATCACAGATAACAGTAGTTGAACTAACATTGTAAGATTAGAGATGACTAGAAACTACCAGATGATCTTTATGGTACGAGGGTTGGGAGCGGAGGGCACGTAATCGCTCATCGTAACTCCTCATAAAATAAAGATCAAACTTCAAACTGGTAAGTTCTTGTTTAATCTTACTATTTTACTTCGGAGTCACGTGAGTGACTATGTGAAGACTTTGAAGCTCTGTGATTTCATGCCATGGAAAAACGAGTCCACACAAGCATGACTGCATCAGTTTACCACAGATAAGGGAAAACATTAATAATGCATACAGACATGACATAGATTTAAAACATGCTGATGCTGATAAATGAACAAATAATAGTAACCCCTCTCATCCGGGGGAAAAACTATAAAATAGAACCTAAAATAGAGTTGGCAAATACCCCTGGTCTGGCAATGGGTTAAAATAAAATGTTTGGAAAACTCGTTCGCTCGACCATCCTGCAGTCGGCAGGATGTGGTCCAGAGGACCGAACATAACCCTTGCTGCTGATGTAGTAGCAGCCCAGGTGGAGTGATATTAGAAAATTAGTATCTACTCCTGTATTAGCCAGAACCCTGTTTTAACAACCTGCAGGTGGTCTGAACTGATACCTTCTTAAGAGGTTTTAGTAACTAACTACATAGGTAGTATGAGAGCCTCTAAGGCTCTAGGTGACCTTGACGTAATGTTATAAATTTGTGACCACACATAACCAAAGGTGCATGTGGCATGCCATGAGAACTAGTTTGAGACCTGACACCCCTGGGCTGCCCTGCTTAACTAAATCATAAACATGAAATATTATATTATAGCAGGTATAACCATCCTGTCCAGTCGCAATTTATGTAATGACTGGACCCGTTGCGCTGAGAACAGCGCCAAGGGGATAACTACCTTATGAGAGCCGAGCCAAAGATAGGGATATAGCTGGAGCCCCCTGGTGAAATAGTGTTAACACAATGTCAATATCCCATACTTCCGTGTACTTGGGTCTGGGAAAACATGTGTAAAGATATCCTTAATAAACTGGATATCAGAGGGTGAGACCCGACAGAGCGGGTCCCGCTCACTGCAGCAAATATGATGAGAAAGCACATTGGGCACAGTTAACGGGATTATCACTTAATTTATTGTCAAGGGCCATTGAAAAATGAACTCTAAGACGTCAGTGTCCATGCCGTATTATATATAACATAGCATTTAAACAGAAGAGGAAATGTGCTGCTTATTTGGTGCTATCCCTGCACTCTGCAGTGAGCACATACATGGATCGGTCTGACACCCCAAGCCGCAGGAGCTGTCTTCTCAGATTCTGTAAGGCAATGAATTGACTAATCATGCAGAGGCTGGTTCCCCGAGTCCCAGGCTGAACCAGCAAAGTTTTATGTTTAGAAAACCCATATAAGGTTCTACTATAATTCCCAACATATGCGGGAAACCATGGCTACATAGGCCAATCAGACAGTACAAAAAATCCCTGAAGCGGGATCTTGCTGAATTTATTGCAAGACCCAACTGATGAGGCAAAATGGAGCAACGACATAAAAGAACATTCCTCCCCCGTGTAGCGAGAATGTATCTCTCGCCACTGTGATGCCATATGTCTTTACAACCGGTGAATGAGCCTGGATGCAAACATATTGATATTCAGTGTTCCATCGAGCCATAATGTCATAAAATACTATGTGATCCAACATCCATTCTGTGTTGTCATTGATTTTATGTGATGATACACCAGCGCCAAATAAGGTTGGGTAAATTATGACAGGATACTTTGGCTTGATGGCACCCATGTGACCAACATATGTCACCACCACAGTGTATCAACCTGGAACTGAGCATGCATATCCGCACAATAACCCTATAACCCATAATATGCACCTAGTGTCTATAGGTAGTTGATACCAATAACTGAAGATTTATTCACCAACACTACTGGAGCAATGCTGAATATTGTTCATCCACCATTGTGACTTTGGTGGCTTCAGCTGGTAAAAACATAGATCCGTTAACAATTACCTATATGGCACTTGAGAGGTTACTACTTTGCACGTTAAAAGTTCAGATAAAGCAAAGACCCAATTGCACAGCTGAAACACAGCTGCTATATTGCCAATTACACTTGATGAATAGAAGACTGCTTGATAACAAGGTTGTTACAGGCTTCTATTGATTCCAATCTCTTGCCCCAGGGCGGAGTTACAGAGAATTAATAGTTAAAGGTAAAACCGAATAATCAATAACTGTAGTTGGTATCAACTTAAATTTAACTGGAGGAAACTTCAATTTCTCAAATATAGTTGCGGCTGAAACAGTTGATTTTAGCAAAACACAGCGTTTAGAATATCATCCAGTTAAGCCATAACTAGTGATTTTTGAGCTCTGAGCAGTCCCAGCACCGGTTTAGTAATTTGGTAGATGACCTGGGAGCTGAAGTTAGCCCATTTGCAACACATTAACTGTTATCATTGCCCCATCTAGATAAATTCCAAATGTCTCCTGGGATCCCTGTGAATGGGACCTGAATAGTATTCAACTTTGAAATCAATGCCTGCCATAAAAATCCTAAGGAAATCATTTTGTTAGACAGTAACAAAGTTCCATATACTGAAAATTCTATGTTGCATATGCTAGTTAAATCAATTTTAAAACGACATCCTCCAACTTTCACAATGAACAGGCCACGCCTGCCATAATTTCGTGCCTGCCTTGAATGACAACTCTGTCCAGATTCCCGAGCCTGTCTCGAAAGGTGATCCTGGCCATAATACTGAGCCTGCCTCGAAAGACAACTCTGGCCCCAATTCCAAGCCAAGCTTGGTACCCTAGCATACTGTGCAATAATAACCCAATCTCATGTTATCATTTTAGTATATAACTGATCTGAATCTCATGTTATCATTGTCATTTGTATAAAACAATTGTAAATATTACCAACTTGTAAATGGTCCACTACCCCTTGTTTCGGAAGAACCAGACCCACCTACCTCCATGGTTACCGGTGGTCTATGGTAAGCCCAACGGCCCCTGATGTGGGTTCTATTCCCGTCCTTGATTGGAGAGTAGGAATGATAGTGTATGTGGATTCCATATTTCCTGAAACCGGCTTGGACGTTGGCCTGAAAGGCCTCTGCCCAGCTTTCAAGCTGCGACCAGTTTCAGTGAACTGCTTACTGCTGATGAGGCGTGGGATGTATCGTCGCCGATACGATGAAGCTTTGTTCGTCATCAGTACGTTGATTAGGCCGACAGCTTTTGCTTCCTCATCCAAGAATATCTGTTGGATAAGTCTTACCTGAAGAGAAGATTCGGCGGCTGGTTTCATATCCTCCAATGTCACCCCTGATAGCGCTGTTCACTGCCGGCACTTGTAGCGTGAGGGGAACTCTGGCCCTTTCCGGGCATTCTGCCAATGGCTGGAACCTATTTATCCGGCAGTAACCCCTTCGCTTGCGAGTATTTCCTCGCACTACCCTCCATAGAGAGGGATTCGTAGGCAGCCCTGAAAACAGGTGCTGCCGCAGGCCCCTGAGGATACCTGCGCTGACATGGCCCCTCCTACGGACCTATATCATGATTGAGCATCACATTCGTAGGCAGCCCTGAAAACAGGTGCTGCCGCAGACCCCTGAGGATACCTGCGCTGACATGGCCCCTCCTACGGACCTATATCAGGATTTTTGCTCTGTCAGACAGGAACTGACTCCACATGCTCCCCTCCTCAGAGAGGGAGACATTGTGCAGCCTTGTAACAGGTGCCGTTGCGGTGGGCCCCGAGGAGACCCGCGGTGATAACTCCCTCCTTTGCAGTATATCATTGTGGAGCACCTCTCCATCAGGTGCTCCATGTGGGTTTGAACGTTCAAAGACGTTCCCCATGAAGGAGGGGATCCTCACCATCAGGAATCCTCCTGGCCCGACTCGTTTGAGTCAATGGGCCTCTTCCTTACGCTCCCCTCCTCAGAGAGGGAGATATAATTCTGTGGCTACCCTCCAAGCGGGGTTGCCTAGGTGCTACCGGCACCAGTCTGAAGCCGCTGGCTCCACTGCCAGCGACTCGGGATGCGAATTTGATCGCCGCCCGCTACCCGCACTTCCGCGGTCTCCGTAGCGGGTTCCCCGCGGTCCGTTTCTGGGATTACCCGAGGTCATGACCGGGATTCCCTGTGGTCCGTGACTGGGGTTCCCCTCGGTCTATAAAGGTTCCCTCGCGACCCGTCCAGACTTCGCCCCAAAATTCAGCAGGAAAACTCTGTAAGCAGAGAATCCTGCAAAAGAATACATAACCTGGGAATAAGTTAAAAACTTACCTTGATGTTTAAGGGCCTGTCCCACGGGCAGGCGATTCCATGCGGCAAGCGCGACCTCCCCGGAAGCGGGGGCCGAGTGATTACCGTACAGCCTGTCCCACGGGCATGTGCTTCCATGCGGCGAGCGCGACCTTACCAGAAGCGGGTGCCGCGCGGAGGCCGAGTGATCACCGTACGGCCTGTCCCACGGGCATTCGCTTCAATGCGGCGAGCGCGACCTTACCGGAAGCGGGGGGTGAGCGGACGTCCAGTTCGAGCAAAGTCCGTTGGAAGCTCGAGCGGTTTTTATGTAGGTGAACACGGGTAGGTGATGTTTCTGTTTTTCTGTAGGTGTACACGGGTAGGTGATGTTTCGGGTCGAGACCCTTCCTCAGACCATAGAAGACTGCAGAAGACTTCAGTCCGAAGAAGGTGTCTCGACCCGAAACACCACCTGTCCACAGAAGCTGCCTGATCTTCTGTTCTCCAGCATTTTTGGTGAGTCCATCTTCGGTGTAAATGGGCATCTGCAGTTCCTTCCTTCACAACAATTCCAGAGTTGACGGAGACGGTGCACGCGGCGTCGAGGCGGTGCGCGCAGCCTCGATGCGGCAGCAGGGCGGCAGGCAGTTGCCGTGCGGAATTTTGGGACATTGTCGGTTTTTCGGAGCCCCGCGCGGTGGCGGGACCAACTACATATGGCTCCGGCAATCTACGTGGGACCGACCCCGCGACCTCCGCGCTGTCCCCGCGCGGCCCCCGCTTCCTGTTAGGTCACGCTTGCCGCATGGAATCGCCTGCCCGTGGGGCAGGCCCTTAAAACTTACCGCTGGCAGGAGCAGCGCGCCTGCCAGTCCGACTTTGCGCAATGCGATAGGCGTAATGACGCGCATGCGCCTGGATGGCCCTGTTGACATAGTCACTCACATGACTCCGAAGTAAAATTTGACTCAGCTTTGCATTCTATTACAGATTAGCCAAGAACTCATGGCCCTAAGAATCCTCTCCCATCAGAATACTTTCAATTTTGCCCACTAACTACTCATGTGAAAAATAAACAATGAGCAGTGCAGATCTGATCGTACAACATGGGAGCTGAATTAGGCCATTCGGCCCATCGAGTCTGCTCTGCCATTCAATCATGGCTGATCTATTTTTCCCATCGCACCTCCATGTCTCCTGCCTTCTGCAGGATTTTCCCCCTCTAAAAGTACAGTTTCTGGTCTCATATTCGTTCTCATTGTAAATCATTTCAAAATGTTATTCCTGAGATGACAGGGGATGGAGCTTTGCATTTCTACCCAGAATCTCAGCGCTCATCAAGACCAAGGAGCTGATAGTAAGGGGAAGCCAGAGATTCATGAACTTGCCTTCATCGACAGAATGGTGGTGGAGAGAGTCAACAGCTTCAAGTTCCTGGACATGCATATCTCTGAAAATCTGTCCTGGGCCCAGCATATTGATGCAACCATTAAAAAAAAAGCTCACTAATGCCTCTACTTCCTTAGAGGATTGAGGAGATTTGGTATTTCGACAAATATATCAAACATTGATGAGCATGCTGACTGGTTGCATTATGGTCTGGTTCGGGATCTCAAACAGTCAGGAACGAAGTTGCTGCCTTACAGCGAATGCAGCGCCGGAGACCCGGGTTCGATCCTGACTACAGGTGCTGTCTGTACGGAATTTGTACGTTCTCCCCGTGACTTGCATGGGTTTTCGAGATCTTCGGTTTCCTCCCACATTCCAAAGATGTACAGGTTTGTAGGTTAATTGGCTTGGTAAATGTAAAAATTGTCCCTAGTGCGTGTAGGATAGTGTTAATGTGCAGGGATCGCTGGGCAGCACGGACCCGGTGAGCCAAAGGGCCTGTTTCCGTGCAGTGTCTCTAAAACAAAAGAGAAGGGGACTACAGAGGGTAGCAGATAGACATTGTCTGGTCCATCACAGGTACGGATTCCCCACTAATGAAAGGATCTATGGGAGGCACAAGTAACTGCAGATGCTGGAATCAATAGTAGACACTGCCTCAAAAAGGCAGACAATATCATCAAACACTCACGCTAGCCTGCCCACGCTCTCTTTTCACGACTAACATCAAGATGAAATTACAAGATATGCTTCTTCCCAGTAACCGTCAGATTATTGAACACTGCACAACATTTACCCTACCTCAACTATGATCTTCACTGGACTGTGTCTTTGGTTTCATTATGGATTTAGGTTATGCATTATTATGGTTATTAATTTATTGTATTATTGATCTGTGTGTTATTGCGTTAATGGGACTATTAAGACGCGACAGGAATTTCATTGTTCCATTGCGAGCACATATCATAATTACCAGTCTTCACTCTCTTGACCATTGATTTTGCTTAATCTTTAGTTTAGTTTCATTCAGAGATACCGCATGGAAACGTGCCCTTCGGCCCACTGAGTGTGCCCATACACTAGTTCAGGTTAACCCACTTTCCATTCCTACAAATCAGGAGCAATTTACAGAAGCCAATTTTACTTCGGAGTCACGTGAGTGACCGTGAAGAAGGCCGTCAGCCCGCATGCGCGTCCTTACATCTAACGCATTGCACAATGACTGACTGGCAGGCGCTTCGCTCCTTCCAGCGGTAAGTTTAAAATCCTCAGGTAAGTGCTTAAACTCTCTCTGTAACTCTACTTACAGAAAGTTACGAACCGTGTGGAGACTATGTCTAAGGTGAAGAGGCGAGCCGAGGGGAAACCGGCTACAGAAGACTGCGGGACTGCGGGTAGCGGGCGGCTGCCGATTTCGCCTTCCGAGTCGCTGGCAGTGGAGCCAGCGGGTAACAGACTTGGTGCCGATTGAAAGCACCTTGGCTACCCCGCTGGGGCAGAAAGTCTGTTAGGCCCGTGGACTCAGGCGAGTCGGGCCAGGAGGGTTCCCCTCCTTGAATGGGCAGCGTCTATGGGCAACTGACCCACATGGAGCACCTGATGGAGAGGTTGCTCCAAAATGATATGCTCCAAAGGAGGGAGCTATCTGAGCCCAGGTATCCTAGAGAGCCCGCGGCAGCGGCACCTGTCTCAGGGCTGCACAATGTCTCCCTCTCTGAGGAGGGGAGCATTCGGGGTCAGTGGACTCAGAGTACGGAGGCACTGCTGGGGAGCATGCTTCAAGGCATGAAGGGCAAGATTCGGAAGTGCCCCCAATGGCATCCAAATTTGCTATACCGTCTCTAACAGGGGATCCGCTGGGAGAGGATTTAGCCATGAGCATTAATTACCTGGCCTCACACCAGCTCCAAGATCGGGCCATGGAGAAAACCACCACCAAGTACCATACCCCTGCAAACTGTGCCTCATTGAATGTGCCGGTGGTAAATCACTCCATCTGGGGTTACATTGGAGGAGGCGTCAGAGCCCAGGAGGTGAAGTTACAAAAAATATTAAGGTTGCTCGCCTCAGGCATCACGGCCTTTGCCAGGTCGGTGGATGGGGGGCCTCTGTCTGATGTTCAGCAGGACGCCATGGCATTAATGTGCAATGCACATTTTGAGATAAATTGCCTCCGAAAGAATGCCATCTGTCCTGCTCTGAACCCCAAATTTGCAGCATTGTGGAAGGCCGGCAACATCCAACCACCGAACCTCCTGTTCGGTGAAGATCTGCTGAAGCAGGTCAGGGAGCTGGAAGATGAAGTTAAAACAGTCGGGCTTATGAAGGTCCCAACATCTTCCAAGACTTCCTCTTTCCGGCGGCAGCACCCCTATGCTCCTCTCAACACCAGACGGTTCGCCGAATATGGTGGGAAGCCCGAACAACAGGCACAGAGGCCTTTTTTAGGGCTAGGCCCAAGCCGGCCCACGTTCAAGATGCGCGGATGGTGCCCTCCAACAATCCTACCCCCCAAACCTCGGGGGCAGAAACAAACACCATACCACCGGTAACCATTGAGGTAGGTGAGTCTGGTTATTTGCGGAACACATCGCTTATGGATCAGTTACAAGTTGGGGGGAGATTACAATTTTTCTTGAATGAATGGCATTGGATAACATCAGATCCGTTTATACTGCACAGTATACAAGGTTTCCAAATTGAGTTCCTTCTCAATTCGCTTCCACCCACACAGCATACACCGAACCGCACATTTGTTCTTTCACAACAGGAGTGTGCGGCTGCACAAGCTGAAATTGAATCATTACACAAAAGAGGGGTAATTGAGATGTCGTGTCATGAGTCTCACCAATTTGTGTCCAATATATTTACTAAGCCAAAGAAGGATGGAGGATGCCGAATCATCCTTGACTTGACTGAGCTTAACACCTTTTTGCAGTATAAACACTTCAAAATGGAAAACTTTGTTACTGCCAAACAACTGGTTTCCAAGGGATGTTATATGGCATGCATCGACCTCAAAGATGCATACTATTCGGTGCCCATTCATGGGGATCACCAGAGATATTTGAAGTTTAGCTGGATGGGGCAACTGTGGCAGTTTAAAGCATTGCCTCATGGGTTAACCTCAGCCCCCAGATTATTCACTAAATTATTAAAACCAGTCCTGGGGCTACTCCGGGCTCAGAATCATATTGTGATGGCATACTTGGATGACATCCTAATCATAGGGAAAACTATGAAATTAGCTGAATTATCTGTGTCAGCTACTAAGCTCATGTTTGAGAGTTTGGGGTTCCTCATCCATCCAGTTAAATCCAAATTGGTACCATCTAGAGTAATTGATTATTTGGGATTCACCATTAACTCAATTCACATGTCAATGACTCTGCCTTGGGTCAAGCAATTAGAATTAATTGAAGCCTGTAACAATCGCATTGTTAAGGACCAACCTTCTATTAGACATGTGGCTAGTATAATTGGCAAATTAATGGCTGCTTTCCCAGCTGCACAGTTCGGGCCTTTACACTATCAAAACTTACAACGTGCAAAGGAGCAGGCACTCAAACTTCATAAAGGTCACTTCGGTAGACCTATGTGGTTGCCAGCTGAAGCCATTGCTGAGTTACAATGGTGGGTGACCAATATTCGGCATTGCTCCAGTACAATTTTAGTCGATACACCATCAGTTATTCTACAAACAGATGCAAGTGCTCTAGGATGGGGGCTACAAACACCGTCTCAAGCTGCGGTGGCAGATGGAATATGCAGGAATCATTAATTCTTCAGTCACATGGTATTAACTACTTAGAGTTGTTGGGAGCACTCTATGGGCTGAAGGCTTATTGTAGCAATATGCATCATGTGCATGTTCAACTTCAGATTGACAACACTACAGCGGTGGCATACATTAACCACATGGGTGGAATTAAGTCTGTATCCTGTGATAAATTGTCTAACCTTATTTGGCACTGATGTATTACGAGAAACATCTGGGTTTCAGTTATCTACTTACCAGGTAGATATAACATGGTGGCGGATACCAGGTCACGGAAATTCAACGACAACACAGAATGGATGTTGAATCATGAAGTGTTTAACGACATTGTCGCTCGGTATGGCGTACCGGAAATCGATTTGTTTGCATCCAGACTAAATCACCAGTTACCAAAATACGTTTCATGGGAACCAGACCCAGTGGCAGTGACAGTAGATGCATTCTCGCTACACTGGGGTGGAAAGTTCTTGTATGCCTTTCCCCCATTGCGCCTCATCAGTCGGTGCTTGGCCAAGATCAAGCAAGACTCCGCCTCTGGCATTTTAGTAATACCAGACTGGCCTACACAGCATTGGTTCCCACTCGTCCTGGGTATAATTACACAGCCTTTTATGGCTGTCCCCAAAAGCAGAAATCTGCTGGTTCATCCTGTGACTGGGGAAAACCATCCACTACATGTCTGAATCAATTTATTGGTTTGCAGATTCTGAGGAGACCGTTCCTGGGGCTCGGACTTTCAGATCGTACGGTAGATGTGATCACTGCGGCCTGGAGGAAGAGTACCCAGAAACAGTACATCTCTCATATAAGGAAATGGGAGATGTACTGCCCTCTCTCGAAAATTTCGTATGACACGGCTTGCATTATGGATGTGTTGGAGTTCCTATCTACACTATTCTACGATCAGAAACTGAGCTATAGTGCCATAAATAGGGCTAGGAGCACATTATCATCTTACTTATGGCTGGGGTCAGGACACCAAACTGTCGGGTCTGACCCCTTATAACCAGATTCATGAACGGCATTTTTAACTCTACTCCCCCTAGGCCCCGATATTCACAGATATGGGATGTGAGCGTGGTACTCACGCTGCTTCTCCAGTGGGCTCCAGCTTCATCTCTGTCTCTGCCCAATCTCACTCTCAAGGTGGTCATGCTCATGGCGCTGGTTTCAGCGCAACGGGTCCAGACGTTACATAAACTACGACTGGACAGCATGGTTTCATCTATTGAGAATATCACCTTTTTTGTTTATGATTTTATTAAGCAGAGCAGACCAGGGGTGTCGAGGCTCAAATTAATTTTTATGGCATACCCCTTGGACCTACGGTTGTGTGTAGTTACACACATACTACAATACATCAAGGTCACTAAGAGCCTCAGAAGCTCCGAATTATCTTTATTCATCAGCTACACAAAACCTCATAGGAAGGTTACAGTGCAAACCATTTCAAGATGGTTAAAACAGGTTCTGGCATGTGCAAGAGTGGACACTGACATTTTTAAATCTCACTCCACCAGGGCTGCATCTACGTCAGCAGCGAGGGATATGGACGTCCCTCTCGACCACATCCTAGCGGCTGCAGGATGGTCTAATGAACTGACGTTCCAAAGGTTTTATAACAAACCTATCGCCAGACCTGGTAGTGACTGGCTTTTGCCAATTCCATTTTAGGTTCTGTTTTATTGTTTCCCCCTGGATGAGAGGGGTCACTATTATTTTCTTTGATTATTAAAGCATCAGCATTTTTTGTCTATGTCATGTCTGAATGCATTAATTATTTTCACTCATCCTGGTCAACTGATGCAGTGTGTGACGCATGGACTCGTAGCCACGGCATGAAATAACAGAGCTTTAAAATCTTCACGTAGTCACTCACGTGACTCCGAAGTAAAATAGTAAGATTAAACGAGAACTTACCAGTTTGAAGTTTGATCTTTGTTTTATGAGGAGTTACGATGAGCGATTACGTGCCCTCCGCTCCCAACCCTCGTATCATAAAGATCATCTGGTAGTTCTAGTCCTCTCTAATCTTACTATGTTTAGTTCAACAACTGTTATCTGTGATTTCACACACGCTGCTTTGAAGATTGACGCGCATGCGGGCTGACGGCCTTCTTCACGTAATCGCCCATCGTAACACCTCATAAAATAAAGATCAAACTTCAAACTGGTAAGTTCTCATTTAATCTTACTATTAACCTACAAACAATAGACAATAGGTGCAGAAGTAGGCCATTCGGCCCTTCAAGCCAGCACCGCCATTCAATGTGATCATGTCTGCACATAAACCTGCACATCTTTGGAATGTGGGAGCAAATTGGAGCACCGGGAGAAAATTGACGTGGTCACAGTAAGAACGTACAAACTCCTTCTAGAGGATCAAATCTGGGTCTCTGGTCAGGTGTCAGGATTGAATCTGGGTCTCTGGCTCAGCAAGGCAGCAGCTTTACTACTGGGCCACTGTGCCACCCATCATACTTGTCATACTTTGAGGTGAAAGCACTTCTGACCTCACACACAGGTAATCTACAGCCGCACTATCTCCAAGGGATCAACAAATAAGTTAATTTACAGCCATCGTTTTTGCTGGTGTAACTTACCACTTGTTGAAAGGCTCGTCACAACTAAATGTTAGACTCAGGTTTTCTGCCCTAAAGAAAGACTTGTATGTTGTAGCAAATCCTTTGGCTGCAAGTAGCCAGACTCTGAGAGGCCATAAATGTTAGTTTACATCCATCTCAGCGTCATACTGTTCTGGTTACAGTAACAAATACTTCATGCAGCAGCTGAGCCGGGATATAATTGCATCTATCTGCAAGCACGAAGAGTAGGTTTGGAAAATTATTCTAAATAGTTATGTACTTAATTTACTCGGTGCAGGATTTGATAACCATGTGAGAAAACGTCTGACTCTGACCAGCTACAAAGCAGTCTAGACTTCCCATCTACCTCATTGGAGACATTGGAACTATCAATAATCGGATATTATTGGACTTCATCTTGCACCAAACGTCATACACCTTTTGGACACAAAATGCTGGAGTAACTGAGTGGATCAGGAAGCATCTCTGGCTAGAAGAAATGGGTGACGTTTCGGGTTGAGCCCCTTCTTCAGTTATACCCTTTATCCTGGATCTGTACGCTGTGGGCAGCTTGTTTGTAACCATGTATGGTCTTTTCGCTAACTGGTTAACACACAATAAAAAGGTTTTAATTTACCTCAGTACATGTGATAATAATAAACTAAACTAAACTAGTTACTTTCCAACCACTGATGTTAGACTCACTGGCATAAAGTACCCAGTCTTTCTCTTACAGCCCTTCTAAAATAGAAGCACAATATTTTCCACCCTCCAGTCTTCTGGCACCTTTATATACATGACAATTATAATAAATGAAACTATACCGATTGTGATTGTAAATAGCTTGTTCTAAGCTTCCCCCAAGTCTAGCTTCAGTCAAAAACCACTGAGTCAAGCACTTGCGCATCTAAACTTTATTTTGGAAAAACCCAATAACAGTTCCCCACTACTATTCCTAACCACCACGGGTTTGATCCTCGTATCTGCCTGGCCAAGCCCTCCTAACCCTGTTCAAGCATAGACACTCCAGAAGGTCACACAGTCCTAAGCCTTTTCCCAAAAGATCGACACAGGACCTCGTGGGAGCTATCTTTTATAGGTCCCCAAACCTTGAGGGGGCGAACCACATGGGGGTGGTCTCTATACAGTCCAATAACAGATATCGATTAACACAGTACATGAAAGACATTTCCCTAACCCAATAATACAGTAACCAATACATTGTATTCAAACAGAGCTTCTGAAAGGAATCAAACATAGCAACATTTGCCCAGATATTCAAGAAACCCAGACAAGGCTGAACACTTAATCCAATCAACATCTAGCAAAGTAGATTCAAGAGAGTTTATTGTCATGTGTCCCAGATAGGACAATGAAATTCTTGCATTTCAAAGTAAAGCTTTGCAACAATATTTACAATGTATATGTCTGGTTTGCATTCACCCAATCCGTTTCATGCAATTTACACCTAATTGTCAGAATCTTCAGATGTTCCATTCTCTTCCTGCAACTCTTATCTAGGCTCTAGACAAGCTGGCACCATTCTGCAGCTTGTCCCATTTCTGCAGAAGGCACATTTAAATTGACCAAATGGCCCAGAAGCCTTTACTCAATTTTAGTGTCCTGGCCTCTCCAATTTGGCCAGAATTATCATTCCTTCCTTTTCTCATATATGGTAAACCATCATTTATGATAACCAAGTAAACAGATAATCAGATACCCAGATATACATATGTGTGACTATTACATTCTCCATCTATTAACAACAACAAGACGATGATGTTTCTTCCCAGAATCTTATCAAGCTTCCCGAGTTTTTGTGGGCGTAGCTTCACAATTTCCGTCTGATGAATCTTCACCTCCCGTGTTTTCGTGGGTGCAAATTCCCTCCATCCGTGTTGTTGCCCATTCTTCCATCCCTCTCCATAGTCGAAACTATAACCTATAATTCCTGAAAAACTTGTGACAAAGCAAGTTACCATTCATGTACTAATGCTTTCCCTTACATTCACTGTAATTTTGCAATACTATCCCTTTTTTCATTTCACTATAACTATCTCTACTATATTCTGCTTTATCACTGTATTCCTATTATTATTATGTTCTATAATACACTCTTCACTATCCTAGGATCAACACTAATCAGCTCTCTCTGTATTCACAAGATGTTATAATATGTATATCTGGTGGTGGTTTCTCATATAAATTTCAGCTGGGTTCAGTCCAGATTTCCCTACAGACTCTTATTTAAAGCAAACCATAAAGAATGTTTCAATTCAACCAAATTCAGTCTCAGCCTTCAATTTACTATTTTAAGTTTCAGGGTCCATCTCACCCTTCTCATTCTACAGCTTTGTGGTCGATATCACAATTCCATTCCAATTCCTGTGGAATTCCCAGCTGTTCAAATTTAATCAATCAATTTCCATATGCTGTCAATTTCATTATAAATCCAATTAAGAATGCCGAATCTAGGGACAATTTCTTTCCACCTTGATAATAGAAGCCGCTTTACTATCAAGGGTTAAACAATTTAGATCCACCGGTCAAATACAAAGACTCTGACATCTCAACACCCCTTTCTTTATTCCTCCTTCTAATTCCATAGACTTCTCCTCCAGTACTTCTTCCTTAGTATGTTGGTTCGGCTCTCAGTCATAGGGGTTCATCCTCATAAATAATTTCCTTTTACCACTGAGTAACTTGCAGAATGGTTAGTATTGACCTTCCGAGGGGAACTCATTATCTAAATTTTCAGTCTACCTCATCATTTTATACTACCACCTTACTTTTCCAGGGTATATCTTAATTCCTGATATCCGCTAGGGTCTGTCCCTTTCTTGATAGCAACTGAATAGTCCCATCCCATTTTCGATTATCCTCCTATGGGTGAGACAAGAGAAGAATGCCAAGTCAACAATCAATTCTCTAATAATTTTTAAGACTATATCCCATAAGCCCTTTTCAAATCAATTAATTTTTATAACTAAATTTAGGCGCAAAGTGAGTATTTTGCCCCAAACCACAGAGGAGTGTCTATTTTCAAATTCAAATTCAGTTCTTCAAATTAGAGCTCGCCCCAATAGTCATCATAGGTTGTCTGTATATTTTAGAAAAGGTTGGATGGTGTTATTTTTATTTCCTTCACTGGTGTCAAAAGCTAGATGATGTTAAAGTTGGGCACTAGGGTAGGTATCTTCTTCTTCTTCCTTGATGTTAGTTTCAAAGGAGTAGGGATACTGAGGAGCAGCCTTCTGTATCTGTTGGCCTTCCCAGATGTGTCTTAAAGGGACAGGACAGTATCATTTCCTCCTTGTTGTTGGTCTCTGTTTCTAGGGAGCTACTTTAGCTGAGCTGTGTCTTCCGCCCGTTCTCAAGGGTCCACATATTCTTTACCTCAACACCCCAGATAGTATGTTGCACAATTAATCTCTTCTCTCCCTAGTGCCAGTTTAGTTTTCTTTAGTTCTTATTCCTTCTGATACCAGCTACTGGGTTCATTTTCTTACTTTCTTCATTGCCCCTTGATTTCTCTTCCGTTCTGCTATATTCTGTCTTCTCATTGGGCACTCCTTACTCCAATGACCTAATTGTGTACAGTTTTGACAAGCTCCTTGATTTACAATGTTCTTTGTTCTAAGGGGTTTTCTCAGGCAGGTATAAGATTGTTTACAATTTTCCTTTATGTGATTTTCAGTTTTTACTACGATCGACCCTCTCCAGTTCGCCTACCGCCCCAACCGCTCAGTGGACGATGCAGTGGCCATTGCTCTACACCACATCCGGCAACACCTGGACAGCAGAGGAACATATGTCAGAACGCTGTTCCTGGATTACAGTTCGGCTTTTAATACCATTCGCCCGGGCAGGCTGATTGAGAAGCTGACAGACCTCGGCGTCCCGACTCCCACCTGCAACTGAATCTTGGATTTCCTGACTGAAAGACCACAGGTGGTGAGGATGGGAAGGAGGGTGTCTGCAGAGCTCACTGTCAGCACAGGATCACCACAAGGCTGCTGTCTCAGTCCCAAACTTTTCACCCTGTACACACACGACTGTGTCTCCACCCAGGAAAATACCATCATTATTAAGTGTGCGGATGACACCACCATCCTGGGCCTCATCAAGGGGGGGGACGAGTTGGGCTACAGGAATCTGGTGAATGACATTCTTGCCTATGGTGAGGTGAACGACCTAAGCCTCAACACAGACAAGACAAGAGAAATAATAATGGACTTCAGAAAAAATCCAACCCCCCTGCAGCTCCTCATCATCAAGGGGACTGTGGTGGAGAGGGCTGACAGTTACAGATACCTGGGATTACAAGTAACATCAGATCTGAACTGGACTTTGAACACTGCCGCAACAGTGAAAAAAGCCCAGCAGAGACTGTACTTCATCAGGCTGCTCAGAAAAGCTGGTCTGCACTGTCGCCCTCTCACCCAGGTCTACAAAGGACTGATAGAGAGCATCCTCACCACAGGCATCACGGTGTGGTATGGAAACACCACACAGACAGAGAGGAAGGCTCTGCAAAGAGTCATAAAGACTGCAGAGAGGATTATCAGAACGGAACTTCCCTCCATGGAAATAATCTACACACAGCGCTGTCAAAAAAGAGCAGAGAGAATCATCAGAGACACACTACATCCAGCTCACTCCCTGCTCAAACACAAAAACTGCACATACAACCTCAGGCACAGACGAGCGGACAGCATCGCCACAAACAGAACACGCTTTTTCAAGAGCTTCTTCCCTGCCACAGTGAGACTCTTGACCAAAACAAAATGAACTGATGTCCTGACCCACCTCATAACATATCATAGTATATGTGTTTATAGTTTATAGATTATGTGTTTTTCTGTGTGTCTTTTTAACTTGACTTGACTTGACTCTCTGAACAACCGCACAAGAGTTCCTATGTGTGTAAGCACAAATGGCAAATAAAGTTTTTGATTTGATTTGATTTGATAGTACATCCAATTTGTCCATTCTGGTAAATTACTTGAGGGGGTTCTAGAGTAGGGGTCATGTCTCCATGTCCACAATTCTTGGACGGGTTTGAAGTCAGGACTGAGAGAATGGGTTGGTTTGAGTGAACGGTGTGTGACTTCTTGGTTCCTTACATTCGGTCCATCACTCTCTCTGTTTTCTTGGATCCCAGAAGTCTCTTGAATCTAAAGACCTTCTATAATTCCTGGGATCTCGGATATTTCTATATCCTCTTGGATCTCTAATTTCTTCATAATCCTGGATATCCTTTCTTTGACCCCTCTCTCTCACTCGCTCCCTTGTTAGACAGGCTCGACACCAGTGTCCCATTCCCCCACAAGTGTAGCATTGATTAGGCAATATGGTGGGCTTTATTTTACCCCTTAGTTCCATTGGAATAGGTTATAAATTGGGAGTATAATTGTAATAATAATCTGAGTAGTCTGGAACCCTAATTTCTCACATTCCGTTCCTCGCTAACATTTGGGGACTTCATGGTCCTGAGCCAGAGCTTAGTTCTTCCTTCTTGGCTATACGTTCAGATTCTCTTCTAGTTACAGGATAATTCTCCTGTTTCCTACCATCCTTCCAATAGTGCCTCACAGCTCTGGCCATTTGACTGGCGCGGTTCTCAGACTAGTCCCTGTTATCAGTCTTAATTGAGTCCGCTACTGTAGTGGGGAGACAATTCAATAAGATAGCACAATACTGTGCGGAACCTGCTCCATTCTGATAGTCTAAGTCACCTGATTAGTCCATATATAATTTTGAAAAACGGTCTAAAAACTCATCTGCTCCTTCACCCATTTCTGGTTTTATTTCCAGAATTCATGTTAGATCACTTGGCTTTTGAAACATGTTTGCAAGGGATGTTAAAACAGCCTCTTCTCTTGCACTGTCATCCACTACTATGTTCACCAAGGCTTCATATGTTGGGTTACTCCTGTTTTTCAGCTGGAGTAATTATCTGGTCTCCCATAAATCCCGGGAATCTGCATGATATACACGCATTGTGGTTCTCAAATAATCTATAAAAGCAGCAGGTGACTTCTTCCTATCAGGGATTCTGTTTAGTACTGCTATTATTTCATGGGGCTTCCACGGAGTATGGACGTCTGTGGCACGGGGATTATTCATACTTACTGCGCTGGTCGAATCAGCTGTACCCAGCCCTTCTCTCACTGGGAACTGCCTATGGGATATCTGTTCAATTTGTAAACTTTCGGTTATATCAAAATCTATCTCGGTATCTTCAATCACTGTCTCACCCTCAGGTGAATCTTCCCGTTCGCTAGGGGGTTCTCGATACAACCCAAAGAAATCGTTCCTCTTTCTTACTACTCGTATAATCTGTCTAGGTTGTGGCTCACAGAAATACTCTGGCTGTTGCACTATATCTATCTTACCTTCCTTTTCTTCAAACACTGGAGCTAACCTCTTCGTTCTTCTCCGGGTGCCATAAGCTACTGGACGATCTATTAATGGTGGAATGGATAGGGTCGAAGAATTTGGTACCCCAGTATCTGCTATTGGTAGAATCTGTTCAGATGTAGAATCTGCAGGAGTTGTTATAGATTCTGCAGACCTAAAATATTTATTACGGACACAAGTCATACAAGGTGCAAGCGAAGCCTGGGAAACGCAAGAGGAATGTGGTAGGAGCTGTGAACTTCCACTAGCGTTAACATTTGTCCACTCTTCCAAATATTCATCCCCTTCCCCCTCGAAGTCAGCACCAACCATCGGATCCTTAAACTTTAAATTTACAGGGACTAGTTTCCTTCCAGGAGATCTGCCTGTTCCGTGTGTTTTCCTTCATCTCCACTCCTGTCCATCCTACTGCCTGGAGGTCGATCTGCTTCACCTTCTTTGCGTTCTATTCCAAGTTTCGCAATCGCTTTTTCCCAACTAGCCATCCTCTTAACCTCTTTATTCGCCTTCCATTCCTCATAATATTTTCTCCATAACCCTATCAATTATTTTGCACTCCCATTATTACTATGCTGCCAAATAATTTGTTCTATGTATTAACCATATAACCATATAACAATTACAGCACGGAAACAGGCCCTCTCGACCCTTCTAGTCCGTGCCGAACACGTATTCTCCCCTAGTCCCATATACCTGTGCTCAGACCATAACCCTCCATTCCTTTCCCGTCCATATAACTATCCAATTCATTTTTAAATGATAAAAATGAACCTGCCTCCACCACCTTCACTGGAAGCTCATTCCACACAGCCACCACTCTCTGAGTAAAGAAGTTCCCCCTCATGTTACCCCTAAACTTCTGTCCCTTAATTCTCAAGTCATGTCCCCTTGTTTGAATCTTCCCTACTCTCAGTGGGAAAAGCTTATCCACGTCAACTCTGTCTATCCCTCTCATCATTTTAAAGACCTCTATCAAGTCCCCCCTTAACCTTCTGCGCTCCAAAGAATAAAGCCCTAACTTGTTCAACCTTTCTCTGTAACTTAGTTGCTGAAACCCAGGCAACATTCTAGTAAATCTCCTCTGTACTCTCTCTATTTTGTTGACATCCTTCCTATAATTAGGCGACCAAAATTGTACACCATACTCCAGAATTGGCCTCACCAATGCCTTGTACAATTTTAACATTACATCCCAACTTCTATACTCAATGCTCTGATTTATAAAAGCCAGCACACCAAAAGCTTTCTTTACCACCCTATCTACATGAGATTCCACTTTCAGGGAACTGTGCACAGTTATTCCAAGATCCCACTGTTCACCTGCATTCTTCAATTCCCTACCATTTACCATGTACGTCCTATTTTGATTTGTCCTGCCAAGATGTAGCACCTCACAATTATCAGCATTAAACTCCATCTGCCATCTTTCAGCCCACTCTTCCAACCGGCATAAATATCTCTGTAGACTTTGAAAATCTACTTCATTATCCACAGCCCCACCTATCTTAGTATCATCTGCATACTTACTAATCCAATTTACCACACCATCATCCAGATCATTGATGTACATGACAAACAACAGTGGACCCAACACAGATCCCTGTGGCACCCCACTAGTCACTGGCCTCCAACCTGACAAACAACCATCCACCATTACTCTCTGGCATCTCCCATTCAGCCACTGTTGAATCCATCTTGCTACTCCACCATTAATACCCAACCATTGAACCTTCTTAACCAACCTTCCGTGAGGAACCTTGTCAAAGGCCTTACTGAAGTCCATATATACAACATCCACGGATTTACCCTCATTAATTTCCCGAGTAACCTCTTCAAAAAATTCAAGAAGATTAGTCAAACATGACCTTCCAGGCACAAATCCATGTTGACTGTTCCTAATCAGACCCTGTTTATCCAGATGCTTATATATATTATCTCTAAGTATCCTTTCCATTAATTTGCCCACCACTGACGTCAAACTAACAGGTCTATAATTGCTAGGTTTACTCTTAGACCCCATTTTAAACAATGGAACAACATGCGCAGTACGCCAATCCTCCGGCACTATTGCCGTTTCTAATGACATTTGAAATATTTCTGTCATAGCCCCTGCTATTTCTACACTAACTTCCCTCAATGTCCTAGGGAATATCCTGTCCGGACCTGGAGACTTATCCACTTTTATATTTCTCAAAAGTGTCAGTACTTCCTCTTCTTTGAATCTCATAGTTTCCATAGCTACTCTACTTGTTTCCCTTACCTCATATAATTCAATATCCTTCTACTTGGTGAATACCGAAGAAAAGAAATTGTTCAATATCTCCCCCATCTCTTTTGGTTCTGCAGATACCTGTCCACTCTGACTCTCTAATGGACTAATTTTAACCCTCGTTATCCTTTTGCTATTAATATAGCTATAGAAACCCTTTGGATTTACTTTCACCTTAGCAACCTCATTTCTTTTAGCTTTTCTAATTTCTTTCTTAAGACTCTTTTTACATTTTTTATACTCCTCCAGCTTACCTCATTTACTCCATGCTGCCTATAATTATTGTAGATCTCTCTCTTTTTCCGAACTAAGTGTCCAATTTCCCTTGAAAACCATGGCTCTTTCCAATTCTTACTATTTCCTTTCAACCGAACAGGGACATAAAGATTCTGTACTCTTAAAATGTCACCTTTAAATGTCCTCCATTTCTCTTCCACATCTTTCCCATAGAACAAACTGTCCCAATTTACTACTTTTAAATCCTTTCGCATCTCCTCAAAGTTAGCCTTTCTCCAATCAAAAATCTCAACCCTAGGTCCAGTTCTGACCCGCTCCATAATTATATTGAAACTAATGGTATTGTGATCACTGGTCCCGAACTGTTCCCCAACGCATACCTCTGCCACCTGACCCGTCTCATTTCCTAACAGGAGGTCCAGCACCGCCCCTTCTCTAGTAGGTACTTCTATGTATTGCTGCAAAAAACTATCCTGCACACATTTTACAAACTCCAACCCATCCAGCCCATTTACAGAATGTGTTTCCCAGTCTATGTGTGGAAAATTGAAATCTCCCACAATCACTACCTTGTGCTTACTACTAATATCTGCTATCTCCTTACATATTTGCTCTTCCAATTCTCGCTCCCCATTTGGCGGTCTATAATACACCCCTATGAGTGTTGCTACCCCTTTCCCATTTCTCAGTTCCACCCAAATAGCTTCCCTAGACGAGCCCTCTAATCTATCCTGCCAAAGCACTGCTGTAATATCTTCCCTGATAAGTAATGCAACACCTCCACCTCTTGCCCCTCCAATTCTATCACACCTGAAGCAACAAAATCCTGGAATATTTAGTTTCCAATCACAGCCCTCCTGCAACCATGTTTCACTGATCGCCACAACATCATACTTCCAGGTGTCAATCCAGGCTTTAAGTTCATCCACCTTTCTTACAATGCTCCTAGCATTAAAATATACACATTTAAGAAACCCACCCTCTCTTATTCTCTGTTTATTGTCTTTTTCTTCTCTCTCCCCTACATTTTGGGTCAGAGTGCTACCATTCTCTGCCTCCTGCCTCCCACACTGACTGCTAGCTTTCCCAATTTGAGTCCCTCCCCCCAACCATACTAGTTTAAAGTCTCCACAGTAGCCTTTGCAAATCTACCCGCCAGGATATTGGTCCCCCTCGAGTTCAAGTGCAACCCATCCTTTCTGTACAGGTCGCACCTTCCCCAAAAGAGGTCCCAATGATCCAGAAACTTGAATCCATACCCACTGCACCAGTCCCTGCACCAGTCCCTCAGTATTGTATCCATTTTACTGTTATAATGCCCCCTGGCGGTCATAGCTTATTTCCTAATTTCTTATTTAATGCTCCTGACAAATCTCTTAATTTCTCTGCCTTGTGAGGGAACTCATTGTACATTATTTGCAGGGGGCTCCTTTCCTCTTCTGTCATATCTCAGTCTATGCTATTCCCCATGCCTCCGAACAACCGAAACAGAATTTTTAAATCCTTCACTCCTTCCTTTTAATCCCTAAATTTATCAAGCTCGTTCCTGAATTGTGGCTAATGGCTCCGAAGCGTCCGCAGCCTCACACTTCTTTATTCCTTTGCTCCACCAAACCTACTCTCTTATTCAAACTCTTCTCCTATCTCCCACAAGTCCACACACTTTAAACCTTACAATTTCCACAATCCCCAGTCATTCAAAGATCAGAGTACTCCAGGAAACAATCAAACACATTCGAGCAACTCGTTTAACCCTCAATCGAAACACATGAAAATGAGCTCCAAACAAGCAAGTAACACCGTACACAAACAGGAAATCATGCTGCTTATTATTATCAGGCACAACCACACTCCCACATAAAGCACAATCATTCATTAATTATAAATCACACACTCTAATAAATCCTCCTCATGGCAGACTCGGTCAACGGAATGACTCCTCCCCCGACACGGTGATCAAAAGAATACGAACCCTGATCGAACCACCACGAGTAGGATTCTAACAATACTGCAATCCCAATTTAAACAAATACAAATATTTAATTCAAACGCACTTTTACTTCAATTATCTAACACCCAAAAATCCTTAAGCACTCACACAGTCAATACAAGTAGCGGTCCGTGAACATAACACACTCTAAATCTTAACTTTCTAAATCTTAACACACTCTAAATATTTTTACATACACAACGTATTTATACAATTTAGATCCAATAAAGACGATGCTGGATTTCTACAATTTACAATAATAATAACAGGCTAGCGCACAGTTTACAAACACTCGATCCCAATGCCTCGTCGCGCTGTTATCAATCAATAAATCTCTCCCTCTGATACCGAAGATTTTCCCCTTCCTAGGGTACTCTTTGCTGAGGGTTCTTACATCGACTACTTTTCCTCCTAAGTGTTACTTTCCCCTGCTAAGACTGGACTTCTATAGGGGGACCTCTATCCCTCCTCTCTAAGTTCTACAGAATTAGGGGTACCTCTCGCATCTGGGTACTTTTCACCAAGTAAACCAGGTTCCCATCTCTCAGTTACTCTTCGCTATCAGGTACTAATCAACAATCGATCAGAGGGTTACTATTGATCAGCCGCTATTCAAAATCAATCTCAAACATGCACAAACTCCAAAGTTCTATTTACACAGAATTCAAATTCTACCGCACAGGCAGAACTTCAATGTGAAATTCCGTATTTGGAAATTTGATTCTACAAATCTAGACTCATTCTCGGACCAATTAGTTTTGGTGTGTATATTCATACGCGGGCTCTCGAATTCAAATTAAATTGCCCAATGAAATCACAAATGGACTAGAGTATTTCCAGCCAATCTATACCGTAGCCACCGAGCCCAGTGCCTTTATGAGATTCCTCGTCTGTCACATCAGGGAGGGATTCAGATATCTTCACACAGGCACACCTGCTTGGCACCGGGTGTCAGTGCCTAGCCTCTTCGTGCTGGCAGTCGATGCCGATTTTCGGAACGCACCTTTCCAATTGGCGCTCCCAACAATGACAGGTCAAATGCTTCACCGCTTAGCATGTAAACCAGACTTGTATTTCAATACCCCACCAATTGGATACCAAATCTGGGACAGTGGGCCACCCCTCGCCCTGGATGCGCATCTGGCCCTTGTTAAGCAGCTGCAGTCTGCCAACTATGACCAAGTTTTTGGGCCACTCCTCGCCCTGTTTTATGGGCCCCTAACCCAAAGGTGTGCTATCTACCCCTCCGTGCTTGCTAGACTCTGTTCTATGATCTCGTTGGGACCCTTTCCCAAGCCCACGAATGATCGATCTGCTCTGACTAGCGAAGTGCCGAAAATCAATGCGAAAACCGTGCAGTGGCGCCGGTTTCTGCACTCGTGATCGAGACAGCTCAACACCCTTAATCGCAAACTTATGTTTGGGGGTCCGTTGAGATACCCTATGTAATTAGCTCATTCTAAACTTCCCCACCAGTCTAGTTTCTGTAAAAAAACACTGAATCAAGCACAATCAAGCACTTGTGCATCTAAACTTTATTTTGGAAAAACACAATAACAGTTCCCCACTACTATACCTAACCACCATGGGTTTGATCCTCGTATCTGCCTGGCCAAGCCCTCCTAGCCTTGTTCAAGCAGAGACACTCCAGAAGGTCACGCAGTCCTAAGCGTTCTCCCAGAAGATCGACACAGGACCTCGTGGGAGCTATCTTTTATAAGTCTCCGAACCTTGAGGAACCGAAACACATGGGGGTATTCCCTATACAGTCCAATAACGGATATCAATTAACACAGTACATGATAGACATTTCCCATACCCAATAATACAGTAACCAATACATTGTATTCAAATGGAGCTTCTGAAAGGAAGCAAACATAGCAACATTTGCCCAGATATTCAAGAAACCCAGACAAGGCTCAACACTTAATCCAATCAACATCTAGCAAAGTAAAGCTTTTCAACATTATTTACAATGTATATGTCTGGTTTGCATTCACCCAATCTGTTTCATGCAATTTACACCTAATTGTCAGAATCTGCAGATGTTCCATTCTCTTCCTGCAACTCTTATCTAGGCTCTAGAGAAGTTGGCACCATTCTGCAGCTTGACCCATTTCTGCAGAAGGCACATTTAAATTGACCAAATGGCCTAGCAGCCCAGAAGCCTTTACTCAATTTTAGTGTCCTGGCCTCTCCAATTTAGCCAGAATTAACATGATAACCTACTTGATAATGAGTGGAACAGTGCAATCCTTTAGAATAATGAAAAATATAAGTAAGTAAGTAAGTAAGTAAGTAAGTAAGTAAGTAAGTAAGTAAGTAAGTAAGTCAGTAAGTAAGTAAGTAAGTAAGTAAGTAAGTAAGTAAGTAAGTTTATTGGCCAAGTATTCACATACAAGGAATTTGCCTTGGTGCTCCGCCCACAAGTAACAACATGACATACAGTGACAGTTACGAATGACTCAGAAAACACTAAACATTAATAATAATAAGACATTAATGTTAAAACACCATTGATCAAGCATGTGAACCAACAAAATACCAGATCAAAGGGAGGCTACAGATTTTTGGCTGTTGAGTAGAGCAACTACTCGTGCATAAACCCTGTTTTTCTGTCTGGCTGTGGCAGCTTTGACAGTCCGGAGTCGCCTTCCAGAGGGAAGTGATTCAAAGAGTTTGTGGCCAGGGTGAGAGGGGTCAGAGATGATCTTGCCCGCTCGCTTCCTGGCCCTTGCAGTGTACAGTTCATCAATGGAGGGAAGGTTGCAGCCAATAATCTACTCTGCTGATCGGACGATTCGCTGCTGCCTCCAAGTGTCATGCTTGGTGGCTGAGCCAAACCAGACCATGATGGAGAAGGTGAGAACAGACTCTACGATGGCCGTGTAGAATTGGACTATCATTGCCTGTGGCAGATTGTGCTTCCTCAGCTGCCGCAGGAAGTACATCCTCTGTTGGGCCTTTTTGACTGTGGAATCGAAGGTAGCCCCCCACTTAACGTCCTTGGAGATGATGGTCCCCAGGCACATAAAAGACTCCACAGATGTGACTGTGGTGTTGTTGATGGTGAGTGGGGTGAGGGGAGGGGGAGCTCTCCTAAAGTCTACAATCAATTCCACTGTCTTAAGCGCATTGAGCTCTAGGTTGTTGCAACGGCACCAGGACGCCAGCTGTGACACTTCCTGTCTGTAGGCAGATTCCTCCCCATCCTGGATCAGTCCAATCAGGGTTGTGTCATCCGCAAACTTGAGAAGCTTGACAGAGGTGTCTGTGGAGGTGCAGTCATTGGTGTAGAGAGAGTAGAGGAGAGGAGAGAGTACGCAGCCTTGCGGTGCTCCTATGCTGAGCATTTGCGGGTCCGAGATGTGCTTTCCCAGCCTCACATGCTGCTTCCTGTCTGTCTGGAAGTTGGTGATCCACTGACAGAGGGGTTCAGGCACAGCCAACTCAGAAACTTTGGAGTGTAGTAGCTCTCGCACAATGGTGTTGAATGCAGAGCTAAAATCAACAAACAAGATCCTCGCATGGGTCCCTGGCGGTCTAGGTGTAGGATGAAGTGCAGGCCCAGGTTGACTGCATCATCCACAGATCTATTGGCCCGATATGCAAACTGCAGAGGGCCCTGCTGGACCCTCTGCAGTTTCCATATCGGGCCAATAGATCTGTGGATGATATTTTTCAGCTTGGCCGGCACAAGCCTTTCGAGTGTCTTCATGACTACAGAGGTCAGTGCGACAGGCCTGTAGTCATTAAGACAAGTAATCAATAGACAATAGACAATAGACAGTAGGTGCAGGAGTAGGCCATTTGGCCCTTCGAGCCAGCACCGCCATTCAATGTGATCATGGCTGATCATCCCAAATCAGTACCCCGTTCCTGCCTTCTCCCCATGTCCCCTCACTCCGCTATTTTTAAAAGCCCTATCTAGCTCTCTCTTGAAAGCATCCAGAGAACCTGCCTCCACTGCCCTCTGAGGCAGAGAATTCCACAGACTCACCACTCTCTGTGAGAAAAAGTGTTTCCTCGTCTCCGTTCTAAATGGCTTACTCCTTATTCTTAAACTGTGGCCCCTGGTTCTGGACTCCCCCAACATCGGGAACATGTTAAAGAAGGAACTGCAGATGCTGGAAAATCAAAGGTACACAAAAATGCTGGAGAAACTCAGCGGGTGCAGCAGCATCTATGGAGCGAAGGAAATAGGTAACGTTTCGGGCCGAAACCCTTCTTCTGAAGAAGGGTTTCGGCCCGAAACGTTACCTATTTCCTTCGCTCCATAGATGCTGCTGCACCCGCTGAGTTTCTCCAGCATTTTTGTGTACCATCGGGAACATGTTTCCTGCCTCTAGTGTGTCCAAGCCCTTAACAATCTTATATGTTTCAAATCCTTGCCTTTTTGGGTACAGGGACAATAGTGGAGGCTTTGAAGCAGGCAGGGACAGTACATGTTTGCAGGGACTGGTTAAAAATGTCTATATAGACCAGTGCCAGCTGATTGGCACAGAGCTTAAGAATAGAGGGGGAACCATTGTCAGGTCCTGGAGATTTCCGGCTCTTTTGTCCTCTGAAAAGCCTCTCCACCTCCTCTATTTTCATTGTTGATATTGGATAAGTGATGTTGTGCAGCACAGAGGGTGTGGGTGATTGGGTGTGAAGTGGTGATTGGAGGGGGGTGGGTGTAGAAAGGCCCAGTCTTTGCAGACTGAGGTCAGGCTGTGAGTGGGTGTGAAGTGTTGGTTGGGGTGGGAAATGGTCCAGTCTTTTCATACTGGAGTCTTGCCTTAAGTAGGTGTGAAGTGGTGAATGGGAAGGAGAGGGTGCAGGGTCCATTCTTTGTAGACTGGGTTCTGGCTTTGTTGGTTGGGGAGGGGGTGAGGGGGTACCAGGGGGTTCCAGGGGGTACCAGGATTACGTTTCTGATTTTCAAACCTGCAGTAAAACTCATTCAGGTCGTTGGTCAGCTGATGATTGTCCAAAGAGCGGGAGGCTTTCCTCTTGTAGCTGGTAATTTCTTGCAAGCCCTTCCAAACTGAAGAGTCACTAGCTGAGAACTTGCTCCTCAACTTCTCAGAGTACCCTTTCCTTGGCAGCTCTGATTCCTCTTCTCAGCTTGTACTTGGCCTGCCTGTAGAGGTCTGCATCCCCGCCTCCTCTTTAGACCATCGGAGCTGGTCCTCTAAAGTCCTCCTCTTTAGACCATTGGAGCTGTCTGAGTTCTGCAGTGAACCAGGGCTTGTTGTTGTTGAACCATGTCCGGTAGTAGTAGTCTGCTTAAATTAATAGCCAGTGTGGACCTTCAGAACACAATGACAATATCCAAAGACCGTACCCGAAAGAATAAAGGCTCTGTCTTACCTGTTTGCGGTCATCGGCGGTGAAGCGCGGCATCGCCGGTAGCGAGGACCGCGCGGCAACGGAGAGAGCGTCGAGCCTATCCACCGGAGCGCCGCACGGATGCTGCGCGGGGGCCGAGTTAATTCAAACACGGCGGGTCCCACGTGCTTGCGGTAAGTAAAAAAAAGGGCGGGCCGACTGCGATGACGTCGGCACGCCGCACGTGGCTCACCAGCGGCGGCTGTGGCGGCGGCCATCCTGATCGCGGCGCGGCGCGTCACTGGCGGCGGCACGTGCCTCACTGGCGGAGGCTGTGGCAGTGGAGGTTTGACGCACGGCGCTCGAGCCACACTGGCGGCGGCCCGTGCGGGCGGCCGTGCCGCACTTGTGCATCACTGGTGGAGGTTGTGCGGTGAGTATATGGTTTTCGACATTGTCGATTTTATTTTAGCACCGCGCGGTGTTGGGAACACCGCCGCACGGCCCGGGAATTGTACGTTCTCACGAGTGCGCGGTCTATGGCGGCAGATTCTTCCCGTTTCGCCGCCAATGACTGCAGACTCGTGAGACAGGCCTTTAAGTATTAGATTTTGTTTTATAAAGAGATTCCAAAAAATATTCTGAGAAAAGGCAGAGATAGACAAATTCTAGCAATGTTACAAAATTTTGAGATTTTAAAAATAAAGTCTGCAATTTATCCCATCAGATAAAGCATTAATAGAAGTTTAATTTGACACCCAATTCACTTTCATATCTTCAGTATTAAAGAAGTTATGGCCATTTTCATACTCGGAAATTAGCATCTTGTTCCCTATTGCTTTTCCATTGACTTAACACAAAAGCTGTGATCGAGGACAGTTAAAAGCCCATAACTTTCTTAAAAATTAAGATAACTGAAAGAAATTTTCAGTTATTATAGATTGAAGCATTCTGAAACAAATATGAAACAATCTTACTTAGAAGACATGAAAGTAAAGCATATAATTAGTTAGTTACCTAATTGTAGCTAATTACAAAATTCAATTACTAGATCTAAACATCTATCAATTTCTTAAGAATAGATTAACATTTTTAAATAGCCTAAGTGTCCAAATAACATTCACACAATAATTCACAATATAACATAATTTTTAAATCTCATTTTCATGAATTTACAGGCCAAATGGAAGGAATTGATTGTTTAATACCTGTAAATTAATGGGCATTTAAATCATCTTGTGAGTGAGGATTTCTGGAACGCGATCGATTGGAACGTTCATTTGCGGTGAATTTAACCCCGTATTGGCATGAAAAATACTGCCGTTAGTTCGGGGAATAAAATCACCGTGTCACATGAAAAAATGTGAATTAAAGGCTTCTTAAGAAGCACTTTTATACATTTAAAGAAACCACTTTCATTTACCTGTCCCGTGTGTGAAATCCGTCCCCGTTATCGGCGTTGACGCTGCAGGAGCTGATTTTAAAATTACTCTAGCGCTGACATTGACGATTTAATAAAAATTAAAAATTCACAAAACGCCACTAGGAACGATTCTTCAGCCAACGCTTGTACTCCAATGAAATATAATTCAGGACAAGGGAGGAGAAACCCGCGTTTTAACCCCGCCCCCCCTTAAAGGCACCAAAATCGCGCACACGGCCAGTGGCAGAATTACAGCGCGACTGAAGGTAAGTTTTGTAACATACCTACAAATTCTTGATTAGAACGGGTGTCAAGGGTTATGGAGAGAAGGCAGGAAAATGGGATTAGGAGGCAGAGATCAGTCATGATTGAATGGCAGAGTAGACTCGATGGGCCTAATGGCCTAACTCTACTCATATAACTTGTGAACATGAAAAGTATTACATTAAAAAAGATTTGAATAAATATTGAGAAGAATGGAAGTTACCACCAGGGGCAGCGAACGATTGGCAGCCCCGCCAACAGTTTGTTATTTTGTCATTTTTTTTATTTTAGTGCGGTGCGTTTTATAAGATTGTGTAACTGTTCTCCGGTTTGTTTTATGTGGGGGGTGGGGGGGGGGTGTCGGGGTAAACACTTTTTTCACTTTCTTACCTTGCTGTTGACGCAATGTTTCCGGGTGCATCTCCGGTCGCTTTGCTGCCTATCATCGATGGAGCTGAAGGCCTCCTCGGACTGACCTTGGGCCCCACTGCGGGGCGCGGACTTAATATCGGAGCCAATCCCATGCCTGGAATCACTCCAACCGCAGCCTGCAGACTTACCATCAAGAGCTCCCGGTCTCGGGAGGCTAGTCGGAAGCTCAGAAGAATGTACAAAGGACAAAGGACAAAGGACATTTATTGTCACGTACACCAATTGGTGTAGTGAAATTTGACTTGCCATTGCAGCACACAAATAAAGATAACATTAAAGAATTTAACAATAAACATAAAAACATCCCCCCACAATGGTTCCCACAGTGGGGGAAGGCAGCAAAGTCCAGTCCCATCCCCAGTTCACCTATAGTCGGGGCCTATTGAGGCCTCTGCAGTCGCCGATACTGCAGCCCGATGCTTCAGGCCCTCTCGCCGGATGATGAAACTCTGGCGTCGGGTGAACACTCTCAGCGGCCCAGAGTGTCTGGAGCAGCCGCTACCTCCCAGGAGACCACGGCTCCCGAAGTCCACGAGCCGCGATGGTCGATGCTCCGACTCTGGCAACTTCGTCGTGAGATCCCAGGCTCCGCGGTGTTTAAAGCTCAGCGCCGCCCGCGGCTGGAAGCTCCACAGACCGCAGACCGCAGACCGCAGCTCCGCGATGTTGGAGCCGGCGGTCACAGCACTCCGGAGCTTACTGCACGGCGACCCAGGTAAGGCATCGCCCGCTCCGCGATGGTGCTTCAGCGCTGTGCCACCGCCAAAGATGAAGTCCTGGCCGGTCCCGGCAGGAAAACGCCGCTCCAGTCTGCCCGTAGGCCGCGAGGAAGGGGCGAAGATACGGCTCGGAGAAAAGCCGCAACTCCGACCAGGTAGGTACTGAGAAAATAGTTTCCCCCTTTCCCCCTGACATCCCCCCGATGCAGGAGCTGGATCGCCCTGACGCGGAGAGCCCAAAACACCACCGGCTGTGGGAGTAAAGTTCGTCCCGTCAACAGAGGGCTCGAGGCCCCCGACCGCGGGAGAGCTGAGGGAAGAGATTGAACTTTTTTTCGCCTTCCATCACAGTGAGGAATGTGGAGTCTCTGTGGTGGATGTTTATGTTAAAATATGTTTTGTGTGTTCTGTTGCTTTTTATTTGCATGACTGACTTGGCAAATTAAATTTCTCGTATGTTGCAAAACATACATGGCTAAGAAAGTATTATTGTGATTGTGATTGTGATATATAGTCATCAAGCCCTTCTCGATTTCTGACCCATGGAAGTGAAGGTCTGACTGAGAACGTGCACCCAACAGTCAAATATTAATTGTGCAATGGATTCAATCACTCTGGCAGCTTTTCACAGCAGGTAACATTGCCCGAGGTTTTATTTAACAAGGGGAAACTATCTCAAACTTGTGGCAGCTTAGTGAGAGCCCACTATAACAATTAATCCTAATTTCCAATTGGCTGTTGAAGTCACTGTTGATTTTAAACTGTGCATCATAAGATGAAATCTGCAAAACTCCATAGAACTGCAGATAGACACGAAGTGCTGGAATAACTCAGCGGGTCAGGCAGCATCACTGGAGAAAAAGAATGAGTGACGTTACCCTTCTTCAGGCCACGGAAAAGTGTTCACATCAATAAACAGGTCACATGCGTTTATTACCTGTAGCTAATATTTCATTGGTTTCCTCAGGGCCAGCACTTGCATTGCAATGTTATAGAGTGACATTTTTATGATGTTGGGAACTTTAGGAATAGACTAGGATTGATTATATGGAAACAAAGGAAGCTGAGGGGAGATTTAATTGAGGTGTATGAAATTGTGAGAGGTCTCAAGAGAGACTGGCTTTTTAACTTTCGAAGAGGTCAACAAATAGGGGACATAAATTTGGTGGAAGGATTTAAGTTGAACTGAGAAAAAGAAATCCATACCCAAAGATTAGAGATGGCTGGAACTCATTAAATGTGTAGAGGTGGCAACAATGCTAATCACATTCGTAATGCCCCAGGATGAGCATTTAAGAGTTGTAGATGAGATATGCATGTGCCTTTAACATAGTGACCTCATACCTACTAACCACTCCCCATATCACAAGTATATCTACAACCTCCCCACCCACAGATCGCTCTCTAGTTCCTGTTACAGACCACGTACAGCTAGTGCAATGTGTAATGCTCCAGTATGAATAAAGATAGTAAAGTAACGATGCCTCGTTATGTATCCTTTACATGGTGTCAAATAACTTACCTTGCGCCTCCTGTTTATCGGTTTATCATTTAATTTTGTCCCAGTTTTTTGTTTCCCCCGCCCTCCTGTTTCTTTGTCATGGCCTCTTCTGCCCGTAAGCCCGATGTGCTCGTTTTTGATTTAGACATCGCCCTTCGATGGGACGTATTCAAACGTGACTTTGAACACTATTTCACGATCGCTCATCCTGACGCCACCCCCGCTCTCAAAGCCTCTCTTCTTCTCAACTTGGCTGGTCCCGAGGCCCTGACTCGCTCCGACTTCTTCGTCTACGCTGATGGAGAATCAGCTCGGGACCCGGTATGTCTGTTGGCTAAGTTTGACGCTATTTGTGACATTCCGACTAATTGCATCTTAGAACATTTTAAACTGTTCGCGCGGCGTCAGCTCCCTGGGGAATCTGCTGAGAACTATGTCATTGCGCTGCAGCACCTCGGAAGGCGCTGCCGCCTCCACGCGTGGAACCCCGATGAGATTCTCAGGGACCTTCTGGTTTACGGTCTCCGTGATGAGAAGCTCAGGGCCGAACTTCTGCGCAAGCCGGATCTGACTTTAGCCGATGCTATGCACGCTACTCGCTTAGCTGAAGCTGTTTCCTCAGCGGCGTCGCCGGCTGAGCAGGCGATCAACTTTGCCAGCACTCCCAGTCATCTCATGAACACACCCCAGTCGCGACCCCCAGGGTCGCTCGCTGCTCGAGGGGGACGCGCCCCGGGGTTCGGTGCTGCTACAGGGGGAGGTACCCGGCAAAGGTGCCCTAATTGCAACTTCACAACTCATCAATTCAATGTGTGCCCTGCTTTGGGAAAAACGTGTAATGTCTGCAAAAAATTGAACCATTTTGCTGCGGCTTGTCGTTCCCGTGGGAAGCCTGTCGCTGCTCGAAGGGGAAATTTAAACAACCTTCTACAAGCTGACAATGAGCTCAGCTCCCAGTGCTATTCCGATGAACATTCTGTTTCTGCATCTGACTCCTCTCAGGGGGAGACCAACTTGTTTACCGTGTTGGACGCACCTGCTATGATAACGGATCCTTCTGTGCAAGTCACTGTGAACAACTCGACCTTCACTGCTAAGATCGACACGGGGGCGGTGACCAACGTAATGTCAACATCCCTTTTCAACCAGATAAGAACTAATGAGCAGATATTTTCCCAGAGCTCAACCTTGCATGCCTACGGTGGGGAGATTCTTACTCCTGTGGGCAAGGCCACGCTACGCTGTAAGATACTAGAGACCTCTCGGCCCCTCACCTTCTATCTCCTCAATCGAAAATGCATTCCCCTGCTGGGGATCCAGGCATGCCAGGAAATGGGACTGGTGTACTTCCACCGGGACATCCACCAGGTGCAGACTCTTATGGACCCGCTGGCCGATTATCCCGACCGCTTTGATGATAAGCTAGGCAAACTACCCTGCAGCTACAAGATTGTAGTGGACCATAAGATCGTTCCTGTGGTCCATGCTCCTCACCGTGTCTCCTTCGCCATGAGGGACAGAGTGGAGGCGACCCTACACAGTATGGTACAAATGGGCGTCCTAAAGGCGGTCGTCGAGCCCACCAGCTGGGTCTCTTCCATGGTTGTTGCTGCTAAAAAGGACATGAGCGAGATACGCATCTGCATCAACCCCAAAGACCTCAACCTGGCCATTCGACGCCCTCACTACCCTATGAGAACGGTGGAAGACGTCGCTGCACAGGTTGGTCCAGCAACGGTTTTTTCTGTCCTCGATGCCAAAAGCTCCTTCTGGCAGATACCACTGGACGAGCGGTCGTCCATTTTGACAACTTTCGCCACCCCCTACGGAAGGTTTCGGTTCCTCCGAATGCCATTCGGGATCAACTCTGCCAGCGAGGTATTTCAGCGGACAATGGAGCAGTTGTTTTTAGGTCTACCTTGCGCCATAATTGTTGACGACATCCTCGTTTACGGTAAGGACGTTGCCGAACACGATGTCAACCTCCGCCAGGTCCTGGACCGGGCCCGGCAAATCAACTTGAAACTGAACCCCAAGAAGTGCCGATTCCGCGTCTCGGAGGTCACCTATGTTGGACATGCATTCACCGCTGAGGGATTAAAGCCAGACCCGCAGAAAACGGCTGCCATCTCAGGGATGCCCCCTCCTACCAATGTGGCAGGCCTGCAACGCTTCCTCGGCTTGGTAAGCTACCTGGGGAAGTTCATCCCCGACCTCAGCGAGCTCAGCGCTCCCCTGAGGGATCTGATCAAAAAGGACACGTCCTGGCTTTGGTTACCCAACCATCAGAAGGCATTTGACATTCTTAAGTCTAAGCTGATCAGCACCCCCACGCTCAAGTTCTTTGACCTGCAGCGTCCCATTGTCCTCACCTGCGACGCCTCTCAGTTCGGACTCGGTGCCGCCTGTCTCCAGGTCCATGACGGCCTGCAGCTGCCTGTCTCCTTCGCGTCCCGCACCATGACCGCCACCGAACAGCACTACGCGCAGATTGAGAAGGAGCTACTGGCCGTGGTGTTTGCCTGCTCCAAATTCCGGGACTACATCGTGGGCAACACTTTCACCGTTGAAACTGACCATCAGCCACTTGTCACCATCCTCAACAAGTCGATCCATGTGGCCTCATCACGCCTGCTGCGCATGATGCTGCAGCTCCAGCGCTTCACGTTCACAGTGGTTTATCGTAAGGGCAAGAACATGTTCGTGGCCGACACGTTGTCTCGCGCCCCGCTGACGTCCACCGCTCGCCACCAATATGAAATGTCTGAGCTATTGGTGCTACAATTGAACATCGTCCCCTCACAGCAGATGAAGTCCCTGGTTGAACACACTACCAATGACCCTGCCCTGCAACAGCTGTCTGCCGTCATCCGGCAGGGCTGGCCTGACCGTCGTTCGGCACTGCCGGCTGGTGCCGTGCCCTACTTCCTGATTCGGGACGAGCTCGTACTGCACGACGGCGTGGTGGTGAAGGGTCACAAAGTGGTCGTGCCCGCGGCGCTGCACGACCACTATTTTCAAGTCGCACACCGCGGTCATCCTGGGGCCGAAGCCACCGTGTCTCTCGCCAGGAGCCAGTTCTATTGGCCGGATATGGCCAAATACATCCGGGAGAGGGTCTCCTCGTGTTCCACCTGCAACAGCCTCGCCCCCCATCAGCAGCGTCAGCCGCTTCTACAGCAGCCCGCGCCCGAACTGCCCTGGATGGCGCTTGCCGCTGACATTTTCGAGTGGCGGGGCAAACATTTCCTGGTTCTCGTTGACTCCTACTCCAGCTGGTTTGTGGTCGACCGGCTGCATTCCATGACCTCTTCGGCCGTCATCGATAGGTTGTACCCTCATTTTGGCACTTTTGGCCCCCCGGCAAGCCTGCAGTCGGACAATGGCAGCCAGTTCACGAGCTCCGAGTTTAAAGCGTTCGCTTCCAGATGGAACTTCCGCCATTTCACCAGCAGCCCGGAGTACCCGCAAAGCAACGGTTTGGCCGAGCGCGCAGTCCGCAGCGCGAAGCACCTGTTGGAACAGTGTGGTGGCATTAACTCCGACTTCCATCTGGCCCTCCTCAACCTTCGGAACATTTCCCGCGACTCTGCCATGGGTTCGCCTGCTCGGCGGCTCATGTCTCGCGCTACCAGATTCCCGCTCCCTGTGGCCCAGCGCTCCCTCATACCCTCCATCCTCCCACCTGCGGTGGTTCAGAAACGCATTGCCTTCAGGCACGACGTCCAACAGCGTTCCCATGACAGGTCCTGCCACCCGCTGCCGCGCCTCTTCCCCGGTCAAGTTGTCCGTATGCAGACCGCTCCCGGTCACTCCAAGCTCGCTACTGTCGTCGGCTCTGCGGGGTCGCCCAGGTCCTATCTCGTCGACCACGCTGGAGCCATTTACCGACGGTCCCGCCAGCACCTTCGGCTCGTCAACGAGCCGCGTCCTCCTGCCGCGGATCCCTTTGCTCCCCCACTGCCTGTTTCGCGTCAGGGCGTTGCTCTGCCTGTCCTTCCTGACGTGCAACGTTCTGCTCCTCCTCAGCCCCTTCCGTTCCACCCCACTCCGGCTAGTCCTCGCTCGCCTGCCCGCGCTCTTCCCGGTCCCGACCTCGCATCCCCTCCGGGTTCGGTGCCGCGGTCTCCTCCGTCTCCTCCCGTTTCTCCCTTTCAGGTTCGTCTTTCCCCGCCTCTTCCTCCTGCAGGAAGGGTGGATGGCGAGACGCGAACCCGGGCGGGACGTCTTGTCAAACCGCCTGACCGCTATGGCGATTTTGTTTAACTATCCTAGCGCATGAGCCGTGGTCGCCATGTCACCATTGTATTTGCCTGTCGTTTCGAAGAGGAAAGATGTAGATGAGATATGCATGTGCCTTTAACATAGTGACCTCATACCTACTAACCACTCCCCATATCACAAGTATATCTACAACCTCCCCACCCACAGATCGCTCTCTAGTTCCTGTGACAGACCACGTACAGCTAGTGCAATGTGTAATGCTCCAGTATGAATAAAGATAGTAAAGTAACAATGCCTCGTTATGAATCATTTACAAGAGTTATATTCAACAAGGCTACAGACTGAGTTAGGAAGTAAGAACAATCTAGGATGATTACAATGGGCTGAAGGCTCTCCATCTGTGCTATAAATGTCTCACTTTTCTGTACAGTGACAAGGACACAAGTGGAACTGAGAAGAACGATAGGGCCTTGCTCTAAAACATCATGAAATGTCAACCTAGATTACGTGTTCAAGTCGCTAAAGTGGAACTGGAAATCATTGTCCTCCAGCCCTCCCGTCTTTGAGTCAAAAAGTCTCAAAGACGAGAGAGCTAACAATGCGCCACAGCAAATGGCCCAATGAGGTTTTCTATCAATGGGTATGTCAACAGGAAAAATTGCTGGAATTCAATTGTCTGTAAGAAGCAGCACACGATTATTCAAGTGAATGCTTGATTTACTCAGTGTCCTCAAATACTTTATTTTCAGGAATTAAACAGTCCAATCATATTAACTTATTCAAGGGGAAATTTTGTGAGTCCCATTCTTGGAGTTAAAAGCCATCCTGTATAGCTTTAGCTGATGACATTGAAAGGCAGAAAGTATGGTTTATTCATCTCTGATTAACTTATAGCATGACGAAGATACACACTTCAGGTCCCTGGATAAATGTGATGCTGGTAATCTAGGCACCAACAAAATATGAGAATAGCAGCAGTTAGAACACTATCTTTCATCAATTGCAGGAATCATACAGTGATAGTTTCTGACATACTTGCAAGGAGAATGACAGCTCAGATTATTTCACCCATAAGAAACAGACAAGATGGGACCTGGACTAAAATGTTTAAAAAATCCTGAAGTTGCCACTTTTAGGGCGGCAAGAGGACGATTGTTCTACCAATTAACTCTGAGAAGGCAGGTCGAAAAACAAAAAGTTTTTTTTTAGTTTAGTTTGTTATTGTATCAGGTATTGTCACAGTTAAATATTTTTTGTTGTGTACTATACAGTGAACGAGTAGATTGCACATGAATACAGGATAAAGGGTAATGTGGCGGCTCCTGGTGGTGGGCCACACATTGTACATAACCTTCTGGGGGGGGGGGTCACGTGTCCTGGTGACGAGAGATAGGGGGTCACATAGTGGTCACGGGTGCCCCTAGGGGCTATTTAAGGTAATAATCACGCGCGCACACTGGGTAGGAGTTATAAGACTTGTAGCAGCGATAAAGAATCTCGTGTTAGACAAACTTCGCCTCCCGCCTCGTTCTTTGACGGACAACTCTGTGTCTACTCCATCGCATGTGCGCCAGCTCTTGCGGACAGTTAGTATGTCTTCCTCTGATGCGACGCCCACAGGTCGCCCTTACAGCGCCCATATGAAGGTCCTTTTCGGGTGCTAGGGCACGGGCCCACGACTTTTGTATTGGACATGGGGGGTCAGTAAAAGACTGTGTGAGTGGCTTGCTTAAAGCCGGCCCATTTGAATCTGAGTGAGCCAGTCCAGGTGGCCCAGCCTCACCGTCGAGGGCATCCACCATCTCGGGTCCCACCTAATTCATCTTTACAGGGAAAAAACCTTTGCATGGGAACATACGTACGAGGTCCGGCCACCTCGTTCAGCTGCCGTCCGTTTTTGTGCCTCCGCTTCTGGCGAGGGTAATGTGGCGGCCCCTGGTAGTGGGCCACGCACTGTATATAACCTTCGGCTCTCGGGGGGGTCACGTGTCCCGGTGACGAGAGGTAGGGGCCACGTAGTGGTCACGGGTGCCCCTGGGGGTTATTTACAGTGATAATTGTGCGTGTACGGGGTTGGAGTTAGGAGACTTGTAGTAGCAATGAAGAATCTCGTTTTGGACAAACTTCGCATCTTGCCTCATTCTTTGATGGACAGTTCTGTTTGCGGACAGCTCCACGTGACCCCCCCCCCCCCCCAGAGCTAAAGGTTATGTTCAGTGCGTGGCCCACCACCAGGGGTCGACATATTACCCCTCCCCCCCCGGAACCGGAGGCACAAAAACAGATGGGCAACCTAACCAGGCAGCCGGATCTCGTATATACGTCCTCACGCAAAGGTTTTTTTCCCTGTAAGGACAAATTAGGTGGGACCTGACATGGCAGATGCCCTCGACGGCGAGGCTGGGCCACCTGGACTGGCTCGCTCAGATCCAAATGTGCCGGCTTTAAGCAAGCCACCGACACGGTCCCTTGCCGACCCCCCATGTCCAACACAAAAGTCGTGGCACATACCATAGCACTCGAAAAGGACCTTCATATGGGCGCTGTTAGGGCGACCTGTCGGCGTTGTGACGGAGGAAGACAGACTGACTGTCCACAAGAGCCGGCGGCACATGCGATGGAGCAACACCATGCCAAGACGTTGGAACAGGAGACAGGGCGCCGACCCTCTCCCGCAGATGGACCAACATGGAGGACAATGACACCTGTGGGCCGCCAGCAGTTGGAATAAACTCCATGGGCACGGTTAACTGAATGCCGTAAATGTACTCAGCTGATGAAGATTGCAAGTCCCCCTTTGGGGCAGTGCAGATCCCCAGCAGGACCCACGGCAACTCGTCCATCCAACCGGGACCAGTGAGGCGAGTCTTCAAAGCGCCCTTACGGGTCAAAAAACCTTTGCGTGGGGACGTATGTACGAGGTCCGGCCACCTCGTTCGGTTTCCCATCCATTTTTGTGCCTCCGGTTCTGGGGTGGGGGGGGGGGGGTAATGTGGCGGCCCCTGTTGGTGGGCCATGCACTGTACATAACCTTTGGCTCTGTGGGAGGTCACGTGTCCCAGCGACGAGAGGTAGGGGTCACATAATGGTCACGGGTACCCTGGGGGTTATTTAAGGTGATAATCGGGTCTGGGTGGACAAGAGGATGGGGACTGGACTTTGTGCCTTCCCCCACAGTGGGAACCACTGTGGGGGGTTGTTTTGGTGTTGAACTTCTTTTTAATACTATGTTGTATTTTATTAGTGTGCTGCAAGGACATCTGAATTTCCCCTGAATAAGGGGATTAATAAAGTCTAATTCAATTCATTCAATCGTGAGCGCACGTGGTGGGAGTTTGGAGACTTGTAGCAGCAATAAAGAATCTCATGTTGGACAAACTTCGCATCCTGCTTCGTCCACTACAGTATATTATTTATTGCAAGATAAAGTCCGATAATGTCCGATTAAAAATAGTTCAAAAGTCTCCAATGAGGTAGATGGTAGGTCGGGACTGCACTTTAGCTGGTGAGAGAATGGTTCAGTTGCCTGATAACAGCTGGGAAGAAACTGTTCCTGAATCTGGAGGTATATGTTTTCAAACTTCTGTACCTCTTCCCTGATGGGGGAGGGGAGAAGAGGGATTGTCCGGGATTATGCTGGCGACCTTGCCTAGGCAGAGTGAATGTAGATGGATATGGCGGAAAGCTGAAATAAAAACGGAAAATTCCGGAAATACTTCAATAGTCTCTACAGGGAGAGAAACGGTGTTAATATTTCAGTTCAATAATGTTTCATTAGATCACCAGAACACAAGACTTTTCATCATGTTCAGATGAGAGGCCATTAACCTGATGCGTTGACTCTGTTTTCCTTTTGTCCACAGATGCTGCCAGAGGTTGGCAATATATGGAATGAGTTGCCAGGGGGAGTAGTTGAGGCTGGTACCATAACAACCTTTAAAAGACATTAAGGCAGGTACATGGAAAGGAAAGTTATGGATGAAATGGGAGCAAATGGGACTAGTGTAGATGGGCATCCTGGTTGGCATTGACAAGTTGGGCTAAAGTACCTGTTGTTATGTTACATGACTCAATGACTATGTGACCAGTATTCCCTATTTCTATTATCCCAGGTGGTAGGTTGTCAATTTAAATATTTTAATAAGTCTAAAAACATTCTATTAAAGCTGCTTTCCAGGTTTAGCTGAGATAGGTCAGTGGGTATTTGAGTCGGATATGTTTGATGGTGGGGAAACAAAATGGGTTGGGAGGAAGGAAGAAAGTAAGCATAGTGATCGCTGGTCAGAGGATCTCCACTATCGCAGTGCTGAAGGAAGATAAGAATAGAACATAGAACAGTACAGCCCAGGAACAAACCCCTGGCCCACAATGATTGCACCAAACACAATGCAAACTTAGTGCGACATAGTGGCACAGCGCGTAGAGTTGCTGCCTTATGGCACCAGAGACACGGGTTCGATCCTGACTATGGGTGCTGTCTGTATGGAGTTTGTACATTCTCCCTGTGACCCTATGGGTTTTCGCCGAGTGCTCCGGTTTCCGCACACACTCCAAAGACACGCAGAGTTGTTGGCTTTGGTAAAAATTGTAAATTGACCCTAGTATGTAGGATAGTGCTAGTGTACGGGGTGATTGATGGTCGGCGCTGACTTGGTGGGCCGAAAGGCCTGTTTCAGCACTGTATCTTTAAACTAAACTAAAAACTTCAATTGATCTCATCTGCCTGCAGGGGGTCGATATCCTTCCATTCCCAGCACTTCCATGCATATATCTTAATCCTCTTAAACACCATTATTGTATCTGTATCCATCCCCACCGCTGGCAATGTGTTCGAAGCCCCCACCACACTGTGTGTAAAAAACTTGCCCCGCACATCTCCATTTAACTTTGCCCCTCTCGCTTTATAGCTATGCTCTCTAGTATTCAACATTTCCACCCTGGGAGAAAGGTCATAATTGATAGGAGCAGAATTAGGACATTCAGCCCATCAAGTCCCTTTTCAACCATGGCTGATCTATCTCTCCCTCTCAACCCCATTCTCCTGCCATCTCCCCATAACCCCTGACACCCATACTAATCAAGAATCTATCTATCTCTGCCTATCTATTGACTTGATCTCCATAGCCTTCTGTGGCAATGAATTCCACAGATTCACCATCCTCTGACTAAAGAAATTCCTCTTCATCTTCCTAAAGGAATGTCCCATTATTCTGAGGCTATGACCTCTCGTCCTAGACTCTCCCACTAGTGGAAACATACCAGATATTGTCAGATAACCTTGGTCCTAGAATGTAATCCCCATAAAGTGAGCAGCTTCCCATTATTTCGGAGGATTAGCTCCATTCCTGTGGGAAATGTTTTGGACATGAGACTCAGACCTGATGTCATTCCGCTATCACAGTGTGAAGTTTGGAAGGTCAGATCACGGGTAATTTTAGAAGTGGTGCCTTTCTCTCGCTCTTTGATGGCTTTTGATTGCACCTAACAAAAAGACATGATGTTCTCAATCACTTCCTGCACGCTCCTTCCTTATTTTAATAGGCAAGGGGCAATGATTCCCATAAGACATTTTCTCAAGCAAAAAATAAATTGTTGGAGGAACTCAATTGATCAGCCACTGATTCAGGCATTAATGCGGATGGTGGATGCAAAATGCTGGAGTAACTCAGCAGGACAGGCAGCATCTGTGGATAGAAGGATTGGGTGAAGTTTCCAGTCAAGACCCTTTTTCAGACTCAGAAGAAGGGCCTGTCTGAAGAAGGGTCTTGACCCGAAACATCACCCATTCCTTCTATCCAGAGATGCCTCCTGTCCCGCTGAGTTACTCCAGCATTTTGTGTCTATCTTCAGTTTAAACCAGCATCTGCAGTTCCTTCCTACACATATATGCGAAGGGAATGAACAAACGATATTCCGGTCGGGACTCTTCTTCAGTGGTGGCACCAGGGATAAAGCACTTGTTCCAGGAGTCTGATGTCAGGCTTTATACTTTAGAAATACTGTGTGGACACAGGCCTTTCGGCCCACCGAGTCCACACCGACCAGTAGTCAACTATCCTACACACTAGGGACAATTTTTATTTTACAGAATCCATTTAACATACAAACCTGTACGTCTTTGGAGTGTGGGAGGAAACCGGAGCACCAGGAGAAATCTCACGTGGTCACAGGGAGAATGTACAAACTCCGTACAGACATCACACAGTCAGGATCGAACCAGGGTCTCTGGCGATATAATGCAGAACATCTACTGCCATGACACTGTGTTGCCCTTCTGCGGAGGGAATGGACAGACAATGTTTCAGGTTAGGACTTTTCTTCAGAGTCATATTTTCCTGGTAACTTATTGCTATGGTGGAGCTTGGAGTAACATGCCTCTTTCAGGGGTATGAACAATATGGCTCACCTATTGAAGATGGCTGGATGTAATGACTTGCTTGATGCCTGAGTATGTTGGTACTGGTGAGGATGCTGACTTGACCTCCGTATGTTGCCAGTGGATTTGGTGGTGGCTGCATTGGTGGTACCTCTTCAGTGCTCTGGGGTTACTGTAATAACTTTATAAATGGTCACAATCCTATGTTGGGGAATAAGAATTCTGATTCCCAGAGAAGAATAGATAATAGTTATTTAACTTGGGATTCATTTTCCATGGAATTTCATGCATTAGCAAATGGATGTGCAGGTTTAAACCCTTTTAAGTTTGATTAATGGAATCAAAATAACTGAAAATCAAATAAAATAATGAAGCATACAGTGGTGCTACGGTAGAGTTGCTGCCTTAGAGTGCTGGAGACAGTTCCGATCCTGACTATGGGTGCTTCTGTATGGAGTTTGTATGTTCTCCGTGTGACTGCGTGGGTTTTCTCCGGATGCTTCGATTTCCTCTCACACTCATAAAGATGTACAGTTTTGTAGGTTAATTGGCATAGGTAAAAAAATATAAATTGTCCCTAGTGTGTAGGAAAGTGCTAGTGTATGGGGTGATCACTGGTCGGCACTGACTGGGTGGGCCGTAGGGTCTGTTTCTGCACTGTATCTCAAAAAGACTGGGAGGATATCTGCTAGAAACTTCTAACTGCAGTTGGAAGCATATTATAGATGCAATGTTTTTTCACTTGTATAGACTAACTGAAGCACAAAGTGTACTGTCGTCCTACTCAATTTTACAAATGAAATATACTTTTATGAGAAGAACGTGTTTTTTATATATTTTAATTGAAATGAAAGCCAAAAATCTCATTTGCATTGGCTTGTTTATTTCCAATGCAAGATTGAAAATGGAATTAACTCAAAATTTAAAGTAGCTGCTTTCTATTTGTGCAACATCAATTCAATGAGCAGATACAGCAAAGAGGAAAATCTTTCAATCCTTGCAAAACAAATCATACCTATTTAAAATCTCCATTTTACTCTTACAGTATTTCCCCATCTTGCTGGAACTATGAGGAAGACACAGACCCCACACTTTGCAGCTTTGAATAAAAAAGAAAATTTGCTTTGATGCCACATTATTATGGTGAATTAACCTTGTTGATTGCCCTGAAGGTTAACATTTTATTTGTTTTGCTGAAATGAGAAGTACTGCTAAATAATAAAGTAAAGATTAATAATGCATTTCTGTGGGCAATGTACTGTCTTCGTCCCAAAATTCAGGTAAATAAAACATTGATATATATTAACATAAATATTGCAATTTAAAAATAATTTTCAGTCTCACTCTATTTATACATTATTATACATATAAACTACAAAACCACAAAATTAAGTTTGGCAAAATAAGACTGAAATTGAAATTGGAATAACTCCATTCCAGGTAGTTCATGAGTCAAGTAATTCAGTTGTACCACAAATCGAGTTGCACAATATTGTGATAGTTGACTTGTCAACAACTTTCTCAATCTCCATAAAAACATGATCTGCTGATTTAACAGCAGTAAATTTGAGTTGATATATCAAAGGATGTTCTGTTCATAAGATCTGTATATTACATGATGTAACCCATAACACTAACTGTTTTGCCTCTTCAATTAATTAATTGTTTACGCAAGTCTTTTGCAAATACCATTACTCAATAGCTTTGATTTCAGTGATAAAATAGAATGGGATCACTATGGAAAACAGCAGTGGTGTGGGACTGATTGTCTTGATCTTGTAAAAATTCACCACGGACTATTGGTTCCAAATGGTTTATTTCGTCTTCCATGTTGTCCATTTCTATGGGCGGCAGGATGACACAGCGGTAGAGTTGCTGCCTTACAGTGCCAGAGACCTGGGTTCATTCCTGATTATGAGTGCTGACTGAACGGAGTTTGAATTAATTAATTAATTAATTAAAGAATGCTATATTATCACATGTGACTGGTCACAGTAAGTTTCTTTGATTGCATACCTAAGGTATGTAAATAGTGGCCCATTAAGGGCACTTACAAAGTTACATTGTTGCCGTGATCTGTGTGCGTTTTCTCTGGGTGCTTCGGTCTCTTCCCACACTCCAAAGATGCACAGGTTTATAGGCTAATTGGCTTGAAAAATTTGTCCACAGTGTGTGTAGGATAGTGTCAGTGTGTGGGGATCATTGGTTGACTCGGACTCGGTGGGCCAAAGGGCCTGTTTCCGAACTGTATGGCTAATCTAAACTAAACTAAACTAACGTCTTTAGCCTAGAGTGCCAGGGCTGTAGAGTGTGATATTTTGAACTGTGTTGGAAGCTAACTTGCAACATAATTCTAATGGAATGGAGATAAATTCCTAAAACCATCATTAACTTAACGGATAAGATGGGACATATTTTCCATGAATAGTAGCAAACAGCATGGCATCCATCAGCTTAAATACATGCTATACTGTCAGTGAAGTTAAATGGTGCACAGCAGATGGCTGATCTGATACTCAGAGAATATCTACCTCATTGTTTGTGCTGTTTTAATGCTTTAACTTAATTATGAAACAATTACAGTCATGAGAGTCACCAAATAGTTGCCAAGGACTCCCAGCCTCATTTAAAATTGAAATGACAATATACTGCATCCATGAACATTCAGCATCCACTTTCCCATCCAGATGAACCTGGATGCAGAGGCAGTCAGATAAATAACATAGCATAAGTTTCTTAATCCCGATGGAAGGACAACACTTTGGTGCTTCTAATACATTTTATCCAGAGTACTAATTTGAGGGGCCAACATCAATTCCTTGGTCCTTATTTAACTCAGATATTGAGGGGACTAGAAAAGATATCACGATGTTTTGCTTTTCCCTGCTGGGAAATACAGTCTTCTTCTTGCATATGGAGTGCACAGCCTAAAGTTGTAGGTCAACTTGTTCTATTTCATCTATTTGTTTGTGCACGTCGGTTTGATTGCAATAGTCGAAACATGGTGGACCACGTGAAGGTTGCAATCTCCCACCCCAGAATTTACAGTGAAGACTCTTTATAATAATGTGGACATTCTTCACCTACAATCTGTGCAGGCTACAACATCTGTCTGGCAGGCAGGAGTAAAGCCTGTGTCTTTAGGCAATGCCCAGAATTGGGCCAGATCCCAGCAATCTCAATGACTGGGGACCTTGGTGAAAGAGAGGTGAATTGTGGTCTACCAGGCATGCCAGGAAAGTATGTAACTTGCTGCAGCAGTACCCATCCAACGTCAGTGGTAAGAAAGTGGTGAAATGGCTTTTTAAAAGGATGAAAGTTTAAGAGAAAATGCAAAGAACCATTGAAACATTTCTCCACAAAGCATTAAGAAAAATAAAGTTGAATGATTCAGAAAGATTAGAAGGCCATTTACATATTTCATCCCCCTGGATGCTGGGTGGGTTGAAGGGGCATGGGTGTGTGGATGTGTTTCATATTTAAAATGTTAAACATCACCGTCCACCATGAACCTATAAAACCAGCTATCTTTGCAGTCAGATGAGTAATCCATTTCTGATGGGTGACAATCACTATATTTCAAAGTGGACACATGTTTCAGGTTTTAATAATTGTTAACTTAACGTCTGTGGGGTGAGCTGCCCTGGACATTAGAAATCTCAACTGAAGGTGTTAATTGGTTCCAAGTCAAAGGGTTACAGTGGTGGACTGATGAGTAGTCCATTGCTGGAGTGTTGCCTAGTGGCAGTGCTGGGCTTGGAGAAATGCTCGTGCTGAATTAGAGAGATGCACTCCTGCTTATCTTGGCCTGCAAGCATTGCCGAAGGGGCACATCCCCTATTCTTTTCTAACCGCCTGGGTAGGAGGGTTTCGGTTACAATGAGAGGTTGAATGAACTTGGATTAGTTGAGGGGAGACTCAATAGGAGTGTATAAAAGGATGAGAGGCATAGATTGGTCAGAACCTTTTTCAATTAAAAAGTTAACTTTGTAAGTCAAATCAGTAGTAAGGAAGGCAAACGAAATGCTAGCATTTATTTTCAGAGCGCTAGAATACATTAATGCTGAGACTCTATAAGGCACTGGTCAGGCCGCATTTGGAGTATTGTGAGCAATTTTGGGCACCATATCTGAGGAAGGATGTGCTGGCTCTGGAGAGTGTCCAGAGGAGGTTTACAAGAATGATCCCAGGAATGAGCGGGTTAACATATGCTGAGTGTTTGACGGCACTGTCCTGTACTCACTAGAGTTTAGAAGAATGAGGGGGACCTCATTGAAACTTATAAAATAATAAAAGACTTGGATAGATTGGATGTGGAGAGGATGTTTCCACCAGTGGGAGAGTCTAGGACTAGAGGTCATAGCCTCTGGAAAACATGGATAGGTGACAATTTGGGTCAGGGCCCTTCTTCAGACTAATTGTGGTGGGGGGGGAGCTAAAAGAGTGGTGGGGGTGTGAGAAAGCCTGGCAAGTGATAGCTGGACACAAAAAGCTGGAGTAACAGCAGGACAGGTAGCATCTCTGGAGAGAAGGAATGGGTGACATTTCGGGTCGAGACCCTTCTTCAGACTGGTTAGGGTAAGGAAAACGAGAGATATAGACAATGGTGTAGAGAGATAAAGAACAATGATTGAAAGATATGCAAAAACCTTGGGGCACCGTCCTGTATGGATATGGCTGCCGAGCCTGCAGCTGTCCATTTTTTTCACCTCTTTTTTTTATTTTTAGTGAGTTAAAGTGTTTTGTTTTTGTAGGTTTAGTCTTTTTTATGTGGGGGGTGGGGGGGAAGGGGGAAACTGCTTTTCAGGGTCCCCACCTGGTCGGAGAGGCGGCTTTCCTCCGAGCAGCACCTTCGACCCGTCCACACGGCATACCAGCGGGCCTGGTGCGGCGTTTCCTGAGGGGACCGGCCAGAACCTCGGCTTCGGTGGCGGCACAGCGCTGGAGCGCTATCGCGGAGCAGGCGATGCCTTGCCCGGGTTGCCGCGCTGGAACTCCGGTATGCTGGGACCGCCGATAAAATCTCATGGAGCTGCGGGTCTGTGGAGCGGCCAGCTGACGCTGAACTTTACATAGGGAGCCTTGGATCTCTCGCCGAGATCGCCAGTGGTGGAGCTCCATTCAGCTTTGGAAGCCGCGGTCTCGGGTAAGGAAGCGGCCGTTCCAGGCATCCCAAGCCGCTGAGAGGATTCTCTCGACGCCGGAGCACCATTATCTGGCGAGAAGGGCCTGATACATCGGGCCCCTTAGCGGCGACTGTGGAGGCCTCAATAGGCCTGACTATGGGGGGACATGGGGATGGGGACTGGACTTCGTGCCTTCACTCATAATGGGAACCATTGTGGGGAGATGTTTTTATGTTTAAATTTCTTTATTATTGTTATGTATTCTTTTTAATGTGCTGCAATGGCAATTCGCATTTCATTACACCAATTGGTGTATGTGACAAATAAAGAACCTTTGAACCTATAAAAAAGGTAACAATGATAAAGGAAATAGGCCACTGTTAGCTGTTTATTGGGTGAAAACGAGAAGCTAGTGTGACTTGCTTGGCGAAGGGAAAGAGAGAGAGGGAATGCCAGGGATACCTGCAGTTAGAAAGATCAATATTCATACCACTGGGTTGTAAAGCAAAAGATGAGATGCTGTTCCTCCAATTTGTGTTTAGCCTCACTCTGAAAATGGAGGAGACCAAGGACAGAAAGGTCTGTGGAGGAATGGGAAAGAGAATTAAAGTGTCCAGCAACCGGGAGATCTGGTAGGTTCAGGCAGGCTCAGCAAAGGTGTTCCACGAAATGATCGTCGAGTCTGTGTTTGCTCTCGCCGATGTATAAGAGTCCACATCTTGAACCAAGGATTGAGTAGATGAGGTTGGAGGAGGTGCAAGTGAACCTCTGCCTAAACTGAAAGGACTGTCGGGGTCCCTGGACAGAGTCATGGGAGGAGGTATAACGACAGGTGTTGCATCTTCTGCGGCTGCTGGGGAAGGTATCTGGGAAGGGGTTGGTTTGGGTAGGGATGAGTTAAAAAGGGAGTTGTGGAGGAAACGGTCTCTGCAGAAGGCGGAAAAAAGTGCAGATTTGAAGATGTGACTAGTGTTAGGATCCTTTTTGAGGTGGCAAATATTACAGAGGATTATGTGTTGTATCTCTGTTCCCTGAAACCGGAGATTCTTTGTTTGAAGGCTGAGAGTTGAATTAAGTGATTGTGATCTAGCTGATAAGAAAGTTGGGAGAGCGATTGAATAAGAGCAATTGATTCGAATAATTGAATAGATACATAGATACATAGAAAATAGGTGCAGGAGTAGGCCATTCGGCCCTTCGAGCCTGCACCGCCATTCAATATGATCATGGCTGATCATCCAACTCAGTATCCCGTACCTGCCTTCTCTCCATACCCCCTGATCCCCTTAGCCACAAGGGCCACATCTAACTCCCTCTTAAATATAGCCAATGAACTGGCCTCAACTACCCTCTGTGGCAGAGAGTTCCAGAGATTCACCACTCTCTGTGTGAAAAAGTTTTTCCTCATCTCGGTCTTAAAGAATTTCCCCCTTATCCTTAAGCTGTGACCCCTTGTCCTGGACTTCCCCAACATCAGGAACAGTCTTCCTGCATCTAGCCTGTCCAAACCCATAAGAATTTTGTACGTTTCTATAAGATCCCCTCTCAATCTCCTAAATTCTAGCGAGTATAAGCCAAGTCTATCCAGTCTTTCTTCATATGAAAGTCCTGACATCCCAGGAATCAGTCTGGTGAACCTTCTCTGCACTCCCTCTATGGCTATAATGTCCTTCCTCAGAATAGGAGCGATAGAGTGGGTGATTGAATAATGGTTGGAAGAGAACAATTGTGTGAGATGTGTGAATCTGCTAGACGTTAGTCATTGTGTGGGAGTGATTTCAGTGGCCTTGGAGTCTGAAAGGAAGGAACGAGTATTGAATAGGTGTGAGTGCTTGGAATTTTATTTGTATTGTGTCTATTGTGCAGAAGGATGGGGAATGTTCCAGAGAAGGACCTATCAAATAGATCCGAAAGCCCGATAAGAATAATTTGTGAAAAACTTCCGCATGAAGCAGAGAGATTAAGAGGATTATCGGGAAAATTAAAAATAGTTTTGAGGAACGAACTTTGGCCGATATGTGTACTAACATCTATAGTAAGAATAACCTACATAGAGACAATTGTTAGACGATATGGAAACAGTGAAGAAGGGAACTAGCTTATTGAAATATGGAGAATGTTCTTCACTGAAAGAAAAGTAAATAAAGAGGTCGTTCTGCTTTCTACTTTAAGAATGGCAACGTTCAAGTTAGGGATTAGAATGGAAAAAGAGAGAACTGGTCCTTCTCTGGACATTCCGGAACAGGGGAAGGAAAATACTGGAAGCCAGCAGCAGCAGCAGGAGCAGGAGAGAACATCAGCTTTTAAAAGAAAAATGACTACGATGGCTCTTAAACGGGAGGTGCTGACTAAATTCAAACTTATAAAATTTAGTAAGAGTGCCGTGGTTAGCATGGACCTCGAAGGGAGAGAAGCCCAATTTATTAATGATTTGGACGAGGGAATTGAATGCAACATCTCCAAGTTTGCAGATGACACGAAGCTGGGGGGCAGTGTTAGCTGTGAGGAGGATGCTAGGAGGCTGCAAAGTGACTTGGATAGGCTGGGTGAGTGGGCAAATGCATGGCAGATGCAGTATGATGTGGATAAATGTGAGGTTATCCACTTTGGTGGCAAAAACAGGAAAGTAGACTATTATCTAAATGGTGGCCGATTAGGAAAAGGGGAGATGCAACGAGACCTGGGTGTCATGGTACACCAGTCATTGAAAGTAGGCATGCAGGTGCAGAAGGCAGTGAAGAAAGTGAATGGTATGTTAGCATTCATAGCAAAAAGATTTGAGTATAGGAGCAGGGAGGTTCTACTGCAGTTGTACAGGGTCTTGGTGAGACCACACCTGGGGTATTGCGTACAGTTTTGGTCTCCAACTCTGAGGAAAGACATTCTTGCCATAGAGGGAGTACAGAGAAGGTTCACCAGACTGATTCCTGGGATGTCAGGACTTTCATATGAAGAAAGACTGGATAGACTCGGCTTGTACTCGCTAGAATTTAGAAGATTGAGGGGGGATCTTATAGAAACTTACAAAATTCTTAAGGGGTTGGACATGCCAGATGCAGGATGATTGTTCCCGATGTTGGGGAAGTCCAGGACAAGGGGTCACAGTTTAAGGATAAAGGGGAACTCCTTTAGGACCGATATGAGAAAAACATTTTTTACACAAAGAGTGGTGAATCTCTGGAACTCTCTGCCACAGAAGGTAGTTGAGGCCAGTTCATTGGCTATATTTAAGACGGAGTTAGATGTGGCCCTTGTGGCTAAAGGGATCAGGGGGTATGGAGAGAAGGCAGGTACAGGATACTGAGTTGGATGATCAGCCATGATCATGTTTGTACTTTTCCACGAGTAAAATGTACTCCTGTGGTTAAAATTTGAAAACATTTTAAACTCGTTGTAAGAACGTAGTGGCCCGTGCGTTTAACTTTGTGACTCGTGATTCTACCGTGGGAACTCTTTTTAGAAACAATAATCAGGGACAGAAATATCAGTTACTTAGACTTTTTAAAGACAAATTCTGCTTAACAAAGTTAAGCAAGTTATTGATAAGGTGACAGAGTGGGTTGAAAAGAAAAAATTGCTTGAAGTTTATATATAAATTTGTGTTTTGTTGTGTTGTGTTGAAAAGCTTTTTGCTGATCCGTTTGATTCTCACTGTTTGTTTACTTCATTGCACAATAAAAGAGAGTTCTTTGCTATCAAGATCAAATTGATGTCTGGAAGTCTTCATTTTAATATCACTACAAAGTCTCATGACTTGAATGTAATATTCCTTTCATCATAAAACACAAAATAGAGGAAGGCAAAATATATTCACATCTTGATTCTCACAATCATTTGTGAGATTTAAGGACTCAGCTGCCTCATATGCTGTGCTTTTTAAATGTTTAAAATTGTCACCTCTCAGTAGATCAGAAAATAAGACAAAGTCTTATGTGAAACAAATGTCTTGAATGTGAAACAGTCTTTATTCTTGTTCAATATAAAAAACGCTTTTTTGCGCATATTGAGAAATATGCATAATTTCCTGCAAACCCATGTGAAGCACCACAGCAAACAAGGCAGTGGTCTGAAAAAGGGCTTCTCATACATGAAAATCAACAAATGAAGCACAAATAAAAGTATTTCCACTATATACTAATTCAGCTGAGAAATGCACAAGTCTAAATTCAGGCAATAAAAGATACAATGCAATGCGCTAAATGACAAGTTTTGAGATCTACAATCAGATAAGCAGATGCATGATAACCACGTTTTAAAGGAAAGACAGATGCAATGAAATTACTTTTACACCACAAAAAAAAAAAAATCCACACTTAAAGTTAACCAATGAAAAGTCAGCAGGATTTAAACTAAACATGATATTAACTGGATTTTTCTGCATGTGGGCTCTCCTCATGCAGTGATGTACCTGTGGTCGGCAGCCGCTCAAAATAAGCTGTCCTGCCACGGCACACTACCCAATTCTGAATTATAGTAGGAGCAGAGATGGTCTCTCTGCTCTTTTGCACTGTTGGTCCCCGTGTTACCTCGAAAACACTGCAGTGGCACCAAAGTCTCGTCGTTTGTACCACTCCTCCACGCACCTAGTGTTATTCTCCCTGTTTGACTGTCCACTAAGTCACCGTGCTGCATGGCTGTTGCTGATCCTGAAGCTGCACCTCTGATACGGATCAGGTTGTGCAGAACACATGCAGCAAACACAATAGTCTCTACGTTCTTTGGCTGGCATGACATCATTTTTTTAACGTGTGATGGTTTTTCAACACTTCGATATACATTGTTGCCTCAAGATTAACGGGAGAGGAACTTGGTACACTCGGGAGACGAACTTGGAACATCGCAGAAATGAGAAGTAAACGGCAAACTTAAACATACCCGTGGGAACCCGGTTAAACTCTGGATCATAAACTTGTAGTCTCGTACGCAACCACGAGTCTTTCACTCGGGGTCACTCGTGGGTCAACTCGCACAGTGAGACAGACCTTTTAACAAGTTTCCTGAGTACCTGCCGTTAGCATTACGAGTCGCTAAGTTAAGTTCCGACGTTCCCGCTACGTTAATTCTACGTGATTACCACGAGTTTGATTTGTTTTTAACTCGGGCTCACTCGTGGGTGGACTCGCACCGCGAGACAGGGGTTTTACTGGTGGCAATGAGAATAAGAACAAAAGAAAACTGAACTGGCACTAGGGAGAGAAGAAAGAAACTTATTGTGCAGGAGGTACGGGAGTAGGGAAAGGAGCTATTGTACTAACTTGTTACTAAGCTTGTGCCTGCAGGACAGTATAATCGACGACATACTATCTGGGGAGTGAGGTAAAGTATATGCGGACCCTTGAGAACGGGCAGAAGACTCAGCTCAGGTAAAGTAGCTCCCCAGAAACAGGGACCAACAACAAGGAGGAAATGATACTGTCCTGTCCCTTTAAGACAAATCTGTGAAGGCCAACAGATAGAGAAGGCTGCTCCTCAGTATCCCTACTCCTTTGAAACTAACATCAAGGAAGAAGAAGAAGAAGATACCTACCCAAGTGCCCAACTTTAACATCATCTAGCTTTTGACACCAGTGAAGGAAAGGAAAATAACACCATCCAACCTTTCCTAAAATACACAGACAACCTATGACGAGCTCTAATTTGAAGAACTGAATGTGAATTTGAAAATAGACACTTCTCTGTGGTTTGCGGCAAAATGCCTACTTTGCGTCTAAATTATAGTTATTGGAAATAAATTGATATAATTTTGAATTCGGAATCTAAATTGTATGGTAATGAATTGGAGGAACTTTAAAGTTTGAAATTTGGAACTGACTTGTGAGATTTGGCTTAGGAGTATTTAAAGTTTGATTATTAATTGGGTATTGTTATTGTCTCATCCCCAGACAGGCAGCCAAAGATGGGAAGGATTATTCAGAGAACATCAGGAAAGGATGGAACTTGGGAAGATCTGGTAACATGGAAGAATTATTCAGGAAACATGAGAGTTGGAATAGGAAATAGTAAAAAGAAGAACTGTGGACAGCAAGACATCCCTACGAGACCAGAGTTAACATACTAGAAAGTTATTCAGTGGTAGAAGGAAATTTGTTATGAGGAAGAACCCCTATGGACTGAGAGCCGAGCCAACATACTAAGGAAGAAGTACTGGAGGAGAAGTCTATTGAATTAGAAAGAGGAATAAAGAAATGGGCGTTGAGATATCAGAGTCGTTGTATTTGACTGGTGGATCTAAATTGTGTAACCTTTGATAGTAAAGCGGCTTCTATTATCAAGGTGGAAAGAAATTGTCCCTAGATTTGGCATTCTTAATTGGATTTATGATAAAATTTACAACATATGGAAATTGATTGATTAAATTTAAATAGCTGGGAATTTCACAGGAATTGGAATGGAATTGTGTTATCAGCCACAAAGCTGTGGAGTGAGAAGGGTGAGATGAACCCTGGAACTTAAAATAGTAAATTGAAGGCTGAGACTGAATTTGGTTGAATTGAAACATTCTTCATCTTTTGCTTTAAATAAGTCACGCCTGTAAGGAAATCTGGACTGAACCCAGCTGAAATTTATATGAGAAACCATCATCAGATATACATATTATAACATTGTTTGAATATGGAGAGTGCCGATTAGTGATGATCCTGGGATAGTAAAGAGTATATTATAGAACAGAATAGTAATAGGAATACAGTGATAGAGCAGAATATAGTAGAGATAGTTATAGTGAAATGGAAAAGGGATAGTATTGCAGAATTACAGTGAATGTATGGGAAAGCATTAGTACATGAATTGTAACTTGCTTTGTCCCAAGTTTTTATGGAATTATAGGTTATAGGCTCGACTATGAAATGGGATGGAAGAATGGGCAACAACACGGATGGAGGGAATTTGTGCCCACGAAAACTCGGGAGGTGAAGACTCATCAGACAGAAATCATGAAGCTACGCCCACAAAAACCCGGGAAGCTTGACAAGATTCTGGGAAGAAACATCATCGTCTTGTTTTTGTTAATAGATGGGGAATGTAATAATCACACATATGTTTATATGGTTATCTGATTATCTGATTATTTGGTTATCATAAATGATGGTTTATCATATATGATAAAAGGAAGGAATGTTAATTCTGGCCAAATTGGGGAGGCCAGGACACTAAAATTGAGTAAAGGCTTCTGGGCTGCTTGGCCATTTGGTCAATTTAAATGTGCCTTCTGCAGAAATGGAACAAGCTGCAGAATGGTGGCAGCTTGTCTAGAGCCTAGATAAGAGTTGCAAGAAGTGAATGGAACAACTGCAGAAACTTACAATTAGGTGTAAATTGCATGAAACGGAATGGATGAATGCAAACCAGACATAAACATTGTAAATATTGTTGCAAAGCTTTACTCTGCTAGATGTTGATTGGGTTAAGTGTTGAGCCTTGACTGGGTTTCTTGAATATCAAGGCACATGTTGCATAATTCATCTCTGTTAAACTGCATCTCGAAACTTCGTCAGATACATTGTAGTAGTCACTGTATTATTGGGTTGGGGAAATGTCTATCATGTACTGTGTTAATCGATATCTGTTATTGGACTGTATAGAGACGACCACATGTGGTTCGGCCCCTCAAGGTTCGGGGACCTATAAAAGGCCGCTCCCACGGGGTCTTGTGTCGATCTTCTGGTAGAACGCTTAGGACTGCGTGACCTTCTGGAGTGCCTCTGCTTGAATGAGGCTAAGAGGGCTTTGCCAGGCAGATACGAGGATCAAACCCGTGGTGGTTAGGTATAGTAGTGGGGAACTGTTATTGTGTTTTTCCAAAATAAAGTTGAGATGCACAAGTGCTTGACTCAGTGGTTTTTAACTGAAACTAGACTGGGGGGGGGAGCTCAGAACGAGCTATTTACACTCTCTTCCAGCTTTCTTCTGTCCCCTACAATCAGAGAAGAGTCCCGACCCAAAAATTCACCTATCCATGTGTTCCAGACATGTTCTCCAGCCTGACCCGCTGAGTTACTCCAGCACTTTCTGTCCTTTATTTTAACTTACAAAGATCTGTTGATGTGCAGTGTTCTTCTGTTCTACTACACTTTCCAGCATTGTCCCATTTATCATCTATTCCCTTGTCACGTATGCCCATCTCAACTACATTAATATACAGTTCTGTCTTCGAATTCCACATGCCAAATTTCTGCCTGCATGTCTTCCTGCAGTCTACAATTATCTTACAGACTCTAAGCCACGTAAATGTCAGAGGTAGGATGCTTTAACATCAAAGTTTCTTCCATATGACCAAGATTCTGGACAACACTTTCGGATAACCAGATATCAATGGGAGGAGAGCCTTGGAAGTGTGAAGGTTGCTATTAACATCCTCTCAAGCTGTTCCATCAACAAACTGAAAGTAAGACACTACTAAAAGTGAGAGTACCCTGAAAATTAAAATCCTTGATATCAATTAGCTATGGCAAGAAAATTTGAGGCTGTTCTTAGTGCCCCTTGTCTCTGGGATCTGAGCGACAGTTGGTTGTGGAGGTACCCTTTGCTTAACGGTGGAGTACAGTGTGTTTTTTACAACGTCTCAAAGTTCAACCTTCGATAGCCACTAATTTGTCGGGTATGATTAGAAAAGTAGTCTCACGCACTCCACGATACATTTGAAACAGCAAAGATGAATCTACCAGAAGTAGTCTCTTGATTAATAGCTTCTTTATTGTAGTAATACAAAACAATGAAATGACTCATAACTTTCTGTTCTTAATCATCGTTCCATTCATGTCATAAAATTCACAAAAACTTCTTCTTGTAAAAGTACATCATAGAAACATAGAAAATAGGTGCAGGAGTAGGCCATTCGGTCCTTCGAGCCTGCACCGCCATTCAATATGATCATGGCTGATCATCCAACTCAGTACCTGTACCTGCCTTATCTCCATACCCCCTGATCCCTTTAGCCACAAGGGCCACATCTAACTCCCTCTTAAATATAGCCAATGAACTGGCCTCAACTACTTTCTGTGGCAGAGAATTCCACAGATTCACCACTCTCTGTGTGAAAAATGTTTTACTCATCTCGGTCCTAAAAGACTTCCCCCTTATCCTTAAACTGTGACCCCTTGTTCTGGACTTCCCCAACATCGGGAACAATCTTCCTGCATCTAGCCTGTCCAACCCCTTAAGAATTTTGTAAGTTTCTATAAGATCCCTCATCAATCTTCTAAATTCTAGCGAGTACAAGCCGAGTCTATCCAGTCTTTCTTCATATGAAAGTCCTGACATCCCAGGAATCAGTCTGGTGAACCTTCTCTGTACTCCCTCTATGGCAAGAATGTCTTTCCCCAGATTAGGAGACCAAAACTGTACACATTACTCCAGGTGTGGTCTCACCAAGGCCATGTACAACTGCAGTAGAACCTCCCTGCACCTATACTCAAATCCTTTTGTTATGAATGCTAACATACCATTCGCTTTCTTCACTGCCTGCTGCACCTGCATGCCTACTTTCAATGACTGGTGTACCATGACACCTAGGTCTCGTTGCATCTCCCCTTTTCCTAATTGGTCACCATTCAGATAATAGTCTACTTTCCTGTTCTTGGCACCAAAGTGGATAACCTCACATTTATCCACATTATACTGCATCTGCCATGCATTTGCCCACTCACCCAACTTATCCAAGTCATCTTGCAGCCTCCTAGCATCCTCCTCACAGCTAACACTGCCCCCCCAGCTTCGTGTCATCCGCAATCTTGGAGATGTTGCATTCAATTCCCTCGTCTAGATCATTAATATATATTGTAAATAGCTGGGGTCCCAGCACTGAGCCTTGCGTTACCCCACTAGTCACTGCCTACCATTCTGAAAAGGACCCGTTTACTCCTACTCTTTGCTTCCTGTCTGCCAGCCAGTTCTCTATCCACATCAATACTAAACCCCCAATACCGTGTGCTTTAAGTTTGCATACTAATCTCTTATGTGGGACCTTGTCGAAAGCCTTCTGAAAGTCCAGATATAACACATCCACTGGTTCTCCCTTATCCACTCTACTAGTTACATCCTCGAAAATTTCTATAAGATTTGTCAGAGATGATTTACCTTTCATAAATCCATGCTGACTTTGTCCAATGATTTCACCACTTTCCAAATGTGCTGCTATCCCATCTTTAATAACTGACTCTAGCATTTTCCCCACTACCGATGTGTGACTAACTGGTCTGTAATTCCCCGTTTTCTCTCTCCCTCCCTTTTTAAAAAGTTGGGTTACATTAGTTACATGCTCAGGAACTACTCCAGAATCTAAAGAGTTTTGAAATATTAACACTAATTCATTCACTATTTCTGGGGCTACTTCCTTAACTTCTCTGGGATGCAGCCTCTCAGGCCCTGGGGATTTATCGGCCTTTAATCCATTCAATTTACCTAACACCACTTCCCAACTAACCTGGATTTCATTCAGTTCCTCCATCTCATTTGACCCCCGGTCCCCTGCTATTTCCGGCAGATTATTTATGTCTTCCTTAGTGAAGACAGAACCAAAGTAGTTATTCAATTGGTCTGCCATGTCCTTGTTCCCCATGATCAATTCACTTGTTTCTGACTGCAAGGGACCGACATTTGTTTTAACTCATCTTTTTCTCTTCACATATCTATACAAACTTTTGCTGTCTGATTTTATGTTCCCTGCCAGTTTTCTTTCATAATCTATTTTCCCTTTCCTAATTAAGCCCTTTGTCCTCCTCTGCTGGACTCTGAATTTCTCTCAGTCCTCTGGTAGGCTGCTTTTTCTGGCTAATTTGTATGCTTCATCATTTGTTTTGATACTATCCCTGATTTCCCTTGTTATCCACGGATGCACTACCTTCCCTGATTTATTCTTTTGCCAAACTGGGATGAACAATTGTTGTAGTGCATCCATGCAGTCTTAAAATGCCTTCCATTGCATATCCACCATCAACCCTTTAAGAATCAATTGCCAGTCTATCTTCGCCAATTCACGTCTCATAACCTCAAAGTTACCTTTCTTTAAGTTCAGAACCCTTGTTTCTGAATTAACTATGTCACTCTCCATCCTAATGAAGAACTCAACCATATTATGGTCACTCTTGCCCAAGGGGCCACGTGCAACAAGAATGCTAACTAACCCTTCCTCATTACTCAATACCCAGTCTAGAATAGCCTGCTATCTCGTTGGTTCCTCTACATGTTGGTTTAGAAAACTATCCTGCATACATTCCAAGAAATCCTCTTCCTCAGCACCGCTGCCAATTTGATTCACCCAATCTATATGTAGATTGAAGTCACCCATTATAACTGTTTTACCTTTGTTGCACGCATTTCTAATTTCCTGTTTGATGCCATCCCCAACTCCACTACTACTGTTAGGTGGCCTGTACACAACTCTCACTAGCGTTTTCTGCCCCTTAGTGTTTCGCAGCTCTACCCATATTGATTCCACATCCTCCAAGCTAATGTCCTTCCTTTCTATTGTGTTAATCTCCTCGCTAACCAGCAACGCTACCCCACCTCCTTTTCCTTTCTGTCTATCCCTCCTGAATATTGAATATCCCTGGATGTTCAGCTCCCAGCCTTGGCCACCCTGGAGCCATGTCTCCGTGATACCAACTATATCATATTCATTAATAACTATCTGCATATTCAACTCATCCACTTTATTACGAATGCTCCTTGCATTGAGACACATCATCTGACAACATATATATGTCCCAATCATGCTCGTGGTTATGGTAGAAAACTGTTTAATTCCATAGCCCGAGATCAAACTAAAACTAATCATCTGAGACTCTGCGCCAGAATCCTCTAGCCAAAAACACACCCCAGACTATGTATAAAATCCCACCCACATTAACACAGGCAGATAATAATTAAAGGTAACTAGACATGGCTATAATAAACTTACTTAAGCTTAATGGCTCCCACACAGTGTCTAAAGCATCGTTCACAAATGCTACATGTGTGCAAATGTTTAGTGCTGTTTTTTGCAATGAAACAAAACCCAATGTCTTCCAGAGTAACTTCGTTTTTTTTAGGAGCAACCATACAAGTAAGGAGATAGAGAAACATTATCTGCATATGGAGCAGCACAGTGCTGCAACCGAATGTGTGAAAATTCATACCTCCAAATTCTGGGCTAATTTCTTCCCAGCTTTTATCAGGCAACTGAACCATCCTATCAACAACTAGAGAGTGACCCTGAGCTACTATCTACCTCATTGGAGACTATCTTTAATTGGACTTTACTGGATTTTATCTTGCACTAAATGATATACCCTTTGTCATGCATCTGTGCACTGTGGATGGCTCCATTGGAATCATGTATTATTTTTTCGCTGACTGTTTAGCATGGAATCAAAGCTTTTTCCTGTACCTCGGTACACATGACCGTAACATAAACTACAATGAATTAAACTAAACTAAAAGCATCTCCACAACCTGTGACCCATACCACAGGCAGAATGAAACAACACCCCCTGCAGTTTCCCTCAAAGTTTCACACCAGCCTGACTTGGAAATATGATGCTGGGTCCGAATTCCAGAACTTCCGCCTCAGCATCACTACAGAACTTCCTTCACCAGAAGGATGGCAGTGGGTCAAGAATACCAGTCACCACCTGCTTCATGAGCAATAAAGGATAGACAACAAATGTTGGCATTGCACAGATCATAAAAAATGAATACATTTTGGAATTTATTCATTGGAATAATGAAAAATAGATAGGACAGGTTTGGAGGGATATGGATCAGGCGCAGGCAGGTGGGACTAGTGTAACTGGGACATGTTGGCCGATGTGGACAAATTGGACCAAAGGGCCTGTTTCCACACTGTATCACTCTATGACTCAAAGAAAAAATAAATCTCGGGCAGGATACCAGAGAAAACAAATCTATTCCTCATCTAAATAAAGCCATGGCATCCTTTATGTTTTTCGAGAGTACAGATGCTGCACTGGTTTATTCCTCTGTAGAGAGAAACATGTTATTTCTATCACTTCCAGTTTAGCCTTTAAGTTATGGACAAAAATTATTCTTTATCCTCTGTTCATACCAATTTAGATGAAACAACCCCAACTTTTCAATATTTCCTCAAAGTAAATGCAATAAATACAACATTTGACAATGCAATACACATTCAGTACTTTATTGAAATATTAACTAAAATTTTAAATCTAAAAACTAAAAACTAAATTAACCTAAACGTTTGGGAATGTGAGGAAGATACGTTCTGATTCCAAGGTAAGAGAACCATCATTGAGTCAAGGTGGATGCATAAAATGGTTAACATAGGCTGCCTTCATTCAATGTAATAGGCTTTATTGCAGACTTTTTCTTGAAATCTCCTGGGATTTCTGGATTTTAGGATGATTAGATTGATTCCAACTTTTTTTTAAACAGAATATTTATTGGCGGCCAATGTTTTTTCAAAGAATTTCACATACATTATATTTCAGAACAGGTTGATTACCTGGAGTTATTTATAAATTCATCCTCCATAAGATTGTAATAAAGAGGAGTCTTTGAGGAATCTAGCTGGAGATTCATAAATTCAGCAAAAAACTCTCCTTAATAGCAAGGCGTAGATTTCTCCTATTTCATTTTATTTTGTTCCTGAAAATTAAAGGTCGCTCTTTTAGAAAGGAGGTGAGGAAGAACTTCTTTAGTCAGAGGGTAGTTAATCTGTGGAACTCATTGCCACAGAGGGCTGTGGAGGCCAAGTCAGTGGATATTTTTAAGGCAGAGATAGACAAATTCTTGATTAGAACGGGTGTCAAGGGTTATGGGGAGAAGGCAGGAAATTGGGATTAAGAGGCAGAGATCAACTATGATTGAATGGCAGAGTACACTCAATGGGCTGAATGGCCTAATTCTACTCCTATAACTTGTGAACTTGTGAACTTGTGAACTTGTGAACTTGTGAACTTGTGAAATATGGGTTGAAAATCTGAAATGGAATATGTACAAAATATGTACCTTCACAAGCATTGCATCCATGTCTCTCTGATATTTTCAGTTGCAGTCAAACGAGATGGATGTCATATTTTCCCTCTTCCCTTCTCCAAAGCTGATTGCCTCACATTCCATTGCACCTTGTAACTTTTCCCCACAATTTACCCACCAAAATCTTGAGTCAATTTTATTTATTGGGGCACCAGTGAAGCTGAGGCCCAGATTTCCTTATTTTATTTCCTTTATTTAATGTTGAGATAAGTTAGCAGAGGAGTGAAGCAAAGTGGTGCATAAGATGAACTGAGAAGAATCTACGCTAGATATAAAATGCTGGAGTAACTCAGAGGGACAGGCAGCATCTCTGGAGAGAAGGAATGGGTGACATTTTGGGTCAAGCCCAGTGTCACCTATTCTTTTTCTCCAGTTACTCCAGCGTTTTTTGTCTTCCTTCGGTATAAACCAGCATCTGCAGTTCCTTCCTACACAATGTCTCGACCCGAAACAGAACAGTCTGAAGAACGGTCTCAACCCGAAACATCACCCATTCCTTCTCTCCAGAGATGCTGCCGGTCCCGTAGAGTTACTCCAGCATTTTGTTTTATATCTTCGGTTTAAACCAGCATCTGCACAAGAATCTAAGGTCAATGGGAGGGGAGAGTTTGATGTTCAATTGGCACAGCCGACATTGTCTTTTCATATAACTGTCTCCATGACCTTGGTTTTGATCTTCATTCTTGCTGATATAGAAGATTGAGAGCTTTTGATTCCATTGATACCAATGGAAGGAAATGGGATCAGAAAATTAGCAAAATGTGAGCAAAAATGTTGGAAATAGTAAGGAAGCTTTTTAAAGGTATAGCAGGATTTGGCTCACCACAATGGATTGTTTATTGTAACTAAAGACTCCTTCCTCTCCTCACCTCCTCTCACCCACAGCCACAGTCATATCACAGGAGACGCAATGAAAATTGGAATAAAGAAGTATTCAGGGCAAATAATGGTAAAATTAGCTTGTAAAATTCATTTCCAACTTCAGGCAATCAAAGATGGAACAGACTAACAATTACATATAAAGATAGACACAAAGTACTGGAGTAATTCAGCGGATCAGGCAGTATCTCTGGAGAAAGAGGATGGGTGACGTTCGGGTCGGGACCCTTCCTCAGGCCTTTCAGTGTGAAGGGTCTCGACCCAAAATGTCACCCATCCTTTTTCTCCAGAGATGCTGCCTGATCCACTGAGTTATTCCAGCACTTTGTATCAAGCTTTGGTATAAACCTGCATCTGCAGTTCCTTTCTGCTGAGTTACATATAAATATTATTTTACCTCCAAAATAGTACTAAATGAAGACAGCTCTCCCTGTTAGGGATAGAAAGACTCACTACCCAACACACCAGCCAGCAACATACTCCGGGTGTTCAGTACCCTCTGCAATGTGCAGAGCTGCTAATATTTAGTTTACGCTCTTCTATTTGTTCAATTGGGATCATCTATTAAAAATGGCAAGCAAACAAACCATCCAACTGGAGCATCTCAGCGGGTGAAGCAGTATCTGTGGAGGCAGTGGTTTGGTTGATGTTTTGGGTCGATACGGCATTAGGACTGTTGAAGGGTCTTGATCCAAAACATTGGCCATCTCTTTGCATCAACAGATACAGCCTGATCCACTCAGTTTGGTTTTTTTGCTCCAAATTACAGCAACTGCAACCTCTTGTGTCTCCATTAATAATGACATTCATATTCCCTATAAATATTTTACAGATCTCCAACAGGCTGCCAGTGCTACCTTTACATAAATAGACTAAAGTCCTGAGTCTTCTGGACAGCTTAGGTATTTTGCTTTAGGAAACAATTTTCCACCTCTCCTCTGGTTTTTGTTCAATGTCACGATGGTGTTGCGAGACTAAAATGAGCAAAATGTCCCTGATGAAGTCTGTTTTATCCAGTGTCAAGATGGTTTAGGTTGTTTTGATTTATGTTATTAATACAACTCAAGATTTTGTTAGCTCTTGCACAATTTCCTTGCACCGTTTATGAATCTTCAGTGATCGATGTCCAATGACAACCAGATCGTTTATTTTCCCTCCCGAATCAGAGAACACCACTAACTACAGAATAAAAACCTAGCTTATACAGTTATCAATTACCATTCTCTGGATGTAGCAGTGAACTATACTCAAATATCGTGGCTAACAAATGCATTTCAATCAGTTCCCCAGGAACTTTATTAAATGCAGTGGCATGACTGTTCTCGAGAAATCAAAAGTATGTTTCAACCCCTTCAATCAATCTGCAATTCCTGGAAATTCACTCTAATGTCAATGGCCTGGCAGGGAACAAATGCAGACATACAATTACTTCTTGGATAGAATCTTGGCAATCATGCAGGTTAACATGTATCTATTACTAGACCAAGTGCAGAACCGTTGGGTCTGTTCCCCCAAAGTGTGGTTGCAGGGGAGGGGGGGCTGGCATGTGGCGTCACACACACTAACTATCCCCCCCCCCCGCACACATGCTAACTACCCCCCTTGATATTATATTAATATTATTAATTTTCTCCTTTTACACCATAACTGCCCTATCCACTGACACATAGCCCCCCACTCGCAGGCGCGTCTAGAGAGGGAGGGGGGGGTAGAGAGTGAGGGCAGAGAGAGAATGGGGAGAGACAGAGAAAAAGGGGTAGAGACAGAAGGGCAAGAGACAGAGGGAGGAGGAGAGGGAGGGTGGGTGAGGGGGAGGGAGGTGGGGGAGGGGTCAGAGAGATGGGAGGAGAGAGAGAGGGGAGGTGAGAGATGGAGAGAGGGGGGCTGAGAGGGGGGGAAGGGGGAGAGGGAGGGGAAGGGAGGGGGAGAGGTGGGGGGGAATGGAGGGGGAGGGGGAGGGGGAGGGAGGGTGGGGAGGGGATGGGGTGGAGGAAAGGGGGAAGGGGAGGGGTGGAGGGGAGGGGGGAAGGGGGTTTAGGGGAGGGCGGGTGGGGGAGAGGAAGGGAAGAGAGAGAGAGGGGGGAGAGAGAGAGAGAGAGGGGAGAGAGAGAGAGAGGGGAGAGAGAGAGAGGAGAGAGAGATGGGGAGAGAGAGAGATGGGGAGAGAGAGAGAGGGGAGAGCGAGAGAGAGTAGAGAGAGATGGGGAGAGAGAGAGATGGGGAGAGAGAGAGGGGAGAGACAGAGAGAGTGAAATGCAACCGTGCGTCACGCGTTCAGAATGTTCTGGAAATGAAGCGTGCGCGTCCCATGCACGAAAGCTGTCGGCAGCTCTATGGAATAAAGGGGAGCAGCCTGCCGCATCACACACACACTAACCACCCCCTCTAACCACCCCCCCTCCCCCTCTAACCATCCCCCCCTCTAACCACCCCCTCCTCTTCCCCCCTCCCCTCCTCTCCCCACCTCCCCTCTTCCCCCTCCCCTCCCCTCCTCCCCTCTCCCCCCCTCCCCCTCCACACACACACTGCAGGTCCGATCTAAGCTGTCAATGAAGACAGCAACTTTTTTTTTTAACTGACTGAAATTAAAAGTCAATGTTAAGAACTAGTGATGTAAAGTGACAAATAATTCAATTCAATGAAAACCAATGGAATCCACAACCTGGCAGGCTGGGGGCGTGGCTGGGCGGGGCCACCAGGCAGGCTGGGGGGCAGGCATGAGCGGGGCCAGTTGGGCCAGGTGCAAAGGCATTGTGAGGACAGTGGGCAGGGCCGGGTGGGGCCACCAGGCATGCTGGGGGGGCAGGGCCGGGCGGGGCCAGTTGGGCCAGGTGCAAAGGCATTGTGAAAGGGAGGGAGGAAGGGGGGAGAGATCCCACACCCCTGTCCCATTGTGATGTCATATCGTATGTAAATGAGATCCATTGTGATTGGACATCTGTAAGGTGGTGACTCATGCAGCAGTTTGATCTTAAAATGTTTTGATGTTTTGTGAACAATTTTATTCAAAATCTGGGGAAATAATTGACCAAATCTAGAGAGGAGTGGATTTATAAAATCAATAGGTAAATCCCTACCGAAATTGTAAAAATCTCCTCGTTTTTGCGTCTGGTTTTCGAGGAAATACATTTCAAAGGCAAAATGACATACACCCACACACACACAGACTTTTAATAGATACTAGACCAAGTGCAGACAGTTTGGGTCTGGACCCCGAATGTGCTTCAGACCCCGGGGTCTGGTTCCCGAACGTGCTTCAGTGCCTTGACGGCGTAGACACAGAGGACGGCGAAAAGCAGAGGGGGAAGAGCCGATGTTTGGCTTGAGCCAGCGTGAGAGAGCCGGCCCGGGGGGGGGGGGGGTAAAGGAGGAGAGCCGGGCGGCAGCAGCGAAAATCGCCAGCGAATGAAGAAAAATGTTGCCGGTTTTGGAGGAGAGCCGGGCGCTTGAGCCAGCGTGAGAGTGCCGGCCCGGGGGGGGGGTCGTGGAGGAGAGCCGGGCGGCAGCTGCGAAAATCGCCAGTGAAAGAATAAAAATGTCGGCGTTTTTGGAGCAGAGCCGGGCGACAGCAGCAGGAGACGACAAAATGAGTGAGTGGGGGTGGGGGGGGATGGATTTTATTTTAAAATGTGTACATAAAAATGTCTAAATCTAATAAGGAGTGTGTTAGGGTATGTAAAAGTGTAATGTCTAGCGAAATGGAAACAATCTCGGAGTTTTCGCATGTGATTTTGGCGGAGCAAGGAATTAAAGGCCAAATCTGACACCCACAAACACACACACCCACACACACACACACACACAGAGTTTTAATAGTATATAGATATGATTATACTAAAAGTCTCATCTTGACCACTTCCTGTCTACGTTGTTAAATGATTTTAATGATAACCGACCCTATATCACTATGATTTTTTCGCCATCTCACAGTACGCCGCTGCAGCAGCCCCAAGGATTTTTCAGATCACTGAAAAATAAAAAAATATGAATGTTTTAAAAATCTTGAGATCAGCTGATTGGTCCTCTTGCCTGTCAATCACCATGACAAAGGTAATGCCCCCTCCGGGGGGGGGGGGTGCAGGAGTACAAAGCCCCGGATGCTGGACGTGTCAGTCACTCTGGAAGATCATGAGGGAGAGTCCACAATTGTGATTTTATGCTGTGAGTCAACTGAACTGTGAGTACTGAACTGTGAGTCTGATGCACTGTGAGTCTGCAATGTCCTTGCAATAAATGATTTGTTAGCCCTTAATGAAAATGAAATGAGTTGTTTGGCCTGCCCTGTGCTTGAAACTGAAATGGAAATGAAATGAAAATGAAAATCTTGTTGTGCGTGCCCCCTTGGGCAAGAGTGACCATAATATGGTTGAGTTCTTCATTAGGATGGAGAGTGACATTGTTAATTCAGAAACAACGGTTCTGAACTTAAAGAAAGGTAACTTTGAGGGTATAAGACGTGAATTGGCCAAGATTGACTGGCAATTAGTTCTAAAAGGGTTGACGGTGGACATGCAATGGAAGGCATTTAAAGACTGCATGGATGAACTACAAAAATTGTTCATCCCAGTTTGGCAAAAGAATAAATCAGGGGAGGTAGTGCATCCGTGGATAACAAGGGAAATCAGGGATAGTATCAAAGCAAAAGATGATGCGTACAAATTAGCCAGAAAAAGCAGCATACCAGAGGACTGGGAGAAATTCAGAGACCAGCAGAGGAGGACAAAGGGCTTAATTAGGAAAGGGAAAATAGATTATGAAAGGAAACTGGCAGGGAACATAAAAACTGACTGCAAAAGTTTTTATAGATATGTGAAGAGAAAGAGATTAGTTAAAACAAATGTAGGTCCCTTGCAATCAGAAACAGGTGAATTGATCATGGGGAACAAGGATATAGCGGACCAATTGAATAACTACTTTGGTTCCGTCTTCACTAAGGAAGACATAAATAATCTGCCGGAAATAGCAGGGGGTCGCGGGTCAAAGGAGATGGAGGAACTGAGTGAAATCCAGGTTAGTCGGGAAGTGGTGTTGGGTAAATTGAATGGATTAAAGGCCGATAAATCACCAGGGCCAGATAGGCTGCATCCTAGAGTACTTAAGGAAGTAGCTCCAGAAATAGTGGATGCATTAGTGATAATTTTTCAAAACTCTTTAGATTCTGGAGTAGTTCCTGAGGATTGGAGAGTAGCAAACGTAACCCCACTTTTTAAGAAGGGAGGGAGAGAGAAAACGGGGAATTACAGACCAGTTAGTCTAACATCGGTAGTGGGGAAACTGCTAGAGTCAGTTATTAAAGATGGGATAGCAGCACATTTGGAAAGTGGTGAAATCATTGGACAAAGTCAGCATGGATTTACGAAAGGTAAATCGTGTCTGACGAATCTTATAGAATTTTTCGAGGATGTAACTAGTAGAGTGGATAGGGGAGAACCAGTGGATGTGTTGTATCTGGACTTTCAGAAAGCTTTTGACAAGGTACCACATAAGAGATTAGGATACAAACTTAAATCACATGGTATTGGGGGTTCAGTATTGATGTGGATAGAGAACTGGCTGGCAAACAGGATGCAAAGAGTAGGAGTAAACGGGTCTTTTTCACAATGGCAGGCAGTGACTAGTGGGGTACCGCAAGGCTCAGTGCTGGGACCCCAGCTATTTACAATTTATATTAATGATCTGGACGAGGGAATTGAAAGCAACATCTCCAAGTTTGCGGATGACACTAAGGGGGGCAGTGTTAGCTGTGAGGAGGATGCTAGGAGACTGCAAGGTGACTTGGATAGGCTGGGTGAGTGGGCAAATGTTTGGCAGATGCAGTATAATGTGGATAAATGTGAGGTTATCCACTTTGGTGGCAAAAACGGGAAGGCAGACTATTATCTAAATGGTGGCCGATTAGGAAATGGGGAGATGCAGCGAGACCTGGGTGTCATGGTACACCAGTCATTGAAAGTAGGCATGCAGGTGCAGCAGGCAGTGAAGAAAGCGAATGGTATGTTGGCCTTCATAGCAAGAGGATTTGAGTATAGGAGCAGGGAGGTTCTACTGCAGTTGTACAGGGTCTTGGTGAGACCACACCTGGAGTATTGCATACAGTTTTGGTCTCCAAATCTGAGGAAGGACATTATAGCCATAGAGGGAGTACAGAGAAGGTTCACAAGACTGATTCCTGGGATGTCAGGACTTTCATATGAAGAAAGACTGGATAGACTTGGCTTATACTCGATAGAATTTAGGAGATTGAGAGGGGATCTTATAGAAACGTACAAAATTCTTATGGGGTTGGACAGGCTAGATGCAGGAAGATTGTTCCCGATGTTGGGGAAGTCCAGGACAAGGGGTCACGGCTTAAGGATAAGGGGGAAATCCTTTAAGACCGAGATGAGGAAAAACTTTTTCACACAGAGAGTGGTGAATCTCTGGAACTCTCTGTCACAGAGGGTAGTTGAGGCCTGTTCATTGGCTACATTTAAGAGGGAGTTAGATGTGGCCCTTGTGGCTAAAGGGATCAGGGGGTATGGAGAGAAGGCAGGTATGGGATACTGAGTTGGATGATCAGCCATGATCATATTGAATGGCGGTGCAGGCTCGAAGGGCCGAATGGCCTACTCCTGCACCTATTTTCTATGTTTCTATGTTTCTATGAAATGAGTTGTTTGGCCTGCCCTTTGCTTGAAACTGAAATGGAAATGGAAATGAAATGAAAATGAAATGAGTTGTTTGGCCTGCCCTGTGCTTGAAACTGAAATAGAAATGGAAATGAAATGGAAATGAAATGGAAATGAAATGAGTTGTTTGGCCTGCCCTGTGTTTGAAACTGAAATGGAAATGGAAATGAAATGAAAATAAAATTTGTTGTTTGGCCTGCCCTGTGCTTGAAACTGAAATGGAAATGGATATGAAATGAAAATGAAATGAGTTGTTTGGCCTGCCCTGTGCTTGAAACTGAAATGGAAATGGAAATGAAATGAAAATGAAATGAGTTGTTTGGCCTGCCCTGTGCTTCAAACTGAAATGGAAATGGAAATGAAATGAAAATGAAATGAGTTATTTGGCCTGCCTGAAACCACTCATTTCGGCCCACAAGGCCCCTATTAGCCGAGAAACCAGTCCCTTTTGCCCAAAATGCCCGTATTAGCCCAGGAGCAGCATTTTGGCCCAAAAGGCCCGTGCCAGGCCAGGAAAAGTCCAGAAAAAGTGCCTTTCACTGAGATTTCACAGATTTGTTTTAAGTCCCTTCGGTCCATCAGGCCTGTACTAGCCTAGGAGGAGTCCCTTCGGCCCATCAGTAAGTATTCACCTGCAAGTATTAAACCTCACCCCAGTATTTTTCTCCCTCCCTTCTTTGGCTCCCTGTGAGATCCAGGCTAGGATAGATGTTCCTCCTTCATTGCTGTGATCTGCAGAAAACGATGAAAAATGTCTAAAATTGATTCTCCATCCTCTCCCCCTTCTCTCTCACAGAGTCTCTCACCTGTTTTGGGCAGAATTTCTGGCAGTTTCTGAGCTGCTAGCCCAACAGGCCTGAGTGACTGGGCTGCCAGCCCACCAGCCCTGAGTAACTGAGCTGCCAGCCCACCAGGCCTGAGTGACTGAGCTGCCAGCCCACCAATCCATTCTGCCCACAATGTCCATACTAGCCCTCTGGAAACCATTCCCTTTGGCCCACAACACCCATACTAGTGCTCCAGAAAGAGCCCCCCCCCCCCCCCCCCGGCCACCAATATTGGAATTGGTGGAGATTTGGAATATTGCGTTAGTGGACCAGCCCTCCTGGGATCCCACTTGGATCCCACTTAGTCTAGTCTTTATGTTATTTGTCATAAGAGATTAGGATTTGCTTTCTCTACGCCATAGTTAAGTCATAAATTTAGCACAGAATATAGAACAGTACAAAATATAGTATATGCACAGTAACGGGCCCTTCAGCCCACAATGTTTGTGACAAACACAATGCCAAGTTAAAATGATGTCATCCGCCTGCATGTAATTCCATATACCACAATTTCCTGAACTTACAAGTGCCTATCGAGAAGCTTCTTAAACGGCACTATCGTATCCGCCTCCACTACCAACCCTGGCAGTGTATTCCAGGTGCTCATCATTCTGTGTAAAAAACATGCCCTACACATCTCCTTTAAACTTTTTCCCTCTCACCTTACAGCTATGCCTTCCAGTGCTGGACATTTCCGCCCTGGGAAAAAGGTTCTGTCTACCCTATTCATGCCTCATAATTTTATATACTTCTATCAAGACTCCCCTCTACCTCCGATTCCAGATTCCAGATTTGTTAAATGCTTGTACTGACTGACAAAGAAGAATCCAAGGTACAAGCCACCTTGGTTCAAAATGCTTCTCTTCTGCAGAATACTATCAGAACCTTTTCCCATGGTGGTAAAAGAATGATGGTAATCCAGACTTCCCGCCATTGACTCCATCTACACTTCACACTGCGTCGGAAAAGCAGCCAACATAATCAAAGACGTGTCCACCCCACTCACTCCTTCTACTCCCGGCTGGAATTGTAGAAGCTTAAAGGAATGCACCACTAGACTCAGGAACAGTTTCTTCCCCTCTGTTATTAGGCTTCTGACTGGTCCTTCCACATGTTCGGTTACTGTCTGATTCACCACTATTGCATTGAGGACATTGGACTTTGTCTATGAGACTGATGCGCTACAATGTTGGGAACTATATTCTGCACTTTGTGTCTTCTCATTTGTTATATTTATTGTATTTGAGTTTGATTTGATTCTATTCATGTATCTAACCTGTTTGGCCTTACTAGAGGGCAAAACACTGGACCTCAGGGAGTCAAAGGTTATGAGGAGAAGGCAGGAGAATGGGGTTGAGAGGGAAAGATAGATCAGCCATGATTGAATGGTGGAGTAGACACCAATATGGGCTGAATGGCCTAATTCTGCTCCTATGATGTATGAATTTATGATCCCCTATTAGGGAATAAGGCTGGGCTAGTGGTTGAGGTGACAGTAGAGGAGCACTTTGGGACCAGTTACTGTAAATCTTTTGTTTTTTAAATAGTTCTGGGAAAAGTTAAGACAAGTTAATGTACTAAAATGGGACAAGGCCAATTTAGATGATGTTAGATAAGAATTTTCAGAACGTCACTGGGAGATGCTCTTTATAGCTAAAGGATCATCTGGCAAGTGAAAGGATTTTAAAGGTAAGACTGGAAGAGATCAGAGACAGACGAATCAAAGGATATGGGGAAAAAGCAGGAACGGGGTACTGATTTTGGATGATCATGCTGAATGGCAGTGCTGACTCAAAGGGCCGAATGGATTACTCCTGCACCTATTTTCTATGTTTCTATGTGTTCCTGCTAGAACGGAAAGATTTAAGAAACCCTGTTGAAGAAGGATATCGAAGCTCCAGTCAAAAAGTAAAGGAAGCATGTATCAGGTATAAGTAACTGGGATCAAGCAAATGCCTTGAGGAATAGAAGTAAACGTCGAAGTGTACTCAAGTGGGGAATTGGGAGGGCAAAAAGGGGAAATGAGATAGCTATGGCAGACAAGATAAAATAAAATATTTGAAATTCTACAGGTTTATTGAGAGCAAAAGCATAACAAGGCAGAGAATAGGCCATTAAGCATCTAAGAGGTGTGGAGATGCAGGTAATCGGCTTGATGCTAAATAAATACTTCTCATCTCTATTTACTGAGGAGAACGTCATTGAAGCAAAGGAAATGAGGGAAATGAGTGTGATGAGCAGCTCATAGCTAAGGAGTCACAATTTATAGTAGATAGATGTCACCATTTAATGCTGGCATCGTCTCTTCAATTTCCACAGAGTTGTGAAAGGTAGAGAACACTATGAAGGTGGCTGAAGAACTACTGGAGGAGGCTAACCTATTACAGACATGTTCCTGTATTTGAGGACCTATATCTTTTGTAATGCCCATCCCAAAGGATAGCGAGCTGATCTGTGCAGATGCCTTTCAGTAATCAGGCACCACGGTCTCTTTAAGAACACAGGCTGCTAATGATACTATGGGAGATCATAGGAATTGACAAGCAATTGCTTCAATCAACACTTATGCAATGATACTCTATTAAACAATGTAATAAACAGCCTTTTGTGATTTTAGCTTGCAGTAACAAAAATATATTTTTAGCTGTTAAAAAGAACTTTGTATTTGAAAACAACCCGTTGTTTCACGGAGTGACCGCTAGTTGATTGGAGTGAATTCCTTACTCAGTTAAAAAAGATCATAAGTGATACCAGTAGAATTAGGCCACTCGGCCCATCAAGTCTACTCCGCCATTCAATCAAGGCTGATCAATCTCTCACTCCTAACCGCATTCTCCTGCCTACTCCCTGTCACCTCTGCCAGCTGTACTAATCAAGAATCTATCTATCCCTGCCTTAAGGGCCTGTCCCACTTGGGCGACCTAATCCGCGAGTCCAGAAGAGTGCCTTCAACCTTCAAGCTCGAGGGCACTCTCCTGGAAAGCCTCGAGCTGGATCGACCGGCTGCATTGAAACCGCGAGCTGGATCGACCGAACCGCGAGTTGCATCTACCGACCGCGCACACACACACACACACACTCACAAACACGTCGCAAAGGTGGGGGGCCAGGGAAAGCGGAGGAGCGCTCTGCACGATGAAGATGAAGGTAAACGGCTGCCACAGAGTACCGTAAGTCCTTTAAAGAGCATGGGGGGAGGGGGAGAGAAGGAGAGAGAAGGGAGAGAGAAGGGAGAGAGAAGGGAGAGAGAAGGGAGAGAGAAGGGGAGAGAAGGGGGGGAGAAGGGGAGAGAAGGGCAGAGAAGGGGGGGAGAAGGAGTGGAGACACTTTTAAGAAGTATAATAAAGTTTAGCAGGCATTTTACCTACCGGTCGGTTTTCCTAGGTTGTGAAACTCCAATGAGCCAATTAAAATGGCCGGTCAGCGAAGGAGATGACCTATGGCTGCCCTCGTGTGCCTGTAAGTAAGTAGCGACCCCACTCCACTGCATTACGAGTGAAAAAGACTCATGCCGACCAAATTTTACTTGCGGAAAATTTTTCAACATCCTGAAACATTTTCCGCGACCTAGCTGGAAAGCGAGTAGGCGGGAACCTCCCTCGAGCATGAAGGAGAGTTACAGCCACCTCATACGACCTTGTGTCGACCATGCTGCGAGTTTGAGTCCAGGGCAAACTCTCCTAAACTCGCAGCTTAGGTCGCCCAAGTGGGACAGGCCCTTTAAATATATCCACTGACTTTGCCTCCACAGCCTTCTGTGGCAAAGAATTCCACAGATTCACCACCCAGTTCCAGTTATAGCAGACAATCGACAATATGGGACACCATTCCCCCATGGACCGTTATAACCCAGAGATAACACGAAAGATGGCTGCCATCTCTCTCGCACAGAGATAAAGCTCTTCAATCACCCTATGGCATCCCAGAAAAGCACTCTGTGAAATAAATGAATGTGAATCATTTTGCTCCAATTGCTCAAATAAAAATGCAGCAGTTCTACTTGGGTTCACTTAATTCAATCAGTGCAACTTGTCTTTGCAAATGAAAACAAAATGATGAGCAATTCTACATTGTGTCACACTGGTGAGTCACTTTGCTTCGCTGAATGAAGTACTTACATGTGTTCTGTTTTCCAGCTGTGAATGCCCTTATAGCTTTTTTTCTTTTCTTTTCTTTCAGGAATAGCTACTTCCCCACAGCCATCAGGCTATTAAACCTGGCTCGGACAAAACACTGAACTTTATTAGCCAATTAACTGTTATTTGCACTTGATCAGTATATTGATTCATGTGTGTATATAATTATAGAATGCCTTGTAGTCAATGCCAACTATGTTCTGTTGTGCTGAAGCAAAGCAAGAATTTCATTGTCCTATCAGGGACACATGACAATAAACTCACTTGACTTGACTTGATCCCTTTAGCCACAAGGGCCACATCTAACTCCCTCTTAAATATAGCCAATAAACTGGCCTCAACTACCTTCTGTGGCAGATAATTCCACAGATTCACCACACTGTGTGAAAAATGTTTTACTCATCTCGGTCCTAAAAGACTTCCCCCTTATCCTTAAACTGTGACCCCTTGTTCTGGACTTCCCCAACATCGGGAACAATCTTCCTGCATCTAGCCTGTCCAACCCCTTAAGAATTTTGTAAGTTTCTATAAGATCCCCCCTCAATCTTTTAAATTCTAGCGAGTACAAGCCGAGTCTATCCAGTCTTTCTTCATATGAAAGTCCTGACATCCCAGGAATCAGTCTGGTGAACCTTCTCTGTACTCCCTCTATGGCAAAATTGTCTTTCCTCATATTAGGAGATCAAAACTGTACGCAATACTCCAGGTGTGGTCTCACCAAGACCCTGTACAACTGCAGTAGAACCTCCCTGCTCCTATACTCAAATCCTTTTGCTATGAATGCTAACATACCATTCGCTTTCTTCACTGCCTGCTGCACCTGCATGCCTACTTTCAATGACTGGTGTACCATGACACCCAGGTCTCGTTGCATCTCCCCTTTTCCTAATCGGCCACCATTTAGATAATAGTCTACTTTCCTGTTTTTGCTACCAAAGTGGATAACCTCACATTTATCCACATTATACTGCATCTGCCATGCATTTGCCCACTCTCCCAACCTATCCAAGTCACCTTGCTGCCCCCCAGCTTCGTGTCATCCGCAAACTTGGAGATGTTGCATTCAATTCCCTCGTCCAGATCATTAATATATATTGTAAATAGCTGGGTTCCCAGCACTGAGCCTTGCGGTACCCCACTAGTCACTGCCTGCCATTCTGAAAAGGACCCGTTTACTCCTACTCTTTGCTTCCTGTCTGCCAGCCAGTTCTCTATCCACATCAATACTGAACCCCCAATACCGTGTGCTTTAAGTTTGCATACTAATCTCTTATGTGGGACCATGTCGAAAGCCTTCTCAAAGTCCAGATATAACACATCCACTGGTTCTCCCTTATCCACTCTACTAGTTACATCCTCGAAAAATTCTATAAGATTCGTCAGACATGATTTACCTTTCATAAATCCATGCTGACTTTGTCCAATGATTTCTCCACTTTCCAAATGTGCTGCTATCCCATCTTTAATAACTGACTCTAGCATTTTCCCCACTACCGATGTGTGACTAACTGGTCTGTAATTCCCCGTTTTCTCTCTCCCTCCCTTTTTAAAAAGTGGGGTTACATTAGCTACCCTCCAATCCTCAGGAACTACTCCTGAATCTAAAGAGTTTTGAAAAATTATCACTAATGCATCCACTATTTCTGGGGCTACTTCCTTAACTACTCTGGGATGCAGCCTATCTGGCCCTGGGGATTTATCGGCCTTTAATCCATTCAATTTACCTAACACCACTTCCCGACTAACCTGGATTTCACTCAGTTCCTCCATCTCATTTGACCCCCGGTCCCCTGCTATTTCCGACAGATTATTTATGTCTTCCTTAGTGAAGCCAGAACCAAAGTAGTTATTCAAGTGGTCTGCCATGTCCTTGTTCCCCATGATCAATTCACCTGTTTCTGACTGCAAGGGGCCTACATTTGTTTTAACATCTTTTTCTCTTCACATATCTATAAAAACTTTTGCAGTCTAATTTTATGTTCCCTGCCAGTTTTCTTTCATAATCTATTTTCCCTTTCCTAATTAAGCCCTTCGTCCTCCTCTGCTGGACTCTGAATTTCTCCCAGTCCTCTGGTAGGCTGCTTTTTCTGCCTAATTTGTATGCTTCATCTTTTGTTTTGATACTATCACTGATTTCCCTTGTTATCCACGGATGCACTACCTTCCCTGCATCTCCTCCAACCTCATCTATTGCATCCGCTGCTCTAGATGTCAGCTGATCTACATCGGTGAGACCAAGCGGAGGCTTGGCGATCGTTTCGCCGAACACCTCCGTTCGGTCCGCAATAACCAACCTGACCTCCCGGTGGCTCAGCACTTCAACTCCCCCTCCCATTCCATATCCAACCTCTCTGTCCTGGGTCTCCTCCTTGGCCAGAGCGAGCAACACCGGAAATTGGAGGAAATGCACCTCTTATTCCGCTTGGGCAGTCTGCATCCTGGGGGCATGAACATTGAATTCTCCCAATTTTGCTAGCCCTTGCTGTCTCCTCCCCTTCCTCAGCCCTCTGGCTGTCTCCTCCCATCCCTCAGCCCTCGGGCTCCTCCTCCGCCTTTCTCCTTTCTTCTCCCCACCCCCTATCAGTCTGAAGAAGGGTTTCGGCCCGAAACGTTGCCTATTTCCTTCGCTCCATAAATGCTGCTGCACCCGCTGAGTTTCTCCAGCATTTTTGTGTACCTTCCCTGATTTATTCTTTTGCCAAACTGGGATGAACAATTGTTGTAGTTCATCCATGCAGTCTTTAAATGCCTTCCATTGCATATCCACTGTCAACTCTTTAAGAATCAATTGCCAGTCTATCTTGGCCAATTCACGTCTCATACCCTCAAAGTTACCTTTCTTTAAGTTCAGAACCCTTGTTTCTGAATTAATTATGGCACTCTCCATCCTAATGAAGAACTCAACCATATTATGGTCACTCTTGCCCAAGGGGCCACGCACAACAAGGGCTAACTAACCCTTCCTCATTACTCAATACCCAGTCTAGAATAGCCTGTTCTCTCGTTGGTTCCTCTACATGTTAGTTTAGAAAACTATCCCGCATGCATTCCAAGAAATCCTTAGTGACATTTTGGGTCGTGAAACTTCTTCAGACTGAATGTAGGGGATGTGAAAGGAGGGGGGCGGGTGTGGGGGAAAAGCTGGAGGAGCGAAAAGACCAAGAACAATCATGGCTGACCACGAATGACTTCAGGTGTCCTGGTAGGACCATTGTTGGCGAGGGAAGGTGTGATCTTAAGAGCGATACAACGTGATGAAATGTGGAACTGGTTAAACCACTAAGGTGGGGGAAGGGGACTAGAGCAGAGGGGAATCGTAGAAGTTACTTCATGAATCGTAGAAGAAATTAGAGAAAACATTCTATTGTTTGTCACATTGGAACATTAAACCCGTTTCTCTGTCCACAAGTGCTGCCTGCAGTGCATTGCCAATATTTTCTGTTTATTTTTATTTCTAATTCCCTGCCATGGTTTCTACTGCTTGAATTTCATCTTCAATAACCAAAATAAACAATTATGCCAAAATGCAGGCAGGTTCTGCAGAGAATCCAGGTTCATTTAACTCCCATCACCGCACAAATAAAGTATTTATTGATCCCAAGACTGGCTAACAAATAAGTTCACCTTAATATTCATGGATTTGATAAACACGCTTCCTAGATTACTTTGGGCAAACCGATATATCGGCTTTTTAACTTTTTGTTATCTTATGTGAATATAATTGGCTTTAGAACTTGACAAATAAATGCAAGCCTTTTCTTTCTGGAATGAGGAATTGCAGATGCTGGTTTACAAAGTGTTGGAGTAACTTAGCAGGTCAGGCAGCATCTCTGAAGAACATGGATAGGTGATGTTCTGGACATGATGTTCTTCGTCTGACCCAAAATGCCACCTATCCATGTTCTCCTGAAATGCTGCCTGACCTGCTGAGTTACTACAGCACTTTGTGTCAACCATTTTAACTGTTGTGGACAAAATGGTTGTAACTGCATGAACAAACCTGCAAAAATATTTAACTAAATGTTCAATTGCTTAAGGGTCAATGGGCAGAGAGTACAGGAGGCCAAGTTGGATCTCCAAGGTGAATCAATAAGCCTGGTCCCCTGACCGATTTGAATGCTGAATCTGAGTGCAGGAACCATTGCATGTAAGCTTGTAACTTTCCAGTCATGGCCCCTCATTCACAGCTGGCACAGAAAGCATCTATATTATATATGTATATTGTATTATACATACAATATGTATAAAATATGTAGAATATTTTATGAGTAAAGCATTTTATCAGGATGCATCACAGCATGGTTTGGGAGCAACTCCATCAAAGACCGCAGGAAATTGCTGAGAATTATGGGCACAGCCCAAACCATCACGCAAACCAATTCCCATTCCATTGACTCCATCTACATTTCATGCTGCCTCTGCAAGGCCATCAACATAATCTAAGACAGTCACGACCTCTGCTCCCCTCTCCCATCAGGCAAGTTTGAAAACGCATACCACCAGATTCAGGGATAGTTTCTACCCAGCTGTTATCAGTGAACAATCCTATCACCATCTAGAAAGCGGTCGTGACCTGCCAACTACCTCGGTGAAAATTCTCAGACTATCTTTAATCGGACTTTATCGAACTTTATTGTGCACAAAACATTATTCCCTTTATCCTGTATCTTACACTTGGGGACAGCCTGATTATAATCATATGTAGTCTTTCCACTGACTGGATAGCATGCAACAACAAAAAAGCCAAAAATGCTTTTCACTGTACCTTAGTAGACAATAAACTAAACTATACTAAACTAAACTGGCACTGTCAGGGGTTCTTTCCATGGAGAAGCCTCTTAGAAACAACTAGGAAGACCAGAGCTGGTGTGTACAGGTCCCAGAATAAACTGAATCTTTTTGGTCTCTGGATTTTCAGGTTGCCTCTCTTTAAGTTGTTTTAGCACTTTTCCCATTTGTTTACCCATTGTAACAAGTTCAGCTTCTTCAGAAATTATTCTGGTCACCTACTCCCTGTGGAGGTAGACTGACCACTGGCCTACAATGCAGGAACTCGGGGTGTTAAAGAAATTCATGCTTATCACTCGATTTCAGTATCATCTACTGCTGTACCCATTAAATCTGCACATAAACAGATCCTGTTTGCAAGTTGCTCTATTCTGTACAAAGTAGATGTTGAAGACACTCAATGTCTTTTGATGGCAACCTCTTCAGACTGAGAGTCAGGGGAGAGGGAGAACCTAGAGGTATGATAAGGTACAGAACAAATCAGAGCCGGCACCAATGACCCAGGTAAGGTGGAACCTACAATGGTCCATTGTTGGCTATGGAAGTGGTGATAACAAAGGGATACGAACAACGAAATTAGCAGGCTGTCTAGGGTGGGGGACGGACGGAGATAGAGGGATGCCAGGGTTACTTGAAATCAGAGAAATCAATATTCATACTGCTGGGTTGTAAGCTGCCCAAGCTACATATGAGCGAAACATACATTTGCTTTGCTGTGTGTCGTTCCTCTATGTTTATTCTTCAGATGTGGTTGATACTGATTGGGCAGTATTTATTGCCTATCCGGAGAACATTACAAGGCAATGGAGCCCAATTCACTGGATGTTTTCAAGAGTGAGTTAGATTTAGCTCAGGGCGAACAAAATCAAGGGAAATGGGGAAAAAGCAGGAACAGGGTACTGATTTTGGATGATCAGCCATGATCATAGTGAATGGCGGTGCTGGCTCGAAGGGCCAAATGGCCTACTCCTGCACCTATTTTTCTATGTTTCTAATCTGAGAATGGTTTAACAAAAATAGGATTGGAACTTAATGGAGATGGTGAAATTTGTTCTCTCAGCAGGTTCTGAAACGTAGAACTTCTCTATCTCGAGAGCTATGAATAAAGTTAGTGCATATATTCATGGCTGATAGATAAATATTTTGATTGTTGGGAATGAGGAATAATTGAGATGCGACAGAACAGCTCTGTGAGAACCACACCTTGTGGTTCTCCTATATACTCCCCCAAATAGTTCCATCTGCACTTCATCCTTCCCTTATCTTGGGCGGCGGCGCGACCGACGTCGCAGCGGCCTCTACAATCCGTCTGTCTTTTTTTGGGGGGGTTTTGTTGTCCCGTTGAGGGTATAGTTTGTAGTGGGTTTTTAACTGTGTATGTTAGGGGGCGGGGTGTGGGGGGGTGGGGGAAACTTTAAAATCTCTTCCCTGTACGGGGACCCGACCATTTCCCGGTCGGGTCTCCGTTGTCTTTGGGGCCTAGCACCGTGGAGCGGCCTCCAAACAGAATGACCTGGGGGCTCCAGTCGCGGAGCCGGCGGAGCTGCGGACTTACCATCGTGGAGCTGGCCAGCTGCGGAGCGCGGAGAGCTGTGGGGGCGCACTGCTTTCCAATTGTGCTGCTATCCCATCTTTAATAACTGACTCTAGCAGATTCCCCACTACAGATGTTAGACTAACTGGTTTGTAATTCCCCGTTTTCTCTCTCCCTCCCTTTTTCAAAAGTGGGGTTACATTAGCTACCCTCCAATCCTCAGGAACTACTCCAGAATCTAAAGAGTTTTGAAAAATTATCACTAATGCATCCACTATTTCTGGGGCTACTTCCTTAATGGGGCTACTTCTGGGATGCAGCCTATCTGGCCCTGGGGATTTATCGGCCTTTAATCCATTCAATTTACCTAACACCACTTCCCAGCTAAACTGGATTTCACTCAGTTCCTCCATCTCATTTGACCCCCGGTCCCCTGCTATTTCCGGCATAATAATTAAGTCTTCCTCAGTGAAGACAGAACCAAAGTAGTTATTCAATTGTTCTGCCATGTCCTTTTTCCCCATGATCAATTCACCTGTTTCTGACTGCAAGGGACCTACATTTGTTTTAACTAATCTTTTACTCTTCACATATCTATAAAAACCTTTGCAGCCAGTTTTTATGTTCCCTGCCAGTCCATCCTAATAAAGAACTCAACCATATTATGGTCACTCTTGCCCAAGGGGCCACGCACAACAAGACTGCTAACTAACCCTTCCTCATTACTCAATACCCAGTCTAGAAACCAAAACCAGAGGGAGTCTAAAGAAGGGTCTCTACCCGAAACGTCACCCAAGTTCTTCTATCCAGAGTTGCTGGCTATTCCCTGTAGTTCCCCTGCACAATTAAAGCATGGAATAGTCTTCACCCTACCATAGTTACCCAACCAGATGCAACTAAATTTTAGGTACCTCTTTTTTCCCCCAAGAACCCTTTTTTGCTTAAGTCCAAGTCAAGAGTCAAGAGAGTTTTATTGTCATGTGTTCCAGATAGGACAATGAAATTCTTGCTTGCTGCAACACCACAGAATATGTAAACATAATACAGAACAGGAGATAAAAGTTCAGTGTGTTTATATACCACAGACCATATATATACACAATAAATAAACAGATAAAATGCAATAGGCTGTTATTGTTCAGCCCTCCACCACCTCCAGTTTAAATTCCATTTAGAATATTTATGGAGGACCAGGAAACCAGAAGCAAGAGTTACTCCAGGGAGTTACTCCAGATCCAGGGTCAGGGAGTGATTCTGCGTTGGTTTTCAGCGGTCGCGGCGAGGCAGCGACCGGACTGCAATGGCGGCCTGTTCTCCCACAATTCAAAGCGAGGGAGAAAGTGCCCAGCGCCGACCAGTTGCCATGGCAGTGCGCATGCGCAGGGCAGCCGATGATGTGCTGGCCATGATTGTGCGCATGTGCAGGGGGGAGGATGTGCTGGCCGTAGCAGTGCGCATGTGCAAGGCGGCCTGCCGTGCCGGCGGATGAGGAGCGAGCGGAGAGCGGAGACCCAGCGGCCCAGACACGGATACGGATGGCGGGCGGAGACGGAGATTGACAGACAGAGAGAGAGAGAGAAAGAGAGAGAGAGAGGGGGCCCGCCCAGAGTTGAACGGCAGGTGTCCTGCCTTGGGCGGAGGCCCCCTAGATTTCGAGGCCCTAGGCTTCAGCCTATGAAACCTAGTGGTAAATCCGGCTCTGCTAGGCCCCCCTAGATCTCGAGGCCCTAAGCTTAAGCTTATCAAGCTTATACGTAAATCCGGCCCTGCACAGAAAACCAGTTTGATGGAAAAGGTGAGGGATCTGGGGGTGGGGGAGGGTCTTTATAGCTTCCTACTGCTTCTATTTCTTATCACATAATCTTCCTGTTATCTTTGAAGGAGTAGTGAACATAGGGATATTTATGTGACTTTCACAGTCAATATATTTCTTACATGAGTCTGTAAGCTCCCTGATGTATTGGCACAGATTCACATGCACCTCCTCCAACTTTATTACTGTATTTGTTGTTCTTGATGTAGCTCGCACTGCGTCAGTGAGACCGAGTGTAGGCGAGGAAACCGCTTTGTGGAACACTTACGCTCTGCCACAGTGGCCATCCTGACTTACTTGTCGCATGTTATTTCAAAACCCCTTTCTCAGGCCCACACCAGCCTGTCAGTCCTTGGCCTTCTCCATTGCCAGATTAAGGCCAAACCAAGAAGAACAGCACCTTGGGTAGTTTAGAACCCAATTGTATTAGCTTTGGCTTTTCTAATTTCAGGAAACCCACACGCCTTATGTTCCTTTCTCCCTACTTCTGCACCTCTCCCTCCCAACCTATTTTCATTCCCCTCCTTACTTGGTTCCATCTGCCTGTCACCCACACACCACACCTTCAGGTTCTCCTAATCTCCTCCCCCAAATGGTCCCCTCTGCCCACTATCCCTCCCTTATCTAGTTCCACATCACCTTTATATTCCAGCAATTACAGCCACCATCCAACCTCCGTCCACCCTCCACCCCCCCCCCACCCCCCCACCCCCACTTGGTGGCATCTGCCCACTCTTATTCTGAAGGGTCTCGACCCGAAACGTCACCCATTCCTTCCCTCCAGAGATGCTGCCTGTCCCACTGAGTTACTCCAGCAAATGTCTTTTAGATGTTGTTATAGTATCTGCCTCAATGACTTCATCTTCCAGTTTGTTTCATATACCCACTATCCTCTGTGTGACATCACTGTAATGTAACTACTATAAGATACATTTTACAAAAATCAGCTTGTTAAACCTTTCCTTAATGTGAGGGGTAATTTCTCATTTATTCCTTTGCGGTCTCTACAATTAGAATCATTTATCATTCCCATTTTTGCCACAGGAAGTGCACTATTGGGTGTCATCCCAGATCACACGTAGGTTTCAGACTGATCAGCATATAAAGAAATGGCTTAATACACCAGGGCATTAAGTCATAATCTCTTACTTTCTGGTCATCGGCCCTCTTCTTCACCCCCATTACCAATCTATCCTGCTTCATTCTACACAATAAAGACCTCAAAGAGTGATGACTGTCTTCTGGAACAATCTGTTCCTGTATCGCCACGAGAACAAACAGTACTCTTCTGATGAAGGGTGAAGCACATTATTTTTCCATGGGTACTTTGCAGCCATCTCTCTTCAGTGTTAACTTTCAAAACCTCAGGACTTAGCAAATGATCTACTGTCTGTCAAAAGAGTGACGATATTTTCAACATGAAATGGATTGCACGTACTTGGAGGGAGAATTCTCTATTAAAATGTCATGCTGCGAAGCTGTATATACAGACATGGAGCTTATTTCCTTTTAATCTGCCAGCAGGCCAATGTGCCACTGCTATTTCTTTGTCATAAAAAGCATGGACGTAATGTTTCCAACATATTTGATGTCCACATTTTTATTGTTGGTGTGGGCGCATTTTTCCAGAATTACATCTGGAAGAGATGAGATTCCTCTTAGCAGGTAAAGCAGACCAATTCCAAAAGACGTGGTCTACGTTTCTGGACCTATTACAAGGATGAGGTGCAATAGTAATTTAAAAAATAAATAAATAAAGAAATGGTATCAGGACCTGGTAATGGGAGGTAAAACAATAAAAACAGACTTGGTTGGTGGTTCCCTTTCTGCGATTGTTCCTACTTTCTTTTTCTTTCTTTTCTAGGATCTACTTTCTTACCTTACTTCCTTCTCTAACTTCTTTTCTAAGGGGCTTTCTTTTCACAACACTCTCTTGCACTTCACGACTCTTGCGCACTTTCTTTACTTTTCTTACTTCTATCTTTCTCTTAAAGTTCAAAAAAATGAAGCGGTATAAAAAATGTATTAAGATATAAGTGTTGTGTATTACTGTAATTTACCGTACTTCTAATAAAAATAAAAAAATAAAATAAAAAAAAGCATGGACATCATTGTGTCATTCAGAATGGAAACAGGCCCTTCAGTGCACCAAGTGCGCACCAACCATCAAGCACCTATTTACACTAATCCTGTTTAATTCTCCCCACACTACCGTCAGGTTCCCCATATTCTAACATTACCTACACACTATGGGCAATTTATCTACCAAATTGCCCTTTATTGGTTTGTGGGAGGAAATCAGAGTAGTCAGCCTAAACCCATGCAGTTACATGGAGAACGTTGAACTCCACACAGACAGTGCCCAACGTCAGAGTTGAGCCAGGGTCTCTGGTTGTCTGAAACAGCAGATACACCACTGTACCTCAGTACATGTGACAATGAACAAAATGAAACTAAACTAAACTAAACTATCGTGCCGCTGTTGTATCACTGTATCATCCCTCTGTGTGTGTAGGGTTTGCATGCATCCCTTCCCACTTCTATCCCATACTCCTCTCCTGTACCTATATTTTCTTTCTGGGATTTTCATCAAAAATGAAAATCACTACAACATTATAGGGATTAATCCACATTTCTAGTCAAATGTCAGGATTGACTGGGGTGAAAGGGCCCCTCCTGTTTTCCTGTAATTATCTTCTAACTTTTGTTCTATCTTTTCTGCCACTTAAATAATTCCCAATCAACACCCAAGCACTTTACATGTTTGGAGACATAAGGAGCTGTAGATGCTGGTTTATATAAAAAGACACAAAGTGCTTGAGTAACTCAGCGGGCCAGGCAGCACCTCTGGAGAACATGGAGAGGTGAAGTTTCTGTATCCACCCATCACTTGCCAGACTTTGTCCTACTCCACCTCTCTTCCAGCTTTCTTCCCCCCACCCCACCACAATCGGTCTGAAGAAGGGTCCAACCCAGAAATGTCACCTACCCATGCTCTCCAAAGATGCTGCCTGACCCACTGATTACTCCATCCTTTTGTGTCAATTTACAAATCTTTCTATTTCTCTGCACTCTTTTGCTTACTCCTCACTTTCTTTCCTCCTGTAACATTCTAATTGTTTTCACCAGGGCCATTTCCCAGTCTCGATCCAACTTGATTCTCTTCTCTCCACTGAAGCTGGCAAGCCTCCTTTTGATCTTGCTCTTCATTCGTGTCCAGTGCTGAACCCATCCTGATACAGCCAGGGTTGATCTTACTGTTCAAAATCATTGGTTTTGAATTGTAAGATGCAGCAATGGAAACAGGCTCTTGGTCAACCAAGCCCACCCTGACCATCAATCGTCCATTCACATTAGTTCCACATCAACCCACCTTTGCATCCACGCCCTACACATTAGGAGCAATTTTACAGCGGTCAATTAACCTATAAAGCCGCACGTCTTTGGGATGTGGAATGAAAGGCACGCGATCGTAGGGAGAATGTGCTCCATTGTCCACAGTCATTTCACAGAGTTTCCCTGGGTTGTGAAGGAGAAATCAGTTTGTTGACTTTCATTCAACTTCTTAATTATTTTTAGAACAGATTTGAAAGACAAACAAAGCCACAAGTAAATTTAGAGAAAACTGCCACAAATTTCAAATTTTGCCAAAGCTTTCTTAAAAATTCTTCATGAAAGGAGGGCTTCGTTAGCAGAACCTGCAATTAGTGCCCATCTCTAGTTGGCATTGAACATAAACAACTTACTTGACATTTCAGAGTGTGTTATATGTAATCATATACAGCCAATGTTTTTCATTCAGTTTTTATCTCTAATTGCCCTCGAGAAGGAGATGGATGGCTGCAGCTTTCTGATGAAGGTACTTCTTCAATGCTGCTGCGTAAGGTATCAAGGATTTAGTCTCACAAAGGACTGGCACTATGTTTTCAAGTCAGGAAATTTGTTTAGGTTAGTTTATTATTGTCACGTGTACCGAGATACAGTGAAAAGCTTTTTTGTTGCATGCAATCCAGTTATCAAAAAAACTAAAGATAGACACAAAATGCTGGCGTAACTCAGCGGGTCAGGCAGCATTCCTGGAGAAAAGGAATAGGTGTCGTTTCAGAATGAAACCCTTCTTCAGACTGAAGGAGTTTGAATAAGGGTTTTAACCCAAAATGGCATGTATTTCTTTTCTTCAGAGATGCTGGCTGACCCGCTTAGTTATTCCAGCATTTTGTGTCTATCTTCTGCGAAAAGAATATGCAGGATTACAATCAAGCCATCCATAGTTTATCGATACAGGTGAAAGGGAATAACATTTAGTGCAAGATAAAGTCTAGTAAAGTCCAACAAAAGATAGTTTGAGTGGTTCCAATGAGGTAGACGCCAAGTCAGGGCCGCTCTCTAGTTAGAGATAGAATGGTTCTGTTGTCTGATAACAGCTGGGAAGAAACTGTCCCTGAATCTGGAGGTATGATTTTTCACACTTCTGCACCTCTTGCCTGATGGGAGAGGGCAGCAGAGGTGAGACTCGTCCGAGATTATGTTGGTGGCCTTGCCGAGGCAGCGTGAGGTGTAAATGGAGCCAATGGAAAGGGGTTTGTTTTACAACATGAAGAAGAAACTGCAGGTGGCAGCATCCCAACTCGCCTCCTGTACTCGTCCTTCCTGACGTTAGAGGTCATGGTACGGGAGATGCTGTCAGAGTGGATGGCACACACTGCAGGCGAGGACACCAGATTTCCTCCCCTGAAGGCTGTTAGTGAAACAGATGGAGATTTAGTTTCATTATCTCCATTACTGAAGCTGGATTTTTATTTAAGATTTATTTAATTAACTAAATTTAAATCCTCCATCTGCTATGGTGGGATTTGAACTCTTGCCGCTGGACCATCCATCCAGCCCAGTAACATAGCTACTCTATTACGATGGAGCAAAATGATCCAGAGCTGATTTCACTTGGCAGCTTCCCTTACAATTGACGGGCTAACGAGAAAGCTCCTATAGTTCCATCTTGGTATCCATTACAGTATATTCTATCCCACTCTCTAAACTGCATATGTAGGCCTCTCAATACTTGATCCCACACTTTTTAATAGGTGCTGACATTGACATTTATTGCGACCTAGCTAAATAAATTACTTTATTTCACCGTATTTGAGAGGAAGCTCTACTCAATTTATTCCTGGACTTTAAGTAAAATTCCACCCACTCCTAAAGCAATTTCCTTGTCATTGTTTCCTTAATCCAAAAATCCATTCCTTGTTCCTTTGCCTGTGTGGTAGACTCTGATAAAGTCGTAGCCATGGAAACCAAAAATGAATGCCAGAGTATTTTTAAACTGATGGTGCAGCAGGGAATTAAAAAGCGGAACAGTGCAAATTAATTGCTGGATGTTAATTATGTGTTGTATTAACTGGCAACACATGCGTGTAGGCACTTAAGCAACAAAACTACAAGCTTTATGGAGCAGGATAATAGTCTGCCATCACTGTCTATTTTCTCTGCCCTTTTGGCTTTGTGTAGTTTTAATGCTGCTTTTGAGCAAATCATTGACTTCACAAAATCAGTTAACCGTGGGGCAGGAGAAAAAGCTGCTAAAAGCTTTTGCTGAACTGCTAAAATTTTGCTAAAACTTGCATCCAATTCTTGTGCCAATCACAGAGTTTGGACATACACGTGACAATATGTGTTGAATCTGCAGAAACTCAAATTAAGTCGTTCAGGGAAAAAAATCTGGAAAGTAGAGATAAGGTACCCTTCAGAAATTGATGCACAGGATAATATTGTTGTTATCTGTTAAATAATGTCCTGGATAAATAGAATCATAAAACATAGAAGACAATGGACAATAGACAATAGGTGCAGGAGTAGGCCATTCGGCCCTTCAAGCCAGCACCGGCATTCTATGTGATCATGGCTGATCATCCCCAATCAGTACCCTGTTTCTGCCTTTGCCCCATATCCCCTGACTCCGCTATCTTTAAGTGCCTTATCCAGCTCTCTCTTGAAAGTATCTAGAGAACCGGCCTCCACTGCAAAGAATTCCACAGTCTCACAACTCTCTGTGTGAAAAAGTGTTTCATCGTCTCCGTTCTAAATGACTTACCCCTTATTCTTCAACTGTGGCCCCTGGTTCTGGACTCCCCCAACATCGGGAACATGTTTCCTGCCTCTAGCGTGTCCAAACCCTTAATAATCTTATATCTTTCAATAAGATCCCCTCTCATCCTTCTAAACTCCAGAGTATACAAGCCCAGCCGCACCATTCTTTCAGCATATGACAGTTCCGCCATCCCGCGAATTAACCTTGTAAACCTACACTGCACTCCCTCAATAGCAAGAATGTCCTTCCTCAAATTAGGGGACCAAAACTGCACACAATACTCTAGGTGTGTTCTCACTTGGGGGGGTGTCAAATGAGATAGTCAAGGATGGAGTTAAAGGGAAAGGGAATAAAGCGATAGTTAATGACCCCAGAAGGGAAAGAAAGCTCACAAAGGGATAGGAGAGTATGGCCAAGTGTAATAGGGATCGATGTGAAAGGTGAGATGCGGAAGGAATTAAAAATATTGTATATGAATGCGCGAAGTATAAGAAGTAAAGTAGATGAGCTTGAGGCTCAGTTAGAGGTTGGTAGATATGACATTGTCGGGATTACTGAGACATGGCTGCAGGAGGATCGAGCCTGGGAACTTAATATTCAGGGTTATACATCCTATAGAAAGGATAGGCAGGTGGGCAGAGGAGGGGGGGTAGCTCTGCTGGTAAGGGATGGAATTCAGACCCTTGCGAGGGAAGACATAGGGACTGACGAGGTAGAGTCACTGTGGATTGAGATGAGGAATTGCAAAGGCAAGAAGACACTAATTTGTGTTATCTACAGACCCCCAAATAGTAGCTCAGATGTAGGGTGTAAATTGCAGCAGGAGTTAAAACTGGCATGTAACAAAGTTAATTCCACTTGGAATTGGGGGATTTCAATACGCAGGTGGACTGGGAAAATCAGGTTGGTTCAGGACCCAAAGAAAGAGAGTTTGTAGAGTGCCTCCGAGATGGATTCTTAGAGCAGCTTGTAATGGATCCGACCAGAGAAAAGGCAATTCTGGATTTAGTGTTGTCCAATGAACCAGATTTGATAAGAGAACTCGAGGTAAAGGAACCGCTTGGAGGTAGTGATCATAATATGGTTAGTTTTAATATGCAATCTGTGAAGGAGAAGGTTAAATCTGAAGCGTCAGTGATGCAGTTGAACAAAGGGGACTATGAAGGCATGAGGGAGCTGGCCAAGCTAGACTGGAAAGGGATCCTAGCAGGAATGACGGTGGAACAGCAATGGCAGAAATTTCGGGGCATAATCCGGAAGACGCAGGATCATTTCATTCCAAAAATGAAGAAAGATTCTAAGGGGAGTAGGAGGCAACTGTGGCTGACAAGAGAAGTTAGGAATCGAATAAAACTAAAAGAAAAGATGTATAAAAGAGCAAAGAGTAGCCGGAAGCCAGAGGATTGGGAAACTTTCATAGGACAACAAAAGGAAACAAAACGGGCAATACAGGCTGAAAAGATGAAGTACGAGGGGAAGCTGGCCAGGAATAAAAAGAAGGACAGTAAAAGCTTTTTTAGATCTGTTAAGGGAAAAAGAATAGCAAAGTCAAATGTGGGTCCCTTGAAGGCAGACATGGGTGACAATTTTATGGGGAACAAGGAAATGGTAGAAGAGTTGAACAGGTACTTTGGATTTGACTTCACTGGAAGTACTGGAGGACAGAGGATCTAAGGGGGTAGGGGAACTGAAACAAATTTTCATTTGGCCAGAAATAGTATTGGGTAGGCTAGTGGGACTGAAGGATGATAAATCCCCTGGGTCTGATGGTCTGCATCCCAGGATCCTCAGGGAGGTGGCTCTAGAAATAGTGGAAGCATTGGTGATCATTTTCCAATGTTCAATAGATTCAGGATCAGTTCCTGTGGATTGGAGGATAGCTAATGTTATCCCACTTTTCAAGAAAGGAGCGAGAGAAAATATGGGGAATTACAGACCAGTTAGCCTGACTTCGGTGGTGGGAAAGATGCTGGTGTCAATTATTAAAGAGGTAATAATGGGGCATTTGGATACCAGTAAAAGGATGAGTCCAAGTCAGCATGGATTTATGAAAGGAAAATCATGCTTGACTAATCTTCGGGAATTTTTTGAGGTTGTGACAAGTAAAATGGATGAAGGGGAGCCAGTGGATGTAGTGTATCTAGACTTTCAGAAAGCCTTTGAAAAGGTCCCGCACAGGAGACTGGTGACTAAAATTAGAGCACATGGTATTGGGGGTAGGGTGTTGACGTGGATAGAAAATTGGTTGGCAGACAGGAAGCAAAGAGTAGGAGTGAACAGGTCCTTTTCAGAATGGCAGGCAGTGGCGAGTGGAGTGCCGCAAGACTCGGTGTTGGGGCCGCAACTGTTTCCCATATATATTAATGATTTGGAAGAGGGAATCAGGAGCAACACTAGGAAGATTGCAGATGACACAAAGCTGGGTGGAAGTGTGAACTGTGAAGAAGATGTTAGGAGATTGCAGGGTGACCTGGACAGGTTGAGTGAGTGGGCAGATGCGTGGCAGATGCAGTATAATATAGATAAATGTGAGGTTATCCACATTGGCAGCAAAAACAAGGGGGCAGATTATTATCTCAATGGGGTTAGGTTAGGTAAGGGGGAGGTACAGAGAGACCTGGGTGTCCTTGTACACAAGTCACTGAAAGTTTGCGTGCAGGTACAGCAGGCAGTGAAGAAACCTAATGGAATGTTGGCCTTCATAACAAGAGGATTTCAGTATAGGAGTAAAGAGGTTCTTCTGCAGTTGTATAGGGCTCTGGTAAGACCACATCTGGAATATTGTGTACAGTTTTGGTCTCCTAATTTGAGGAAGGACATCCTTGTGATTGAGGCAGTGCAGCGTAGGTTCACGAGATTGATCTCTGGGATGGGGGACTGTCATATGAGGAAAGATTGAAAAGACTAGGCTTGTATTCACTGGAGTTTAGAGGGATGAGCGGGAATCTTACAGAAACATATACAATTATTAAAGGACTGGACAAGCTAGATGCAGGAAAAATGTTCCCAATGTTGGGCGCATCCAGAACCATGGGCCACAGTCTTATGGCCCTGTCCCACTGTATGAGTTCATTCAAGTGCTCTCCCGAGTTTAAAAAAAAATCAAACTCGTGGTAAGCACGTAGAATACAAGTAGCGGGTACATCGGAGCTCGGGGACGTCTCTTAGCGGCTCGTAACGCTAACGGCAGGTACTCGGGAAACGGGGTAAGCTCGGCAAGACTCGTGAAGATTTTTCAACATGTTGAAAAATGTCCACGAGAGTCCCGAGTACCGACGAGCGGCCATAACCGTAAATCTCCGAGTTTGAATCAGGGCAAACTCGGGAGAGCTCTTTGAATGAACTCGTACAGTGGGACAGGGCTTTTCGAATAAAGGGGACGCCATTTAAGACTGAGGTGAGAAAAAACTTTTTCACCCAGAGAGTTGTGAATTTGTGGAATTCCCTGCCACAGAGGGCAGTGGAGGCAAAATCACTGGATGGATTTAAGAGATAGTTAGATAGAGCTCTAGGGGCTAGTGGAGTCAAGGGATATGGGGAGAAGGCAGGCACGGGTTATTGATTGGGGACGATCAGCCATAATCACAATGAATGGCGGTACTGGCTCGAAGGGCAGAATGGACTCCTCCTGCACCTATTTTCTATGTTGCTATGTATACAACTGCAGAAGGATGTCTTTGCTCCTATACTCAACTCCTCTTGTTATGAAGGCCAACATGTCATTCGCTTTCTTCACTGCCTGCTGTACCTGCATGCTTACTTTCATTGACTGATGAACAAGTACCCCCAGATCCTGTTGTACTTCTGCTTTTCCCAACTTGACACCATTTAGATAGTAATCTGCCTTCCTGTTTTTGCTACCAAAGTGGATAACCTCACATTTATCCACATTAAACTGCATCTGCCATGCATCTGCCCACTCACCCAACCTGTCCAAGTCACCCTGCATTCTCATAGCATCCTCCTCACAGTTCACACTGCCACCCAGCTTTGTGTCATTTGCAAATTTGCTAATGTTACTTTGAATCCCTTCATCTAAATCATTGAGTTATATTGTAAGCACCATGTGGCAGCCCCGAGCCTTGCGGTACCCCACTGGTCACTGCCTGCCATTCTCAAAGGGACCCGTTAATCCCTACTCTTTGTTTCCTGTCTGCCAACCAATTTTCTATCCATGTCAGCACTCTACCCCCAATACCATGTGCCCTAATTTTGCCCACTAATCTCCTATGTGGGACCTTATCAAATGCTTTCTGAAAGTCCAGGTACACTACATCCATTGGCTCCCCCGTGTCCATTTTCCTTGTTACATCCTCAAAAAATTCCAGAAGATTAGTCAAGCATGATTTCCCCTTCATAAATCCATGCTGACTCGGACCGATCCTGTTACTGCTATCCAAATGTGCCACTATTTCATCTTTTATAACTGACTCCAGCATGTTCCCCGCCACCGATGTCAGGCTAACTGGTCTATAATTCCGTTTTCTCTCTCTCACCTTTCTTAAAAAGTGGGATAACATTAGCTACCCTCCAATCCACAGGAACTGATTCTGAATCTGAAGGTAGAACATAGACTAATACAGCACAAGAACAGGCCCTACTGCCCACAATGTCTGTGCCGATGATGCCATGACCATCTCTTAACTAACTGCACATAATCCATATCACTCCATTCCCTGCATTACCATATGCCTATGCAGAAGTCTCTTCAATGCTTCTTTCATATCTGCCATAACTACCACCCCTGGCAGCGTGTTCCAGGCACTCACCACTCTGTATATAAACTTGCCCTGCAAGTCATAGAGCCCTACTGCAAAAAAACAGACCCCTGGGCCCAACTTGTCCATGTTGTTCAAGATGCCCCATCTAAGATAGTCCCTTTTGACACATTTGGGCCATATGCCTCTAAGCATTTCCTATCCATGTACCTGTCCAGGTGTCGTTTAAATGTTGTTATATTACCTGCCTCAACTTCCTCCTCTGGCAGCTCATTTCATATACCCAACAATCTTTGTGTGAAAAAGTTGACCCTCAGATTGGGTAAAAGTCTAAGAATTTTATTTTGAAGTCTCATGACGAGACGACGTGAAGAACCTGCCAGCCCGCATGCGCGTCAATACGTCGTCGCATGGCACGAGATTCGGATGCATTCGAAAATGCTTCGTCAAGTAAGGTCTATTTTTTTCAGGAACGGCCCTGGCTCTGAAAAAGATGCACCTGGTTCGGAGAGGCTGACAAGCATGACCTGCACAGCTACCACCATTGAGGCTCCGTAAGGGAGCAGGCGGCCAGCCGGTCTCGGAGTAACTGGCAGGCGTGACCTGCACAGTAATCTCCACCAAGGCTCCGAAGGAGCAGCCTGTCGCACCGGGCTTGGAGACGCTGGCAGGACGCTGCACAGCAACCTCCGTTTAAAGCTCCGAATGGGAGCAGTTTGGCAAGCGTGGGGCTGAAGATGTAAACAGGCATGGCCTGCAAAAGGAACTGTGCTGATGCTCCGATAAGGAGGTCGACCCGAGCTCGGAGATGCTGGCAGGTAAGGTCTGTCTAGTATCCTCCACTGGCTCTGAAAAAGAGCAGGTTGGCGACCCGTGCTCAGACACGCTGGGTGGCCTGCACAGCAACCTCTGAAAGTTCCGAAATGGAGCAGCTTGTCGGAACCGGGCTCAGAGACGCTGGCAGGGTGGCCTGCACAGCAACCTCTGTGAAAGCTTCCAGAAAGAGCAGCTTGTCTATCTTGGTTCAGGGTAGACCAACTCAAAACTGGCTGTCCAACTGGACCAAATGGCTGCCCACAAGAGTGAGGAAGGTGCATTTCATTGATAGAATTAGTTAAATTCAGATATTTTAGGATATCTCCTGCTCAGAGGCAGGGAGTTTGAGGATTCCCAGTGGATGTGGTGTATCTGGACTTCCAGAAGGCTTTCGACAAGGTCCCACATAAGAGATTAGTATACAAACTTAAAGCACATGGCATTGGGGGTTCAGTATTGATGTGGATAGAGAACTGGCTGGCAAACAGGAAGCAAAGAGTAGGAGTAAACGGGTCCTTTTCACAATGGCAGGCAGTGACCAGTGGGGTACCGCAAGGCTCAGTGCTGGGACCCCAGCTATTTACAATATATATTAATGATCTGGATGAGGGAATTGAAGGCAATATCTCCAAGTTTGCAGATGACACTAAGCTGGGGGGCAGTGTTAGCTGTGAGGAGGATGCTAGGAGACTGCAAGGTGACTTGGATAGGCTGGGTGAGTGGGCAAATGTTTGGCAGATGCAGTATAATGTGGATAAATCTGAGGTTATCCATTTTGGTGGCAAAAACAGGAAAGCAGACTATTATCTAAATGGTGGCCGACTAGGAAAAGGGGAGATGCAGCGATCCTGGGTGTCATGGTACACCAGTCATTGAAAGTAGGCATGCAGGTGCAGCAGGCAGTGAAGAAAGCGAATGGTATGTTAGCTTTCATAGCAAAAGGATTTGAGTATAGGAGCAGGGAGGTTCTACTGCAGTTGTATAGGGTCTTGGTGAGACCACACCTGGAGTATTGCGTACAGTTTTGGTCTCCAAATCTGAGGAAGGACATTATTGCCATAGAGGGGGTGCAGAGAAGGTTCACCAGACGGATTCCTGGGATGTCAGGACTGTCTTATGAAGAAAGACTGGATAGACTTGGTTTATACTCTCTAGAATTTAGGAGATTGAGAGGGGATCTTATCGAAACTTACAAAATTCTTAAGGGGTTGGACAGGCTAGATGCAGGAAGATTGCTCCCGATGTTGGGGAAGTCCAGGACAAGGGGTCACAGCTTAAGGATAAGGGGGAAATCCTTTAAAACCGAGATGAGAAGAGCTTTTTTCACACAGAGAGTGGTGAATCTCTGGAACTCTCTGCCACAGAGGGTAGTCGAGGCCAGTTCATTGGCTATATTTAAGAGGGAGTTAGATGTGGCCCTTGTGGCTAAAGGGATCAGAGGGTATGGAGAGAAGGCAGGTACGGGATACTGAGTTGGATGATCAGCCATGATCATATTGAATGGCGGTGCAGGCTCGAAGGACCGATTGGCCTACTCCTGCACCTAATTTCTATGTTTCTATGATTCCCTCAACACATGCAAAATTCTTTCAGCTCACTGCTAAAAAGAGTTGCCAGCATGCTGGAACATCATTTGCCATCCTGTCGGGGATAGGTAAACCAGTAAGGGTGAACTGGCACATAGCATTATTACCTGACCTGCAGGTTCGTGATGTAAAAAGTAAATAAATAAATAATAATAAGCAACAGCTCCGTAAGGGAGCAGTTTGGCGACCCATGTTCAGGGAAGGACAAGGCCAAAACAGCAAAATGTCCAAAAGGACAATATTGGGCAGGAAGGTACTGCCTCAACATCCATTGAGGATATCATCTGTAGGCTCTCAATACTGGAAATCTTGATTGAGAGGCTGGTCGAAGGGAATGTGTTGAGCACACTGGCGACCGAGACAGGTAGTTCCAGTCAGATGTCTGCGGCAGCAATACCTGGTTCAGGGTTGCATTATGATATCTCCCACTCTGAGGAGGGATGTTTTGAGGATTATTCGTGGAGACTCTGACTGTGGGGTAGTTGACAGTGAACTCGAATTCTCACAACGTGGATGTTATGCTTCAACTCAAGTCTTATAAGGATCTGCTGACACTTGGACTAAATTTGCCATCCCTTCTGGGATAGGAGAACCGTTAGAGGAAGAACTGGCAAGTAGCATTGGTTACTTGACTTCTCATCAGTTGATTGAGAAGATCATGCAGGACACTGCTGAAAAGTATGCTAGTCCTGATTTCTGCCAGACACTTGAGGTCCGTAGGTTAATGCCACCATTTGGGGCTATCTGAAGGGTAAAACAGTCAAAAGACTTTAAACTACAGCGAGTTCAGAGATTTCTCAAAGAAGGATTACGGCCTTTGCAAGGTCGGTGGAGGGAACTCAGCTGACTGATTTGCAGTAGACGTCTTAGCACTTCTGTGTAATGCACAGTTTGAGCTCAATTGTGTTAGGATGGTATAGGCCTGAGATCAACCCAATATATGCTAATTTTGTGCAGTGTTAGTATGTGCAGTCTGCAAGTATCTCTTTGGAGAAGACTTGGGCAAGCAAGTAATAGACTTGCAAGAGGAATTCAAGGTTTTGTGCGTAAGACTCTCACTTACCTGCATGCATATCATCCCTACCAAGCTAGCGGCAGATACCGCTACACTGAGGCTGGTTGGAGCACCAGGCCTACACAATTAAAACCAAGCTAGAGGGCTTTTTATTCGCAGGTTTTCAGCGCTCCCCATGGATGCAGCGCACTCCACATACTCAGTATCGTTCCCCAGCAGGCCATGATGCCAGAGCCAAGGGGAAAGAGCAGTCTAGGGTCAGTTGACTCTATTGATCAACAGCCTAAGGCTATTTTTGGTGGTGTCAGTCTCATGGGTTGCTGGATCTTGGGGGCTGGGGGTGACAATCACCTTTTGTCTATTATTTTATTGGCAGTCTTTTTTTTTATTTAATTTTTTCAATTTTTTATTTATTACATTACAACCGCATACATTAGTACTCGTCACTTATGTCTTCTTACAATTAATGTACTTAATTTGTTTTTTACACTAGTAAAAGGAAAGGATAAGATTGAAAGAAAGAAGAAAGTGAAGGAAAAAGTGAGAGTGTAGAAAATGTGACAACAAAAAAGGACGAAGACCCTATAAGAACAAAATTAAAAACAAAAGAAAAAGAGTTAAGAAATAGACCCTAGAAAAGAAGGAGAAAGAGAAAGAGGAAAAAGAGAGAAACAAATATTTTTTAGGAGCATTACGCAAATGGGACATACCAACTCTTCAACTATCATCCCCCATTACCTGACCTCAATTTTTTTAAGGTACCTTTGCACCCTATATTTGTAATAATTCTATAAATGCAGACCACGTCAGGTGGAAGTGATCTGGTTTACCTGCTAGGAGGAGTCTTATCTCTTCTAGGTGTAATGTTTCGAACATATTTGAAATCCACATGTTTATAGTTGGTATTGGGGCCTTCTTCCAAAATTTTAGGATTAGCTTTTTTCCAGTTATTAACCCATAGTCTATTAGTTTCTTTTGAAACACATTTAGTTCTGGACCATCTTCCGTTATTCCGAAGATAATCCATTCTGCTTTGGGTATCAGTTTTATTTTAAATAATTTTGTAAAGATTTCGAAAATTTCATTCCAAAATTTTTGAATTTTTGTACAGAAAACAAATGAGTGCGCTATAGTAGCTTCTTGGAATTGACATTTATCACAAATAGATGATACATTTGGGAAAATATTATGAATTTTAGTTTTGGAATAATATAATCTATGTAAAATTTTAAATTGTATTAAAGTGTGTCTTACATTAATCGAACATTTATGCGCGTTTAATAAGTGTTCATTCCAACTTTCCTTTGAAATTTTAATAGCTAACTCTTGTTCCCAGTCTCTTCTGATACCCTCCGTAGATGGTATTTCTACATTTAAGATAATATTATACAAATATGATATTAAGTTTGCTGATTCAGCTTTTATCTGCATTGCCTCATCCAATACATCTGCTGGGTTATTATAATGATCTTTTGTATATTTTTTCAAATAGTCGCATATTTGAAAATATTTAAAATATTGATTATTTCCGAGTTTATATTTTATTTGTAATTGTTGAAATTAAAGTAATTTTCCAGTTTCATACAAGTCACCGAACATTTTAATTCCTAGTCTATCCCAATGTGTAAAAGCTTTATCTATAATAGAGGGATTAAACAAAGGGTTATTAACTATGGGTAATAAAAGTGATAAATTTCTTAATTTTAAATTTTGTTTTATTTGTTTCCAAATTCGGATTGTACTATGAATAATTGGGTTCTTATTATAATTTATATTATTCAGTTTCATTGGAGAGAGGAGGATCGCTCCAATGTTTCCAGAGGAGCAATCCTCTTTCTCCATTACAATCCAGTCTTTGTAATTGTTGAAATGAAAGTAATTTTCCAGTTTCATACAAGTCACCGAACGTTTTAATTCCTAGTCTATCCCAATGTTTAAAAGCTTTATCTATAATAGAGGGATTAAACGAAGGGTTATTAACTATGGGTAATAAAAGTGATAAATTTCTTAATTTTAAATTTTGTTTTATTTGTTTCCAAATTCGGATTGTAATATGAATAATTGGGTTCTTATTATAATTTATATTATTCAGTTTCATTGGAGAGAGGAGGATCGTTCCAATGTTTCCAGAGGAGCAATCCTCTTTCTCCATTACAATCCAGTCCACTTGCTGGGCGGAGTTATCCATCAGTTGAATCATATTTTTAATATTTACTGACAAATAATAATACATAAAATTAGGTAGTGCTAAACCCCCTAATACTTTAGGTTTATTCAGATGAGTTTTTTGTATTCTATGTGATTTATAGTCCCATATAAAATTAGTGATATCTGAGTCGAGTTTTAAAAAAAACTTATTTCGTAAGTATATAGGAATCGATTGAAATAGGTATAAAATTTGTGGTAGAAAGATCATTTTTATTGCATTTATTCGGCCTATTAAAGACATCGGTAGCGTTTTCCAGAATTTAATTAGTGTGTTTAATTTATTAAGTAGGGGATCAAAATTTGCCTTATACCTTGATATGTTCTAGTAATTTCGATTCCCAAGTATTTAAATTTTTCTGTAGCTATTTTAAAAGGGAATTTTAAAAGATGTTGGATCTTTCGGTTTTATTGACATAATTTCACTTTTATTCCAATTTATTCTATATCCAGAAAAAGATCCAAAGTCTTCAATTAAATTTAATATATTTGGTATAGTGATTTGAGGTTTTGTATTGTACAGTAATATATCATCCGCGTATAAAGATATTTTATTATATGAATCTTTAGTATTATATCCATGGATATCAGGGTGTATTCTAATTTTTTCTGCTAGCGGTTCAATAATGAGAGCAAACAGCTGTGGTGATAATGAGCATCCTTGTCTATTTCCCCTTGATAGTTGGAATTTCGAGGATAATATGTTATCAGTTAGTATTCTAGCTGTAGGTTTATTATATAGTAACTTGATCCATAGAATAAAATTCTCTCCCAGTTGGAATTTTTGTAATACTTTATCCATATAATTCCATTCTACTTGGTCAAATGCTTTTTCAGCATCCAGCGAAATAATTGATAATTCTTGATCTTCAGATTTGTGTGAGTGCATTATGTTGAGTAAACGTCTCATATTGTTAGATGAGTATCTCTTAGGGATAAACAACCGTCTGATCTGGGTTTATTAATTTACTAATGTATTTACTTAATCTTCTAGCTAATGTTTTCGCTAATATTTTTTGATCTGTGTTTAACAATGCTATAGCTCTATAAGCACATGGTTCTTCTAAATCTTTGTCTTTCTTAAGTATTAGTGTAATCGTTGATTCCGCTAATGTATCAGGTAGTATTTGTTTTTTAAAAGCATATTGGTACATTTTTTGTAATCTTGGTATTATTTTATCATAAAAGCTTTTATAAAATTCATTAGTAAATCCATCAGGGCCTGGTGTTTTTCCATTCTTTAGTGAGTTTATTGTATCTTCTAATTCCTTAATTGAGATTTGTGCACCCAGTTCCTCTTGTTCCTTCAGCTCTAACTTTGGAAGATTACAGGTATCCAAGAACTTTGTGATATTATTGGAATCAATTATCGTTTTAGATGTATACAAATTCTCATAAAATTGCGCAAATCTTTTATTAATATCCTTCGGTGTTGTTAATAATTCCCCTTTATCTGATTTAATCTTTGGGATAGTATGTTCCTTTTCTCATTTTTTTAGCTGGCGAGCCAAAAGTTTATGCGGTTTATCCCCAAATTCAAAGTGCTCTTGTTTTGTAATTTGAAAAAGTCTTATAAGTTTGGCAGATAATAATTTATTTAATTTAAATTTCAAAATTATTATTTTATTATGTTTATCTATTGATGGATCTTTAGCATTATCTATATCCATTTGTCTAATAAGTTCTTCTAACTGTCTTTGTTCATTCTTATTCTTTTTATTTTGAAAAGCTTGATATGAAATTATAATACCCCTAATGTATGCTTTAAAAGATTCCCATAATACAGCAGACGATATATCTGGAGTATCATTTATTTGAAAAAAGGCATCCATTTGTTCTTTTAAATATATACTCGCTTGTGGATCTTTTAGAATTTGAGAATTAAATCTCCAAAACGATTTATTCTTAAACATTCCTTCCAGTTTTAAAAAGAAAGTTAGTGGAGAATGGTCTGAAATCGAATTTGTGTGGTATGTTGGGTTAAATGTTTGAGGGATTAATTTTGTATCCAGCAGGAAGTAATCTATACGTGAGTATGTCTTATGTACCATTGAATAAAACGAGTATTCCCTGCCAGTTGGATTAACAATTCTCCAAACATCTGCTATATTAGTATTGTTTATATAAGTAATGCGAAGTTCCCCAGTTTTCGATTTCATAATTCCCTCTCTGTATTTGGCTTGATTTATCTAAGTACGGATCTAAAACACAGTTAAAGTCTCCTCCTATTATAACATTTTGATAGTTAAACTCTGCAATTATGTTGAAAATGTTATTAAAAAAGTGGGGGTTGTCAAAGTTAGGGGCATATATATTTACCAAGGTAAGTGGAGTATCATGAATTTCTCCATTAACTATTAAGTATCTCCCTTCTATATCTGTTATGATATTCTTTGCTTTAAATGGTATACCTTTTCTTATAATGATTGACGTGCCTCTAGATTTCGAAGTGAATGAAGAATGGTATGTTTGACCTATCCATTTCGCCCTCAACCTAACTTGATCCTGAGATTTTAAGTGTGTTTCTTGTAAGAAGATAATGTCAGAGTTGTACAGTTTCAGCTGAGCTAGTATCTTACCCCTTTTAATAGGTTCGTTAATACCTCTTATATTCCAACTACAAAATGAGATTCCTCCTAGGTTCTTTTGTTTAGTGTCATGCATTTTGAATAATTATAGTACCTTTAAATCTTGTGGTGCATCCATATCCCAGGTCTTTGGGTATTGGGGGAACTTTTGAATTTTTAAGTTTTGTTGGTATATCCATTTTACGCTTATCACTAAACACAAAACACAAACATGTGAGTTTATGTGGTAATAAAAAAAAAACGAAAAAAGTGAAAATACAGTGTCTAATATAGTCGGCACTGTAGCGAGTGTCCCACCTGTAGGTGGGAGAAAACCTTGTTTTGACTTCCATTGTGATGTTAAACAAATAGCTCCGCTCTCTTGGTTAATTATAACATATTAAAATATTAAAACGGGGCCTCACATTCAGATATATAATACAATTTTACCCTATATATTTCATTATAACATATCATATATATATCGCAATTTTAGCTACTAATTATTAAACCGATGCTTTTGACTTCAATAAGAATCAACTGTTGGTTGAAGGGGTTAACGAGACGTGCCCCTGGGCCTAAGCCAGGTGCTCGTTTCTCATCCCCTCCTCCCACTTATAGATAAGGTTTCAATTTATTAAAAATTCATATTAGTATGTTAGTTCGTTATTTTTTATTTTTATTTTTGTTAGTATTCTAATCCAACATGAATAACTTATTAAGTTATTAATAGGATAAGTTCTTACAATTGGTTTTAATATTATAATCTAATAAACAAGTAAATGCTTCTGGTATATACCATTCCCGTCTGTTCAACTGTTTACTCGTTTTGAACAGAAAATGTCCTTGATTCAACATTCCAAAGATAACAGTCCAGCTATCCCCAGACAAAGCATTGCTTAGAATGGTTCAGATCTGCCAAACCCCCATTTGATTTCTATTTTTCAATGATAGTTTGGGCATATTTGAACGCGTCTTCAGGCTTAACAAATGACTTTTCAGAACCCTTGAAGGAAATACGCATTTTCGCTGGATAAAAAACTCCATATCTGATCCCTTCTTTCCCTCTTAAAAGATCCTTAACCTTCTCAAATTGGTTTCTTTTTTGCACAATTTCATACGGGTAGTCCCTGAATATCTTGATAGTGTCATTGTCCAGCCGCAGTTGCACACCGTGTTTGATTTTGCTCATAACATCTTCCAGTTCTAAAATATCCCGAAATTTCACAATAATATGTCGTGGATAAATTTTTCCCGCACCAGATCTTTGTTTAAATCTTGGGACACGATGAGCCACTTCGATTTTCGGTTCTTTGGAAAGATTAAGCAGTTGTTTAAGCAAGCCCATGGCAAACTCACGCACATCCTCCCCCTTGGCTCCCTCTGAGACTCCAAGAATTCTCAAATTCTGACGTCTAGAGCGAGCTTCCAGGTCCAGGCATTTTTCTGAGACTTTACCCAGTTGAATCACCATCTGTAGTGAAGTTTGTTCATTTTCTTGCCTCATTTGCTCAGTCTTGTTGGTTTTTATAGCAAGTGTTTTCTTAGAAACTGACTTGATCACATCTACAGCCACCATCTGTCTCATCGTGGACAACAAAGCGACAAAGAGGTGGAGGCCGTTGAGGTATGCAAATATTATTTTATCAGTCGCATGAGATGTGCTGACGATATTCAAGTCAGAGATAGGCTGAGACTGTTCAAAAACAGGTGGGGACAAATAACCTCCGATCCTTCCATTTTACAAATCATAACCGGTTATAAGATTCAGTTTCTGGCTGATCAATTTCCTCCGCGTCAAGAGAAGCCAAGACTTCTGTAAATATGGTCTAAAGACGAAACTATGGCTATCCAAGTTGAAACAGAGACATTTCACAAAAGGATTGAGCAGTCTGCCCATGAACAAGAGGGGTATATTGCCAATATCTTCTCAAGGTTGAAGAAAAGTGGAGGATGCCAAATCATTCTAGGATTTGGCTAGTCTGAAGATGTGCTTGGAATATAACCATTTTAAGATGGATATTTTTCATTCAGCAATAGCTGATTACAGAGAATTTCTTTAGGGCCTCAATTGATCTCGAAGATGCATACTATTCCATATCGATACACGAGAGTCACAGAATATATTTGAAGTTTATCTGGCAAGGCCAGTTGTGGCAATTTCAGGCTCTACCTAAGGGGTTGAGTTCAGCCCTAGGCTATTTACAAAGATTCTAAAGTCAATGTTGCCCTACTCAGATCTAAAGGGCATTTTGTCATGGAGTTTATAGAGGACATGCTTATTCTAGGGAAGAGATCAGGTGTCACAGAGTTAGCTGTTTCAGCAACCAAGACACTCCTAGAATATCTAGGGTTTGTTATTCATTCAGGAAAGTCCATACTGGAGCCGGCTATCTATTACATATTTAGGTTTTGTCTTAAACTCTGCAGATATCTCTGATCCTACCCACAGATAAGACTCATGGCATTTATCAGAAGATGCCTCCTAAGATAATTCAAGATGACGCAACATGAGTTACAGTAGTGCCAAATTGGCCTACTCAACCATGGCTTCCATTGTAAATAAGTCCGCTGAAAGCTCCTATATTTGCTCACAGACACGAGCAGTGGCAAGTTCAACCTATCTCTTGTGTACCTATCACTGCATGGTTGTATGGAAAGTTTTGTGAAGAGACACATGTGAGCGACTTTTAAACAGAAGTAGCAGAGGTTTGTGGGTTTCTTTCAGTTTATGTTTATGAGAAGCGACTATGTTATAGTGCAATTAACTGCTCGTACTGCTTTGTCATCGTATCTAATATTAGAAGTGGGACAATAAACGGTTGGCTCTCACCCACTGGTGACTAACGTTATGGAAGGTGTTTGCAGATAGAATTCTGGACAATGCTACATGAGCTATTGTCTAACTCAAAGGCAATTGGGAATGTGGTCCAAATAAGGACGATGTACATGTATGTAAAGTTAACATCATGTTGTTAATGGCCCATGTCTTTTCTATCATTTATGGTTTATCTGTGTAGTGTGTTCACATACAGATTGGTTTACCGCATGAAACCACAGAGCTACGAAGGCTTCACGTAGTCTCATCACGAGACTTTGAAATAAAATAGAAAGATTAAACGAGAATTTACCGTTTGAAGTTTGATTTTGATTTTATGAGAAGTTCGAGTGAGAGACTACGTGCCCTCCACTCCCAACCCTGAATCTCATAAAGATCATTCGGTAAGTCAAGCGTTATTAATCTTTCTATAGTTTAAATTGGTGCAAGTGGTCTGTAGTTTCCTACAGTTGCTTTGAAGATTGACGCGCATGCGGGCTGGCAGGTTCTTCACGTAGTCTCCAACTTCTCATAAAATAAAGATCAAACTTCAAACGGTAAGTTCTTGTTTAATCTTTCTATTAATTCTAGCTATTCCTCTCATGATTTGACTTTTGTAAGATCATTCCTCAGCACTCTGCCACTCCAAGAAATAAAATCCAAGCTTACCCAACCTCTCCCTACAGCTTCAATTAAATTCTCATGGTATCCAATGCCTTTAGAACTAGGGGGGCGCTGTCCTGTGTGGTATGGCTTCCCAGCCTGCAGCTGTCCGTTTTCATCTATTTTTAAATTTTTAGTTAGTTAGTTGTTTTGTTTTTTAGGAGTTCTATTCTTTTTTATGTGGGGGGTGGGGGGGAGGGGGAAACTACTTTCTAGGGTCCCTACCTGGTCGGAGAGGCAGCATTTCTCCGGGCTGCACCTTCGACCCGTCCTCGCGGCCTACCAGCGGGCCTGGAGCGGCGTTTCCTGAGGGGACCGCCCAGGACCTCGGCTTCGGCTGCGGCGCAGCGCTGGATCTCTATCGCGGAGCGGAGCGGGCGATTCCTTGCCCAGGTCGCCGCGCTGGAGCTCCGGTGAGCTGAGCCCGCAGGTGAAACATCACGGAGCTGCGGGTCTGCGGGCGACGGCGCTGAACTTTAACAACGGGAGCCTGGGATCTCTCGCCGAGATCGCCAGTGGTGGAGCTCCATCCAGCGCGGCCTGTTGGCTTCGGAAGCCGCGGTCTTGTGTAAGGAGTTGGCCGTTCCAGGTGTCCCAAGCCGCTGAGAGGGTTCTCCCGACACCGGAGCACCATCACCTGGCGAGAACGGCCTGGAACATCGGGCCTCCGTGAAGGCGACTGCGGAGGCCTCAATAGGCCCGACTATGGGTGGACATGGGATGGGGACTGGACTTTGTGCCTTCCCCCACAATGGGAACCATTGTGGGGGGGGTGTTTTTATGTTTTATGTTAAATTTCTTTAATGTTGTGTCTAATTTGTGCTGCATGGCAAAACAAATTTCACTACACCATTTGGTGTATGTGACAATAAATGTCCTTTGTCCTTTGTCCTTAAACCAAATGTCATTTTTGAACATCGGATCACTTGAAAAAGAAGAAGTAGTATCTGGAACAGCTCCTCTGTTTGTTCCACCTTTCAATGGCCTTTCATTTCCCCAATACTATTCACCCACCTTTGCCCACTTCCAGTTCATTTGTTTATATGAAAAAACAAAAGAAATTAGGAGCAGAAATAGTCGACCTGGTCTTTCAAACATGCCCTGTTGCTGAATATTATTGTGTGTGATCTGATCCCAGGATGCAACTCCTATCGAGAATGAAACTTGGAATGCATTTACTTTAGGCTTTAGACTTTAGAGATACCGCGCAGATACAGGGCCTTCGGCCCACCAAGTCCGCGCCAACCTGCGATCCCCATACACTAGCACTATCCTACACATTAGGGACAATTTATAATTTTGCTGAAGCCAATTAGCATATAAACATGTACGACTTTGGAATGTGGGAGGAAACCGGAGCACCCAGAGAAAGCGCACACGGTCACAGGGAGAATGTACAAACTCCGTGCAGACAGCACCCATAGTCAAGATTGAACCCGGGTCTCTGGTGCTGTAAGGCAGCAACTCTACCGCTGCGCCACTGTGTCACCCCTACTCATTGCCTGAGTGAAGATGATTTAAGGATGCATTTAGTCCAAGACTTTTAAGGCTTTCTGTAGGTCACTTTCCAAATGTGAGGCCTCTCTGACAGTGATTTTAAAAAAGCACCTCAACCAGGAGAAACCAGCATTGAGCTGGAGTCAATATCTGCCCAGAATCAATGATCAACAAGTCACTGTTAGGTGCCAGAGGGTTCTATCTCAATTTTCTAAGCCTGCCTCCAGAACGGGGAAGTTGGTGATCGCAGCCAATTATTTGGCTTGCTCATGGCCAGATGCTGAACTGGCATCTGTTGAGTACTCCTTTGGGCTAAAGCAAATATCCTGGAAGCTAACCCAAAGAATTAATATTTTCACTGTATTTTATTATGGTATAAAATGTCTGAAAATGCTTCTAATTAAATCGTGATCTTCCCAAGTAAATGAGTTTCATGACCACTGTAAAATGTACTGTTCTCTGGTCATGTTGTGCCAGTAGTAACCTCTGCAGCTCTGCCAAACCTGGTGGTTTGTTCCTCATGACTTCATCCTCTCAAGTGCTCACATATCTTGGATGAATAGGAGAATGCTGCCTGGACTAGGGGGTTTCAGCTACAGAGAGAGGTTGGATAAACTTGGATTGCTTTTGTGGAACGTTAGAGGTTGAGGGGAGACTTAAGGACATAAGGTCATAAGGAATTGTAGTAGAATTATGCCATTTAGCCCATCAAGTCTACTCCGCCATTCAATCATGGCTGATCTATATCTACATCCTAACCCCATTCTCCTGCCTTCCCCCCATAACCTCGATAGCTGTACTGATCAAGAATCTATCTATCTCTGCCTTAAAAATATCCACTGATGGCCTCTACAACCTTCTGTGGCAAAGAATTCCACAGATTCACCACCGTCTGACTAAAGAAATTTCTCCTCATCTCCTTCCTAAAATAACGTCCTTTAATTCTGAGGCTATGACCTCTAATTCTAGACTCTCCCAGAAGTGTATAGAATTATGAGAGGCATAGATACGGTAGACAGTCAGACCTTTCTCCTGGGGAATTTCTCCCTTCGGGTGAAATCATGTGGCTATTAAATTCAGATTTCGCTTCTTTGTTAGTGTAATGTGGTGCTTATAGAGAAAAAATTCAAGAGAGTCGTATTGAAACTACGCTGCTCTTGACCACATTAACCTGCAGAGAGCAGTGAGCTACCCAGTCCATCACAGGCTCATCCAGTCCATCTTCATAGTGAGTTGCATCATTTTCTCTCTTCTACTTTCTGGGAGAAGATATAAGGAGCTTGAAAGCCCTGATGCCCAAATTTAAGAACAACTTCTTTCCCACCTGCTGTCTGGACTCCCTTTCACCCGTCTTTCCAGAGGTGTTGCCATGTACTCTTACTTATTTGGTTATTTTGTTATTGCACTTCATTTTTTTTTTTGCAGATTACACAACAATCTTTACATCATTCTGCTTAGTTTGTTTTGTTTGGTTTAGAGATACAGCGCGGGAAGAATGGGAATTAAAAGGATCGGTGATATGTATGAAATGGGAAATCTGTTATCATTCCAACAATTACAATTACAATTTAAATTTAAACTGAATAATAACCAATATTTTAAATATCTTCAGATTTGCGACTTCATGAAGAAATACATACAAAGATATCAAAACATAACTTTTGATCCACTGGAAGAAGCAATGAATATTAAGGCTGACTCACAGAAATTAAAATCATATTCATATAATAGTATTTTAAATATAGACCTACCATCGACAGAGGCACTTAGAGAAGAGTGGGAACGAGAATTAATGATAAAAATTACGAAGGAAACATGGGAAAAGTATTTGATATATATACACAAATGTTCGATTAATGTAAGACATAATTTAATTCAATTAAACATTTTACATAGATTATATTATTCAACAACTAGATTGAATAAATTCTAACCAAATATATCCCCCATTTGTGATAAATGTCTATCCCAAAACGCAACTATAACACACTCTTTCGTTTCCTGCATAAAACTTTATAAATTTTGGAGTGATATTTTTGAAATATTTACAAAATTATTCAAGATAAAAATGGAACCTAATACTGAAATGATTATATTTGGAGTAATGAAAGACGGGAATAAATTGAACTCATCTCAAAATTTATTTTTTAATTATGGTTTAATAATGGCAAAAAAACGTATACTTAAATTTTGGAAAAAGACACCAATACCAACGCTTAAAATGTGGATTTCAAGCATGTTGGACACCGCACACCTTGAGGAATTGCGATTCCTCCTAATAGATAAATCAGACCAATTCTTAACGAGTTGGTCTCCATTTGTCGTCTTTTTGGAAGCATAAGGTGCAACACAATTGTAGAAACTAACTGGGTCTGAAGAAGGGTTTCGGCCCGAAACGTTACCTATGTCCTTCGCTCCATAGATGCTGCTGCACCCGCTGAGTTTCTCCAGCATTTTTGTGTACCTGTAGAAACTAACTGTTCCAGGACAGGGTGAGGGATGGTCAAGATTATAAATAATGATCTCCTTAATTTTTTTAAAACTTTCTACTCTGTTTCTTTCTATCTTCTTTTCTTCACTTTTCTTCTTTCACCCTTTTTTCTTTTTCACACACTATATATCACATGTTTTTCTATCTTTTATTATCTATTCAATCTTTTTCTTCTTCATTATAATTAAAAAAATAAGAAGCTGTACATAAAATGTAATACGTCAATATATATTAGGCACTTTGGTGCCATATGATTGTACTTCTAATAAAATTAAAATATATATTTTTTAAAGAAAAAAAAAGAGATACAGCACGGAAACAGACCCTTCAGCCCACTGAGTCTGCACCGAACAGCGATCTCCATACACTAACACTATCTTACACACTAGGAACAATTTACAATTTTTACCGAAGCCACCCTACAAACTTGTACGCCTTTGGAGCGTGGGAGGAAACTGGAGCACCTGGAGAAGACTCATGCAGTCACAGGGAGAACATACAAATTCCATACAGACAGCACCCGTAGTCAGTATTGAACCCGGGTCTCAGGCGCTGTAAGGCAATAACTCTACCACTGCGTTACCGTGCCACCCGTTGTTTATTATCAGTCATTGTATTTATACCTATCAATACCATGTATATGTGTAGGAAGGAACTGCAGATCCTAAACCGATTACATACAGATCTATCCAAGTTAGTTCAAACTAACAAAAGTTACGTAGACACAAAATGCTGGAGTAACTCAGCGGGACCGGCAGCATCTCTGGAGAGAAGGAATGGGTGACGTTTCGGGACGAGACCGTTCTTCAGACTGATGTCAGGGGAGGAGGGAGATACATAGATAAGGAAGTGTAAGGTGTGAAAATAGGTCAAGGAGTATGGAGATCAAGGAAAATGTAGAATAGATCATTGTTAGCTGGGAGAAGGTAGCAACAAAGCAAACAGAGATGCCATGTATACTGTTTACTGGGCTTCATGTCAACAAAAACTTTTAATGCACCCTGATGTATCTGATAATAAATGCATCTGAATCTGAATCTGAGCATAGAAATAGACCATGCACGATCCGTCATCTCTGCTACATTTCAATAGTCTGAGACATGTTGCAGAGTTAATATATAAATAAAGAGTAAAAGCTGAAAGGATGGCTGGATAAACTGGTCAGTTTTCATACAAGCAGAATGAATCAGGAGTCATGTAAAGCCAAAAAGAAAAATGATATTGAGGCCTGCAAGCTACAATGTGCCCAGATGGAGAATGCGGTGTCGTATCTCAAGCTTCTATTGGCCTTGTTGTAACAGTGCTAAAGGTTGAGGACAGAAAAGTCCAAGCGGGAATGAGATGGTGAATTAAAGTGCTAGTCAGCTGCAAGCTCAGGGTCACTACTGCGGATTAACTACAGATGCTGAAGAAACTGAATCTGTACTTGATTTCTCCAATGTAGAGAATTTTATGTTGAGCTATTTTCTCAGTTACCCATAATGAGGTGTTCCATATTAGAATATCCGAGATGTCATCATTCTTTAGGGAACGGGGGTTCCCCTCTCTCATCGTAGGTCCTCACTCGTGTCTCCTCAGTACCCCGCAGCTCTGCCCTTGCTCTCCCTCCCCGAAGTCGCAACAGAGACAGAGTCCCCCTATACCTTACCTTCCACTCCATCAGCTGTCGCATACAACACATAATCCTCTAAAATTTCCGCCACCTCCAACGGGATCCCACCACTAGCCACATTATCCCATCTCCACCCCTTTTCGCCTTCTGCAGAGACCGTTCCATCTGCAACTCCCTGGTTAACTCATCCCTTCCCACCCTTCCCACCCCCTCCCCAGGTACCTTCCCCTGCAACTGCAGAAGATGCAACACCTGTCGCTATACCTCCTCCCTTCCACCCATTGACTTCCACAACTATCTCGACTACACTTCTTCCCACCCTGCTTCCTGCAAAAACTCAATCACCTACGCCCAATTCCCTGTCTATGCGGCATCTGCGCCCAAGACAAGGTGTTCCTTACCAGGGCATCTGATATGTCCTCATTCTTTAGGGAACAGAGATACAACACATAATCCTCTGTAATATTTGCCACCTCCAAAAGGATCCCAACACTAGTCACATCTTCACATCTGCACTTCTTTCCGCCTTCTGCAGAGACCGTTCCCTCCACAACTCCCTTTTTAACTCATCCCCACCAAACAACCCCTTCCCAGATACCTTCCCCTGCTACCGCAGAAGATGCGACACCTGGCGTTATACCTCCTCACTTGACTCTGTCCAGGGACCCCGACAGTCCTTTCAGTTTAGGCAGAGGTTCACTTGCACCTCCTCCAACCTCATGTACTGTATCCATTGTCCTAGATATGGACTCTTATACATCAGCGAGACCAAAGTCAGACTGGGCGACCATTTTGCAGAACACCTTCGCTTAGCCCGTGTGAACCAAACTGATCTCCCGGTTGCTGGACACTTTAATTCTCCTATCCCATTCCTCCACAGACCTTTCTGTCTCCTCCATTGTCAGAGTGAGGCTAATTGCAAATTGGAGGAACAGCATGTCATATTTTGCTTGGGCAGCTTACAGCCCAGTGGTATGAATATTGATTTATCTCACCAGGTAGCCTCAGCATTCCCTCTCTCTCTATCCCTTCCCATCCAAGGTTGCATTAGCTTTTCCTTTTCACCCTACAAACAGCTTACAATGGCCTGTTTCCTTTTGTCATCGTTACTTTTTTGCATATCTTTCATTCATTGTTCTTTATCTTGCCACATCATCGTCTATATCTCTAGTTTCCCTTATCCCTAAACAGTCTGAAGAAGGGTCTCAACCCGAAACATCACCCATTCCTTCTCTCCAGAGATGCTGCCTGTCCCACTGAGTTACTTCAGCTTTTTGTGTCTATTTTTGGTTTAAACCAGCATCTGTAGTTCCTTCTTACACATATGTTAGAATAGGTCATTTGGCCACTTATCTTACTACTGTTTGTAGAACTGTGCTGTGGCCAAGTTGAATACTGTGTTTTTGCCTCTTTTCCTTCAGTAATGCAAATAGATTTATATACTTTTATGGGTTGTGAGAGGAAAATGGAAAATATTTGACAGGTGGTTTTGCAGTTTGATGATGCAGAGAATTTCTATTTATGGAACCAGGTGATTAAACTTCCAGTATTTTTTTGTTTCAATAGCTTCAGTTTTCACTGTTAAGGGAACAATTCTCTTGCATATATTTGTATTTTTCTTTACAATATTGAAATAGGCCATTCAGCCCTTTGGATTTATGCCAGATCTCAGGATAATCCCATCAGTCCCATTCCTCCGCTGATTTCTCAGACCATGAATGCTTCCTAATTCTCTAGTCACCTGCTCACACTAGGGACAATTTTCAATCACCAATTAACTTGCCAGCACGTCTTTGGGATCTGGGAGGAAATTGGAGCATCTGAAGAAAACCCACGTGTTCACACAGAGAACATGCAAACTTGAACAGAGATTGCACCAAAGGTCTGGAATGAACCCAGGTCATTGGAGCTGTGAGACAGCAGCTCTTCCATATACACCACTGTGCTGCTCGTAAACTTGGTTGATTCACTTTTTTTCATTTGTAGATTCAAGTTTACATTAATGAACTGAAAAATAAATAGAATATTTTTGAGCTCCAGCACAAAAGAAACATCGGGGTGCTAAAAATCTGCAGGTTTGAGAAAATTTGGCAGTAAACTTTAGTTACTACAATTGCTTTCCACTTTGATTGTAGTTAAAGTTTGGATGGCTACTTATTGGCGTAGCTTTTATCATAATTGATCTTGAAGGCAATATCTCCAAGTTTGCGGATGTCACTAAGCTGGGGGGCAGTGTTAGCTGTGAGGAGGATGCTAGGAGACTGCAAGGTGACTTGGATAGGCTGGGTGAGTGGGCAAATGTTTGGCAGATGCAGTATAATGTGGATAAATGTGAGGTTATCCATTTTGGTGGCAAAAACAGGAAAGCAGACTATTATCTAAATGGTGGCCGACTAGGAAAAGGGGAGATGCAGCGAGACCTGGGTGTCATGGTACACCAGTCATTGAAAGTAGGCATGCAGGTGCAGCAGGCAGTGAAGAAAGCGAATGGTATGTTAGCTTTCATAGCAAAAGGATTTGAGTATAGGAGCAGGGAGGTTCTACTGCAGTTGTACAGGGTCTTGGTGAGACCACACCTGGAGTATTGCGTACAGTTTTGGTCTCCAAATCTGAGGAAGGACATTATTGCCATAGAGGGAGTGCAGAGAAGGTTCACCAGACTGATTCCTGGGATGTCAGGACTGTCTTATGAAGAAAGACTGGATAGACTTGGTTTATACTCTCTAGAATTTAGGAGATTGAGAGGGGATCTTATAGAAACGTACAAAATTCTTAAGGGGTTGGACAGGATAGATGCAGGAAGATTGCTCCCGATGTTGGGGAAGTCCAGGACAAGGGGTCACAGCTTAAGGATAAGGGGGAAATCCTTTAAAACCGAGATGAGAAGAACTTTTTTCACACAGAGAGTGGTGAATCTCTGAAACTCTCTGCCACAGAGGGTAGTCGAGGCCAGTTCATTGGCTATATTTAAGAGGGAGTTAGATGTGGCCCTTGTGGCTAAAGGGATCAGAGGGTATGGAGAGAAGGCAGGTACGGGATACTGCGTTGGATGATCAGCCATGATCATATTGAATGGCGGTGCAGGCTCGAAGGGCCGAATGGCCTACTCCTGCACCTAATTTCTATGTCTATGTTTCTATCTCTAACTGGCTGCTTAATGTTGCCGCTTTGATCATAGTAAGTTCAGTTATTATAGTTAACGTCTGAACGTGAAGATGAGGTGTGATTTTAATTTAAATAAGTTATTCATAAAGACATAGAAACAGAAAAGTAAAGCTCATTTGTCGATTACAAATGGTCTCACACCTCTCCTTATCTAAGATGAGAACACATTTCCTGAGCCAAATATGCAGCAACCAGCTAATCCCTAAACTCAGAGAACTAAGATGCCCTTAAATGCAAATAGATTATTTTAGTGCAGCACAGAAGGGATGCATTACTTCAGAAATATTACAGGCTGCCTAATTAAATCCACTTAATGGGGAGATTTGCATACCAAATATTTGTAACGCATCTTTTACGTGACAGCATGCACTGCCGGTTTCCAGCGATGTAATCACAGGTAATCACAGTATGTTTTCAGGCAAGTGAGAAAATGTGTTGAGGCTTTCAACCCTACATCCCAGGAACAATAGTTCAAAACTACCTACGCATGGAACCCTTCCAGCTTGCAGATAACAATACTTTAGAATGAATTAATAAATGAATGATACTTTATTTATCACAGACGTTAGAAATACAGCACGGAAACAGGACCTTCGGCCCACTGAATCCATGCCGACCAGCGATCAGCCTTTACCCTAACCTACACACTATAGATAATTTTACAATTTTACCGAAGCCAATTAACCAACAAACTTGTACGTCTTGGTAGTGTGGGAGGAAACCGTAGCTCTCAGAGAAAACCCACACGGTCACATGGAGAACGTTCAAACTCCATACAGACAGCACCCATAGTCAAGATCAAACCTGGGTCTCTGACACTGTAAGGCAGCAACTTTACCGCTGAGACACTGTAAGGCAGTAACTCTACCACTGTGTCACTGTAAGGCAGCAACTCTACCATTGTGTCACTGTAAGGGAGCAACTCTACTGCTGAGCCACTGTGCCGCCCCTTGTTTTGAGACAAATTCATCAGATAGTAATGAATTTAAGCTATTTTCAGAAAAATAAATATCTGCAGATGCCAGAGATCTGAGGTAGAAGGGAAAATGTTGGAAACATTCATCAGGTCAGGCAGCATCCTTCGAAAGAAAAACAATTAACATTCTAACTAAAAGTCCATGTCCTGAAACATTAATTGTTTCCCTTTCTACAGATGCTACCTGAGCCAATTTCAATCAGGGATCCCGAGATTATAAGCCTGGATGGAAAAGAGGATTGAATTTCATTGGTACCGTGGATTCAAACCCTATGTGAGTGGGCATAGTCAGACTCTACTCCAATTTATGGTCATAGGTTTACTTCAATGAATTGGGAAGACAGAGTAATTATCAGTGATTTCTCGAACAAACTTCTACAGATGTATTTTTTTTAAAGTGACCTTCCTGGTTGCCTTGTGGTCCAGTCTCCTTCTTCTTGCGTATGGCGTGCACAGCCTAACAAAGCACTACATCTATTTGTCTGTGCACGTCGGGTTGATTGCATTAGTTGAAACAGGGTGGACCACGTGAAGGTTGCAATCACCCACCCTGTGGTCTAATGTGGCAATTTCAATGCACAAGAACTCAAGAAGCTGCAGAGACCTATTTGTGATAAATGCCAATACTCATCGGCTAATTTAACCCATACCTTTGTAAATTGTATAAAAATTAAAAATTACTGGTTGGATATTTTAAAAATAATCTCTGTAGTTGTTAATACTCAACTGGATCCCGATCATAAATTAATAATATTTGACATAACAGAACAATATCTAAAACTTACAACAAACCAAAGAAATTTCTTTGACTACAGTATAATAATTGGGAAAAAATTAATATTAAATTTTTGGAAAAATCCTGCAACCCCCACAATTAAGATGTGGATTATGGAGATGTCGGAGACCTTACATTTGGAAAAAATTAGATATGTCTTAATTGACAAACCAGAATTATTTACTAAAATATGGTCTCCATTTATAGAATATCTGAAGGGGTAGACTGGGCCAGCGTGGAGGCCTGACTGAAACCTGAACCCAGGCCTGGGTGAATAGTTATGTTTTCTGACCTATGGACCTATCTCCTAAGTTGTATTATTGATAGTTTATCTTACTTTTCTAATTTATTTTCTTTCTTTCTTTATTTTTCTTATCTATAAATATAAATAAATAATTAGAGGCAACGTTAATATGTAACCGATAAAGGAGGACCCCAGCTACTTTGGTAACTGGGTACCCGGAACCCTGGATACTTAATATGTAATCGCTATACAAAGTTTGTATTGGGTTGGACTATGATATGCAGATACCTCTAATAAAAAATAAAAATAAATAAAATTTAAAAAAAGAAGCTGCAGAGAGTGATGGACTCCGACTGTTCAGACAAGCAAGCTACCTCAGGTGCTCATACACGAATGGAAGGAGCTAGAGCTTACTTGCAAATGTAGACAGAAGGAAACATAGGGTTTAAAAGAGTTGTGTATCTTCCCAGTGAAATGTGTTAGTGATGAGGTTCACAGCAATACATCAGCAAGCAAACGTTATGATTTACAAAACGTTACGATTTACCCACGATTACTTCCAGCCACATCTTACTTGCAGCCCATCCAATATCCCAGCATTCCAGCCAAGTTTACTTCTAAATCCCCAACATAAGGACTGCAGAGAAAACTGCAAAGAAGATTTACAAGAATGGTACCAGGACTTGAGGGCATGAATTATAAGGAGGATGGAAGGCTAGAACTTTATTCACTGGAACATAGACTGATAGAAGGGACCTTGTAGAGGAGTATAAAATGATGAGGGAAATAGATACGGTGAATGCATAATCTTTTTCCCGTGGTAGTGTCATCAAAAGCCAGAGGGCACGGGTTTAAGGTGAGAGGAAAAAGATTTAATAGGAGCCTGAGGGGCATTAAATAGGAGCCTGAGGGGTATCGCACATAGGGTGGTACATACAGTATATGGAACAAGCTGCCAGAGAAAGCGGTAGAGGCAGATACAATAACATATAAAAGACATTTGGATAGGCTCTGTGTTACTCTACGAATATATCAAGGTGTTTTAGATCAGTGAAGAAAATATCGGACCATCATATGATGGTACAGTGTAAGGGCTGAGTGGCCTTCTATTTATTTTGTTTCTAACATAAAAGTAAAAGACAATTACACATCGATATGAAGTAAAACAAAAGACCTTGCTTACTTTTCCCTCATCTCCAGATCAGGAATATGGAAATGAGAAGACAACTCGAATTTCCTTGTGGACTAATTCTGCTTCATAATCTGGTCCTATTTTATTGTTCTGAGGCCCATAAATTACAATGAATTTTAACAGTTTTTCTGTCAAAATCTCTCTGTGAGTCAGGACAACAATCAGTATATTGCACTTTCATACCAGCTGTTTATTCCTCATTAACCAGTATCACTTTAGCACAATACACCTACAATGTGACTTTACTTCTTAGTCCAAAGGTATACAGTATACTCCGATGCTCCATGTAGGAATAGTGCCTGATGAAACAATGAGTGGTGTCTTACAATTTAACTAGGATGGTTCTGTCCTCGCTGCTGTGTGGGGACTGTATATAATATTCTTTCACTGCACCTTCATTTTCCATTGTTTCATTGTACATTTTTTCATCTTTTAAACAAAGGGTGGTGGGTGTATGAAACAAGCTGGCAGAGGAGATAGTTGAGGCAGATACTATCACAAAAATCTAAGAAACATTTAGACAGGTACATGGATAGGGTAAGTTTAGAGGGATATGGGCTAGAAGCAGGCAGGTGGAACTAGTGTAGATGGGGCATGTTGGTCTGTGTGGGCCAGTTGGGCCGAAGTGTCTGTGTATGACTCTATGACTAAGACCTTTACACAGTGGGTAATTAATTGAGCGGAGACACAAGGAACTGCAGATGTCAAAATAAGAAATAAAGTGCTGGAGTAACTCAGTGGGCAGGCAGTATGTCTGGAGAACATGGATAGGTGACATTTTGGGTCAAGATCCTTTTTCAGACCTTTCTTCAGTTGTTACTCCAACACTTCATATCTTTTTTTGTAAACCAGCATCTGCAGTTCATTTTTGTGAATTAAGTATATCTGCATTGGGCGTGCAGAGACATACTGAGATTGCAGTGAGGAAGGAGATACACGAAGTCCCAACATCCCAGCCACACTGCAGCAAGACATTCAGTGATTATTTTAATGCAGTCAAGGTCGGTGAATGGAACTTTAAAAGTTAGCTCCCACCAACTGCAACGCAAGCATCAAGCATCATGCATTGCTCAACTGAGCACATTCCCTTCACTCATCCACCAACAATATCCTTAAATCATGACAGACCTACCACAGTGTGCTCCACCACCCTTGCATAATTAGTGCCCCTTCAGGTTCATAACTAGCAATATAATACTGGTAATAACTCAATGTTGTGATGTTGACTGAATCTAAAGATGACTCCATTCTTAAGGTTTAGACAAGTGTCATCTGTTCCCAGGTGGTCAATTATGAAATAAACTTGCAGCTTGGCTATAAGGCTGTGTATCTAACAATCATTTTGCGATGGAAACGACTAATATCTTACACAACTTTAGATACATGTCTTATATGTATTTTTGCTTCTATTTATTTTTTACTGCACATTGGAATGGACACTGGTTGAGGAACGTTTTTTTGTTTCCTCTGGGTATGCGAATACTCAGGAAATGACAATAAAGATATACAATACAATACAATACAATGTTAACATATGTCATTTCATGAGATTTTGATAGATATATTTTGATCTTTATGCCAATTAAACTTCAATACCAAGGATTGGTCTTGGAACATTTCCAAGAACGTAATTTAAGAAAAGCCCATCAAAGAAGTTCAGATCTGTGCAAATCCCTCCATTTAAAATAATTCATCATGGGAATATTGGGATGAGATCACCACCTCTGTTAAGGATTTTCTGTATTTCTAGAGAAATGTATACAGAGAAAATGTATTTTGCTGTGCAACTACTTTTAATAAACCTATTTGTATTTGTCAGCCTGAGGCTCAATTTGATAAAGGTTCAGCCATTCTCTAGTATCAGGACGACAGATGGCGCAATGGGCTAAGTGTTCGGCTGGCAACCGGAAGGTAGCCGGTTCGAATCCCGCTTGGAGTGCATACTGTCGTTGTGTCCTTGGGCAAGACACTTCACCCACCTTTGCCTCCATGTGAATGTGTGTGAATGTGTGTGAGTGATTGGTGGTCGTCGGAGGGGCCGTAGGCGCAAATTAGCAGCCACGCTTCCGTCAGTCTGCCCCAGGGCAGCTGTGGCTACAGAAGTAGCTCACCACCACCGAGTGTGACTGAGGAGTGAATGAATAATGCGATGTAAAGCGCCTTGGGTATTAGAAAGGCGCTATATAAATCCAATCCATTATTATTATCTCAGAGCATTTGGCATATATCAGAATCGTAACAACACATTCTGTTTGCACTTTGGGCTCTCCACTGCACCAAACACAACAATAAGTTGCTTTCTTTCAAGGAGTATAGGCTAACTTCTGGGTACAGTTTTGACATTAAACGCAGTGAATATATTTGAGAAGCACAAAAGGCTGCAGATTCTGGAAGTTGGAGCAAATAACAAACTGCTGGAAGAACTCAGCTGGTCAAGCAGCTGGTGGGGGAGGAGGAATTGTCAATGTTGTGGGACTGAGAGTGGAGAGGAAGGATAGCCAGTATAAAGGGGGATGGGTGATATTTGTAGTTGATAAAGCATGCACCCCTTAACATCAGTGGCGCCACAGTGGAGAGAGTGGAGAGCATAAAGTTCCTCGGGGTGCAAATTACAGACAGCCTCACCTGGTCCAGAAACACCACTGGGACCGTCAAAAGGGCCCATCAGCGACTGCACTTCCTGAGGAAACTAAAACAGGCCTCACTCCCCACCAACATCCTCAGGACTTTCTACAGGGGTACGGTGGAGTCTGTACTCACGTACTGTTTAAATACGTGGTACTCCACCTGTAACTGCTCGGACAGGAAGGCTCTGCAGAGGGTAGTGAGGGGAGCAGAGAAGATCATTGGCATCTCCCTACCCTCGGTACAAGAACTGTTCCTGAGCCGCTGTCGGAAAAAAGCCCAAAAAATTGCCAAGGACAAAATGCACCCCCTCCACATACACCTGGACCTCCTGCCATCAGGCAAGAGATATCGCAGCATCAAAGCCCGGACTACAAGACTGCTAAACAGCTTCCTGCCATATGCTGTGAGGCTGCTAAACAGCCACTCTGTACTCACAGTCACCTGATTCTGCGGCTTGGCACGGACACTATAATAACTGGCACTGGCCACTTCAATAACTGGCACTGGGCAGTCAAATCAGCCACCCCGGACATGTCTATGATTGGTCTTACTGTATTTTAACGTTGTTTGTATCTATTTTAACTTATACTGTTCCATCAGGGACTGGATTGTTTTAGTGTTGTTATTATTATTATTATGTGTGAAATGTTTTAAACGTCATGTGCGATGCTCCGGTATTCCCTGGGAAACGTCTTTTCGTTTTGCACTGCACAACTGTTGCTTGCAAGATGACAATAAAGGAATTGAATTGAATTGAAGGATACATGGACCAAAGATGGGTGAAGAATGTTGGGTTATTTAGGGGTGATAGAAGGAGAGAGAGGCAGATGTACTGTGTAGGAAGGAACTGTAGATGCTGGATTAAACCGAAGATAAGACACAAAAAGCTGTAATAATTCAGCGGGACAGGAAGCATCTCTGGGGAGAAGGAATGGGTGACGTTTCGGGTCGAGACCCTTCTTCAGACTAGTTAGGGACAAGGGAAATGAGAGATATAGACAATGATGTAGAGAGATAAAGATAAATGAATGAAAGATATGTCAAAAAGTAACGATGATAAAAGAAACAGGCCATTGTTAGCTCTTTGTTGGGTGAAAACGAGAAGCTGGTGTGACTTGGGTGGGGGAGGGATAGAGAGAGAGGGAATGCCGGGGTTACTTGAAGTTAGATAAATCAATATTCATACCACTGGGCTGTAAGCTGCGATAGGTTGAGGTAGACAAGGGAGCTGGAAGCAGGTGAAGAGGGCAAAGGTGGAGGCAGCTGCTGGAGGCTGTTGTGGAGGCACAACGACTACAAGTGCAGGAACCTGATAAGTAAGGCTGAGACTCGTGGATTGACAGTGGAATTTGTAAATGAGCTCCAACTAGTAATAATCTATATTATTTCCAAGTTTGCTGATCAGAAACTAGGTGAGATTATGGAGAATATAAAGACGCTTCAAGGGGATGTAAACCAGCTGAATAAGTGGGCAAGAACATACCACATGCAATGTGGAAAATGAAGTTATCCACTTCAGTGCAAAAAAAAACAAAAGGAAAGTTTTATTTTAATTCATGGGAGATTAGATAATATCACTGAGAATGCTTCCTTCTGAAGGAAGATCCCACAATGAAACATTGTCTGACCATTCCCTCACAGATGCTGCCTGAACCATTGAGGTCCTCCAGCACTTTGTGTTTTGTGTATGCAAATTTGCGCTGCAGGTGCCATTCGAATGGAAATATCCATACAGAGTACCTACTTGCAATAGTATATTAGACACATGAAATCCCAGAAGGAAAATCTCCAATTTTGTACAGCATCTCAGTTGGTCTTGGATTGAGGACTTTCCAATGAAATGACACTGCATTGTGCTGGTAGATGTGCTGATATTCTTTAGGCCATGCATCTTTATATTGGACAAGTGAGGCAAACTAAATTTCACTTTGCATATTTTGCTGTTGCTAAATCTTTTAATAGCAAAGATATACTATTGGCAAAATGATAAGTAGATTATTTCTGGATTTTCACTTCCGCACGGCAATATGGATTCTGTATCTTTGAAGTGAAGTTCCCATGTTGATCAGAGTGCTGTGGAGAAGGAACAGTGTTCCCACAGTCCATTCTAAGCACCCTATTAACTGGCCTATTGCTAATAGTGAGTTACATCTGCCGCCTTCCTGACCTGACCTTTTGTCCAATTACTCCTGCTCCACTGAGATACACCCACACATGGCTATTTGCATTCATTCACTCCGACTACATTTTAGCATTTTAATTTTTGTCATTGCTGTGTTGGTATTTTGGAATTTGATTTATTAACTTCACTATATAAGTCTGACCTGAAGTAGAATGCTTTTTGATTGTACCGTGACATTTCAATCCTGCACAAGTTCATCGACACCAACTTGCATAAAGATTAATAAGTAAAAATTGTTTTTTTTGCTCATTTTATAAGTTTGGAGGAGAGAATTGTTGGAGTACTGCTTAACATGGACTAAAAGCTTTTTACATTGTATCAGACATTTAGCCCATTTTGCTCATACCTATTTCTATTAAAATCCCCCTAACTGAAAATATTAGAGGGATTTATTAACACTTGTGGGTGAACCTCAGTGGAGCAGGAGTAATTGGACAAAAGGTCAGGTCTGTAAGGTAACAGATGTAACTCACTTTAAGCAACACCTGAAAGTGCAACAAATGCCTACTAAAATCATAGAAATGAGCCATATCCCAATCTGCCCAATATATCTTCTGAATAGCCGTTATTGTCTGAAGAATATTTTGGCTGTAAATTCTATCAAAAAGTTCAAAATCTGAACCATTTCACAGTAAAATAACAACAAAGGATTGTTGCTAATTTACTATCTCCAAGGCCTTAATTTAGATGCAAGTATCTGGCACGTAGAAGATGACATAATATAAAAGTACATTGTTGACTGAAGCCGAAATTGCTGAAGGCTTTGCCCTATGGGCTTCCTTGAGGCTTTAAGTCCACAAAACCAGAAGGCATACATTGATGTTACCCATAAATTCTGAGTTTCAAAAATAGTATTTTTCCCATTTGCACCTTATTTAGATCCAATGCAGCTCAATTGACCTGGATTGTTAACAACTGTAGGCTTTATTTTAATTCTCCCTTTATGAATGAGGTTAGCAAAACATAGGATCTTTTCGAGTCAAACTTTTCTATGGGTTAAAAATTATTCAAATATAGCAGCTTTATGGATAGAGCACAAGGCTAAATCAATATTAATTTGGATTACATTTATTTACTTATCTCCAAGGTAAATAATCTAGGAAACCTTTTGAAGCTGGTCATACTGCCCAATATGTCTTCCGAAAATCCATGAAGATTATTTTGACTGTAAATCCTGATTACAAAGTTCAAAATCCAATCCATTTGAATCAGTGAATTACCAACAAAGGATTGTTACTAATTTACTTATGAGAAAATGTTTGCCACCAAACAATTTTGATATTCCTTGCTCATTTCAATAAAGGCCAAAACTCCATTAACTCTCCTACTTATTATATCTAGAGTCAGTATAAAACACACACTAAGTGTGACACAACGTGAAAATAGGCCCTTCGGCCCAACTTAGACCAGTAACCACTGTTCTATTAGCTTAAAACTAGACTAAGTGGGACCTGTTGGGTCCCATGTTCACACAGGACGGCTGGTCCCCAACGCAATATTCCACCTCTCCACCAATTCCAATATTGGTGGCCAGTGGAGGGGGGGGGGCAGTCGTGGGGGGGGGGGGGGACACAACGTGAAAATAGACCCTTCGGCCCAACTTGGACCAGTAACCACTGTTCTATTAGCTTAAAACTAGACTATTGGTTGCCAGTGGAGGGGGGGGGGCTTTCTGGAGCGCTAGTATGAGTGTTGTGGGCCAAAGGGACTGGTTTCCTGAGGGCTAGTATGGACATTGTGGGCTGAATGGATTCTTGGGCTGGCAGCTCAGTCACTCAAGCCTGGTGGGCTGGCAGCTCAGTCAATCAGGCCTGGTGGGCTGGCAGCTCAGTCACTCGGGGCTGGTGGGCTGGCAGCTCAGTCACTCAGGGCTGGTGGGCTGGCAGCTCAGTTACCCAGGGCTGGTGGGCTGGCAGATCAGTCACTCAGGGCTGATGGGCTGGCAGTTCACTCATGGCTATTCCTTGAAATTCCATTTCAAGCAGAGTGCAGACCACCAAATTCAATTTCATAGCATTTCAAGCAGAGTGTAGGGCACCAAATTCAATTTCCTAGCATTTCAAGCAGAATGCAGGCCACTAAATTCAATTTCATAGCATTTCAAGCAGAGTGCAGGCCACCAAATTACCAAACAACTCATTGCATTGTCATTAAGGGCTAACAAATCATTTATTGCAAATACATTACAGAGTCACAGTTCAGATGATTCACATCTTAGAATCACAGTTGTGGACTCTCCCTTGCGATCTTCCAGAGTGACTGCCTGCATCCAGGCATCCGGGGTTTATAGTCCTGCCCCCCGGAAGGGGCGTTACCTTCATCGTGGTGATTGACAGGTGAGAGGACCAATCAGTTGATCTCAAGGTTTTTTAAACACTCATAACTTTTTTATCTTTCATCGATTGGAAAAATCTTCAGAGCTGCCTCAGCAGAGGAGGACTGTGCGTAAGATGGCCAAAAATCATAGCGATATATGGTAGCGTTTTTTTCTAAAATCAATATACAGCGCAGACAGGAAGTGGTCAAGATGAGACTTTTAGTTATATAGATAGTCATGGATAATGATAGGGCAGGCCCACAAATTAAAATTCTGAATTGGGGCAACTCCAACTTTGATGGTATTACACAGGAACTTGCTGAAGTTGATTGGAGTAGATAGTTTGCGGGCAAAAGAACGTCTGGAAAGTGGGATCTATTTAAAAGTGTGAGGACATGAGTTCAAGGCACGCATGTTAGAAAACATAGAACATAGAAAAATAGGTACAGGAGTAGGCTATTCGGCCCTTTGAGTCAGCACTGCCATTCAATACGATCATGGCTGATCATATAAAATCAGTATTCCATTCTTCCTTTTCCCCTATATCCCTTGATTCCTTTAGCCCCAAGACCTAAATCCAACTGTCTCTTGAAAACATCCAGTGAATTGATCTCCACTGCCTTCCGTGCCACAGAATTCTACAGATTCACAACTCTCTGGGCAAAAAATGTTTTCCTCATCTCAGTTCTACATGGCCTACCCCCTATTCTTAAACTATGACCCCTGGTTCTAGACTCACCCAACATCAGGAACATTTTTCCTGCATCTAACCTGACCAATCCTTTAAGAATTTTATGTGTCTATAAGATTCCCTCTCATCCTTCTAAATTCCAGTGAATACAAGCCCAGTCGACGCATTCTTTCATCATATGTCAATCCTGCCAACCCAGGAATTAACCTGGTGAACCTATGCTGCACTCCCTCAATAGTAATAATGTCTTTCCTCAAATTAGGAGACCAAAATTGCACACAATTCTCCAGGTGTTGTGGACAATCATAATTCCTTTAAGGATTAATTTCTGTGAGTAATTGCTTTGGTACAAATTCCAGAAGATAGCTGGTGAAAAGTAAAGCACACTCAGGATAGTTGCTGATTTAGTACATTGTTTCATGAAAAAAAGCACCTTTATAGTTTAAATTATGAACTATTTCTAATATCCTACCGAAAAAGGTGGTTGTGAACTTTTTCTCTTCATTACATATGTGTCTGAAATGACTAATATCCAGTTAATGCATCCCAGGAAACAAAGATCAGTCTGAAGAAGGGTCTCGACCCGAAATGTCACCCATTCCTTCTCTCCAGATATGTTGCCTATCCCACTGAGTTACTCCAGTCTTTCCAGGAAACAAATAATTTATTTTCTATGTGCATACTCTGCAGGACTTGGTTCAACAAGTGCATTAATTTTGATTATAAACTCATTTTAGTTACATACATTCATGATCAAACAATTCCAGAATATCAAGTGTCTCTTTGCATCCCTTCGAGGTTTGATTGCAAATTGCAAGTCCAGATAAAATAAACGGCAGTTGCGTTATTTTATACCAATGCCTTATATAGAGAAATCAGAAATCCATTTAAAAGTGAGATTTCACCACATTCTGTGCAGAAAAAAATATCTTCCACAGTATTATTGGATTGTGATCTTAAATCATAATGCAAAGTAATAAACTGTCAACTTTAGTGTTTCAACCATCGATTCTGGTATAATGGCAAGTTAACCTATTTATTATGTTGCCTTGTTCATTTAAGGATACCTTGTCTGAAATCAGCAAGACAGAGGTTAAAGCCTTTAATCCACAAGATGAAATAGAACAAGCTGGGTCCTTGAAAGTGGCATTTAATTGCAATTAAGTTTAAGGTTTCTTATATCTGTAGTTTGTAATTAAGTTGAAGTACTTTTTCCAAGATAAATCAGACCTAATTAATAATAATAATTCATTAAGTCTGGGGAAAAATTGTGTACAATCACAGATTACTATTTACATCAAATCATGGATTTCTTTAAATTCCCAATTAAGGTTTATTCGTAATAACAATTTAGTTTAGTTTAGTTTAGTTTATTGTCACGTGTACTGAGGTACAGTGCCAAGCTTTTTTGCTGCATGTTATCCAGTCAATGGAAAGACTATACATGATTAGGCTGTGGATGTATTCATTGTATTATAGTCAAGCAGTATCCAGTTTGCTGATCAGTTGCTTGCTGTCACAGCACCAGTTCAATTGGTTGCACTCTTGCATCAGACCGTTGTGGTTTGCATCCTATTCCAGTGATATAAGCATAAATATCAGGCTGATGCTCCAGCAGAGTGTTCACGTTGTACTGTCAAAGAATCAGGAAGGTGGCCCCCATGTCTGCTCCATCATTCAACAACATCCTGGCTGATCTGATCTTGGCCTCTGCTCCATTTTCCTGCCTTTTCATTGACTCCTTTATAAATAAAACCATCTTCGCCTTGAGTGCATTCAATGACTCTGCCTACAGCTCTCTAAGGTAACATAGAAACATAGAAAATAGATGCAGGAGTAGGCCATTTGGTTCATCGAATCAATTCATCCATCCATTCATCCATCCATCCATCCATCCATCCATCGAATCCATTCAATATGATCATGGCTGATCATCCAAAGTCAGTACCCCGATCCTGCTTTTTCCCCAATATCCCTTGATTCCGTTAGCCCTAAGAGCTATATCTAATGCTCTCTTAAGGGAGTGCAAAGGTTCAAACCCTCAGGAATTTCTTCATCTGCCTGAAATGGCAAGGCCTTATTCAGAAACCATGTCCATAATTCTAAATTTTGCTTACATGGAGAAACATTGCCTCATCATCCACCTAGTCATTCCCTCCGAATCTTGCCTCTTTCAGTAAATTCACCTCTCACTGTTCCGAACTGCAATTAGTATAAAATCAACCTGCTCAATCATTCTCTGAGCATTCTCTAAACTGTAAGTTAAATATGGAGACAAGAGCTGCAAGTATTTCATGTGGTCTCAACAATGTCCTGCACTAGAACTTCAGCATATTTGCACTCCATTCCCTTTGCAATAAAGACTAGCTTTTTAATCTCCTGCCTAGTTACTTGCTGTGCCTGCATGTTGGATTATATCTAGGGCACTGTCCAGCAAACCTCTGTGTTGCTTGATGACTAAGCAATATTTGTATAGATGAGACCCTCATGAGAAGTTTACTTTGAAGAGGAACAGGGGAGTCTTAGTTTATTTAGGAGATACAGCATGTAAACAAGCCCGACGGTGCACCAAGCCCAAGCCAACCCATTCATAATCCGTTCACATCAGTTCCATGTTATTCCATTTTCTCATCAACTCCCGAAACACTAGGGGCAATTTTACAGTGGCCAATTAATCTGCAAACCCACATGTCTTTGGAATGTGGGAAGAAACCGGAGCACCCGGAAAACATCCACACAGTCACAGGGAGAATGTGCAAACTCCACACAGACAGCATTCAAGATACAGATTGAATCAGGCTCTTTGACTCTGTGTGGCAGCAGCTCTACCAGCTGCACCACTATGCCACCCTCTATCCTGGCTAATATTACTCTACCATCTCCAGAATTAATTTATCTGATCTTTATCATTTTGCAGTTGTGTGCAAATCAATTGGCATATCTCAAGAGTCATTACATATCAAGGATAAGAATGTCGTTGTCTGTATGGTGCTTCAGGACATCCTCAAAGTACAAAAAACATTATACAAATGCAAAATATTCTAAATGAGAAATGTTAGGAAAGACACATGGGAAGAAACACAAGACTATAAGCAGGGATCAAGCAAAGTCATTCCTTCCATTTAGTAGGAGAATTGTGAACTCGTACTTACTCTCACATATTGAGGTGGGGGGGGGGGGGATCCTGCAAATTATGATTGTGCTAGGATGTCTTTACATCAATGTCCTGGAAAAAAAAAGAGAGAGAAAGAGTAGTAGAGAGTAAGAGAGTGTAGGAGATAGTTATTTATATTCTTGACCATCCTTCACCCAGTCCTGAAACAGTTGGTTTCTACGATTTTGTTGTACCATATGTTTCCAAGAAGACGATAAATGGAGACCAACTCGTTTTAGAATTGGTCTGTTTTATCTGTTAGGAGGAATCGCATTTCTTCAAGATGTGCAGTTTCCAACATGTTTGAAATCCACATTTTAAGCGTTGGTGTGGGTGTATTTTTCCAAAATTTAAGTATACGTTTTTTTGCCGTTATTAACCCATAATTTAAAAATGAATTTTGAAATATGTTCAGTTCGTTCCCATCTTCCGTTACTCCAAGTATAATCATTTCAGTGCTAGGCTCCATTTTTATCTTGAATAATTTTGTAAATATTTCAAAGATATCGCTCCAGGATTTATGAAGTTTTATGCAGGAAACAAAAGAGTGTGTTATAGTGGCATTTTGAGATAAACATTTATCACAAATGGGAGAAGTCTAGTTTTTGAATAATATAATCTATGTAGAATTTTGAATTGAATTAAGTTATGTCTTACATTAATCGAACATTTGTGTATATATATCAAATGCTTTTCCCATGTTTCTTTCATGATTTTTATCATTAATTCTCGTTCCCAATCTTCTCTAAGTGCCTTTGTCGATGGTAGTTCTATGTTTAAAATACTATTATATAAATATGATATTAATTTCTGTGAGTTAGCCTTAATATTCATTGCTTCTTCCAGTGGATCTAAAGTTAAAGTTTGATATCTTTGTATATATTTCTTCATGAAGTCGCAGATCTGAAGGTATTTAAAATATTGGTTATTTTTCAGTTTAAATTTTAATTGTAATTGTTGGAATGATAACAGATTTCCCATTTCATACATATCGCTGATCCTTTTAATTACCATTCTTTCCCATTGGTTATATGTTTAATCGGTGAGAGATGGTTTAAATAAAGGATTATTCACTATTGGCGTTAACAGTGATAGGTTTCTTAATTTTAAAGTTAATTTTATTTGTTTCCAAATTCTTATTGTATTGTGGATAATTGGATTATTCTTATATATTGTGTTGTTCAATTTTATCGGGGAGAAGAGGATCGCTCCTATATTACAAGGAGAACAATCCTCTTTCTCCATTCTTATCCATTCTGTCTGTTGGGTAGGACTGTCCAATCAAAAAATTATATTTTTAATATGCACTGTCCAGTAATAATACAAAAAGTTCGGAATTGAAAGTCCCCCAGCGTCTTTGGGTTTACACATGTGTTTTCTTTGAATTCTATGTGATCTATGATCCCAAATAAAGTTAGTAATGTTGGAGTCTTGTTGTTTGAAGAAGTTTTTTCGTATGTATAATGGTATAGATTGGAATAGGTATAATATTTGTGGTAAAAAGATCATTTTTATAGCGTTTATTCTGCCTATTAATGACAACGGGAGTGTTTTCCAGAATTTAATCAACACGTTCAATATATTTAATAAGGGCATAAAATTAACATTAAATAATGATTTGTATTTTCTAGTAATTTGGATACCCAAATACTTAAATTTTTCTGTTGCAATTTTAAAGGGGAATTTTAATAGGTGTGTCGATTCTTGAGGTTTTAACATCATGATTTCACTTTTAATCCAGTTTATTCTGTATCCTGAAAAAGAACCGAATTCCTCTATTAAATTTAATAAGTTTGGTATGCTCGTTTGCGAATTTGTAATGTATAAAAGTATATCGTCTGCGTATAATGAAATTTTATTTTTTGAGTCCTTAGTATTATATCCCCGAATATTCGGATGAATTCTTATACTTTCAGCTAAGGGTTCTATCATAAGGGCAAATAGCAGGGGTGATAATGCACATCCCTGCCTATTGCCCTTCGATAATTGAAATTTTGGAGATAACATGTTATTAGTTAATATTCTTGCCGTCGGTTTGTCATATAATAATTTTACCCATACAATAAAATTCTCTCCCATATTAAATGTTTGCAGTACTTCATATAAATACTGCCACTCTACCTGATCAAATGCTTTCTCTGCGTCCAGAGAAACAATTGATATATCTTCTTCTTCCGTTTTATGTGAGTACATTATATTAAACAGGCGTCTCAAATTATTAAATGAATGTCTTTTGGGTATAATCCCCGTTTGATCTGGATTTATCAATTTACTAATATATTTACTCAATCTTCTTGCTAAGGTCTTTGCTAAAATTTTCTGATCTGTATTTAAAAGTGATATGGCTCTATATGAGCCTGGTTCTTCTAAATCATTATCTTTTTTTGGTATAAGCATAATAGTTGATTCAGCTAAGGTATCTGGTAGTTTATTTTCTTTAAAAGCGTGAGTATATAATTTACGTAAACGTGGAGCCGTTATCTCGTGAAATCTTTTGTAAAATTCATTGCTAAATCCATCTGGTCCAGGCGTCTTACCATTTTTCAGCAATTTTATTGTTTCTCCTATTTCTTCAAGTGTAATCTGAGCTCCTAATTCCTCTTGTTCCGAGAGGTCAAGTTTTGGACGATTACAGTTATTTAAAATTTTTATAATTTTGCTATCTTCTGTTTTAGTTTTAGATGTATATACATTTTGGTAAAATTGAGCAAATCTTTTGTTAATATCCTTAGGTAATGTTAGTAATTCACCTTTCTCTGATTTAATTTTAGTGATAGTATTTTCCTTTTCTTGTTTTTTCAATTGACAAGCAAATCTTCTGCAAGTTCAGAGTGAGCTTCCAGCAGTTACAGACAGCCATCTGATTTTTGACTCAGTTTTACTCTTCTCCATTATTAGATCCTGACCTGGGTATGACACACATCCTTGCTGTTCCGAACACAACATAGAAGCTTCATCAGACTATATCTACCCCATTAACCCATTTGATCTGTTTTTTTCCCTATTGCAGTTATTCTCTTTGTCCTATCCATCCCTTTTGTAAGATTCTCTGCACCTTCAAACTACTATTTTTGTTATCCCTTTCTCAGTTGTGATTTAGGGTCTCTGACCTTTTGAATTTCTCCAACAGTTTGTTTTTTAATCAATGAGTCCAGCATCTGCAGTTTCTTGTGTCTCCATCAATCATGATTGTATGGAAATACTGGTTCCCCTTCTTATGGTCTTCTGTGAGAATTTTTGTATAATAAATCTGATATTTCTTATTCCCATAATTATCAGGTTTATTGCCCTTTTCACCTTCATCACATTTCTTGTACTTCCTTTGTAATTAGAACGACATAAAAGCATAAAAATAGAAAGATTAAACGAGAACTTACCGTTTGAAGTTTGATCTTTATTTTATGAGATTGTATGGAAATACTGGTTCCCCTTCGTCAATCTTTAGAGCAGCTGTATGAAACCACAGAATAGTTGCTGACCTAAGCTATAGAAAGATTAACAAGCTTAAACTACCGAATGGTCTTTATGAGTAGGGTTGGGAGGGGAGGGCACGTATTCCCTCACTTCAACTTCTCATAAAATAAAGATCAAACTTCAAACGGTAAGTTCTCGTTTATATTTCTATTTTATTTCGAAGTCACGTGAGTGACTACGTGAAGACTTCAAAGATCTGTGGTTTCATGCAGTAACCCAATCTGTGTGTGAAACACTTAAACAGATAAACCATTAATGGTAGAAAAACATGGGTTATTAATATCATGATGCAAACTTGCATACATGGCCATTGTTCTTAACCAATAGACTGTTGAGTTAGACAATAACTCATGCAACACTGTGCAGAATTCCATCTGCAAATATCCAGACATATTCAACCAAATTTTATAATTTATTAACACGCACTATGTAAGCCGCTAGCTGCATGATGAAAGGGGAAATCCATTCTATTTGCTTCTAATGAGCCATCAGCAATATCTTGAGATTATCGAATAACAAAAAAGAAACTATGTTTCATCTCATAGGTACTAGCAAACTCAGTGCATTTGTATACCTAATGACACCCCGATCTCTGCTCTGGTGGGTATGCTGTCAACTTCAAATGTACGCAATCCTGCCCATTTTGCTTATGAGATCATTCCCATAACAAGCTACCCTAATGTCAGTTATGACATAGAGACCAAGCCAGAGATTGAGTAAAGGCGGTGTTCTTTGTGCTGAGATCAGTTGCTGAAAGCATAATCATTTTAAAAATACTGCTCCCATTAGGAATATAGTAGAAGAATATTTGCATAATAATTTACTGATATACATCGTACACTACAATGAGTGTAGGCTATTAGAGTGGTCAAATAAAAGACACCCTGCAGAACATTAGTGAACAGCGGGTGAATAACCAATCATTTATTGTCCCACTTATGGTACTATAGAGAATGACAAAGCAGCACAAGCAATGTCATAGATACATAGAAAATAGGTGCAGGAGGAGGCCATTCGGTCCTTCGAGCCAGCACCGCCATTCATTGTGATCATGGCTGATCGTCCCCTATCAATAATCCGTGCCTGCCTTCTCCCCATATCCCTTGACTCCACTAGCCCCTAGACCTCTATCTAACTCTCTCTTAAATCCATTCAGTGATTTGGCCTCCACTGCCCTCTGTGGCAGGGAATTCCACAAATTCACAACTCTCTGGGTGAAAAAGTTTTTTCTCACCTCAGTCTTAAATGACCTCCCCTTTATTCTAAGACTGTGGCCCCTGGTTCTGGACTCGCCCAACATTGGGAACATTTTTCCTGCATCTAGCTTGTCCAGTCCTTTTATAATTTTATATGTTTCTATAAGTACCCCCTCATCCTTCTAAACTCCGGTGAATACAGGCCTAGTCTTTTCAATCTTTCCTCATATGACAGTCCCGCCATCCCAGGGATCAATCTCGTGAACCTACGCTGCACTGCCTCAATCACAAGGATGTGCTTCCTCAAATTAGGAGACCAAAACTGTACACAATACTCCAGATGTGGTCTCACCAGAGCCCTATACAACTGCAGAAGAACCTCTTTACTCCTATACTGAAATCCTCTGGTTATGAAGGCCAACATTCCATTAGCTTTCTTCACAGGCTGCTGTACATGTACGCCAACTTTCAGTGACCGGTGTACAAGGACACCCAGGTCTCGCTGTACCTCCCCCTTACCTAACCTAACCCCATTGTGATAATAATCTGCCCCCTTGTTTTTGCCGCCAAAGTGGATAACCTCACATTTATCTATATTATACTGCATCTGCCACGCATCTGCCCACTCACTCAACCTGTCCAGGTCACCCTGCAACCTCCTAACACCCTCTTCACAGCTCACACTGCCACCCAGCTTTGTGTCATCCGCAAACTTGCTAGTGTTGCTCCTAATTCCCTCTTCCAAATCATTAATATATATGGTAAACAGTTGCGGCCCCAACACCGAGCCTTGCGGCACTCCACTCGCCACTGCCTGCCATTCTGAAAAGGACCCATGCACTCCTACTCCTTGCTTCTGGTCTACCAACCAATTTTCTATCCATGTCAACACCCTACCCCCAATACCATGTTCTTTAATTTTAGTCACCAGTCTCCCGTGCGGGACTTTATCAAAGTCAATTGTGCTATCACATAAACGCTTCTCTAGGCTCAAACTGAAAGCCACACAAACCTCTGTTACTTCTGTTTAAGAGTAACTCACATATGTTGTTCACAAGCTTATCATACAATCGTGCAGAGGTAGCTGCCCAAGAAGACAGGCTGCCCCAGCCATCACTCGTGACTGAGTAAATAAGAGTTGCTTCAGCCGCCTTACCATGGCGAGAATGAATAGGCAAAATTGGCACTATTAAATTTCATGTTGCCTCATTTTTTAAATCGCCAAAGGTATCTACTGATAACCCATCAGTTTTATCAGCTGCAAATTTTGCGTATTACTTAAAACTCGATGACACAATGCCCTTTAATCTGAATAGGGCAGCATTGACTTCCACCACTGGCTTTATCAAAAAACACCAGAATCTGTGCCTCATGTGTATAGATATGGCAGAGTATGCAACTTCAAGATCGATTCTCTGAAACAGTTAAATTGGTGAAAGCCAATCATCCATCTTAAACTGGGTAACTAAACACATGATCAGATTAGCCAAATGCTAACCTGATTCAGCCTGCACCATGTTTCTGTAATCTTGAGAAGTATCACAAATATACCCCTCTAGTCCTTGGCCAGACAACTCATCCTCGGATGAGCTGTCACTGATTGCACTCGGAACCCCTGTTCCTCTATTGACCATACGGATGGAAATTTTTGGTTTCTCTTGCCGCGGAAGATGCATTATCTAGTTATTCATACATTTCAGTTAGATACGTAGCTGATGCTGCTGGCCAACTCCTCTTGTAGTGGCTTGTCCGTCCCTGAGGGAACAGCAAATTTAGAGGCAAGAGCAGGCAGCTCTTCCTTGTGTGACTCTCGCACATCATGCATTAAAGCATGGGATTCAGGCACATAGTCATGTTCGGAGTCATGTTCGGAGTCAGTTCCATACTGATCTCTGACACTCTTTTAGAGTGGGAGAAATAGTGCACCCCGAACCAGGCGTTGCCACATGCGTATGCCTCGGACTGCCTGTGCATGCTTCCGTAACACGGAGCATATTTTGTGACACCATCTCCGATAGTCTTTCGAGTGGAAGGAATATTCCAACCCTGAACCAGGGGTAGCTGCAGGCATATGACTTGAACTGCCTGTGCATGCTTCCGTAATACGGAGCATATTATTTGGCACCATCTCCATCACTTCTTTCATCCGAGTGGGAGGAATATTGCAACCCTGAACCAGGAGCTGCCTCAGGCCTATGTGCATATACTTTGGCACCATCTCCACCACTCCTTTCATCCGAGTGGGAGGAATATTGCAACCCTGAACCAGGAGCTGCCTCAGGCCTATGTGCATATATATTGGCACCATCTCCACCACTCCTTTCATCCGAGTGGGAGGAATATAGCAACCCTGAACCAGGAGCTGCTGCCTGACATGCTTCCGTAACATGGAGCATTTCTCGTGCCACCATCTGATTCATCAGATGTTCTAATTGAGACAAATGCCCAATCACATCTACCACAGATGTGGGGACAGAATCCCCTTGACCCACATCGTCCGACAGGACTTGTCCCACAGACTTAGCTTTGACTTTGCCCCGACTCGGGGTTGTCAAGCTGCTCCCTCTAGGAGCCGAACTGGGACTAGCTGAGCAGATCGGTGCTCTGTCGGTATCATCATTATACTTACCAGACAGGTTGCACCTGCTAGTGCCTCCGAGTCCTTGCTCCCTTCTGGAGCCCCAATGGAGTATTTCAGGGAGGGACTGGAACGCCTCTGGCCCCCTTATGACTCGGATGAGCCGGCATTATAATTGGAGTCACCTCTTCCCGATAGTCCGCTAGACAGAGTGGGAGAAATACTGCAACCCTGCACTAGGTATAGCCCCAGGCCAGGAGCTCTTTTCTGGAGCCTCAATGGAGTTCCTCCGAACAGCCACCTACTCCAGTGGCGTCCCATATTGTGTCGAACAGCAAGTCAAATTTTTCTACACCATATGTTTTATGATAATAAATGTCCTATCTGCTGCGATAGTCACAAACGTTACCGAACAGCAACTGCTATTAAAAACTGCCAGCTCTATTTTTAATTACCTTAACCAGTTTTTCAGATTTTGACTTAAATTAAAGTACTATGTGTAATATATCAAAATGCCCCTACGAATAGAGCACACACTATATGCTGATACCAGCGTATGCTGCCTCAGCAGCATATCTATGTTTAAAATTTTATATAGGCGCTATGGCAGCCGTTCGCTGCCCTGGCCGTGGCTAACACCGGTCGCTGTTAACTTAGCAGTGATATGAAACGTAGCAACGGCTATATTAATACACCTTCTGCTGCTATTTTTAGCAACGAGCTCCCAAGCCGCACCGGCAGCCCCAACTCCTAATGGAGTTCCACGGCTAAAATCCGGCCGGCAATAATGAAACCGAGCTCCTATGGAGCTTCCACGGCGGCCTCTGAAATCGGCCACCTGCTCCCGTACGGAGCTCCAATGGCGGCTGCTGCCAAGAGCGGCCACCTCCATCAGCTTCTCTAGGACTGCTGTCGCAGCGGCCCGCTGAAAGTTAAATTTACTTACCTGCCAGAGCAGTTGCGAACTGCTCCGACCCGCCGCATTGCGCATGCGTATTGACGCGCATGCAGACTGGTGGGCTCTTCACATAGTCACTCACGTGACTTCGAAATAAAATAGGCTATGGGTGAGTGTCTGGTGTTGAATTTGGGGCAGTGACTCAATCTTGTGGACAGCCATAAATAATTTAAGCACAGATTATGTCATCAAGCCCTTTCAAATGAAATGCTGCTTTGTAACTGACTGTAAAACATACTCTATTCATTCCATAAATCTTACTATTGAAATGAAGTACATCATAGTATTGTAATAAGGTGCACATCAGCATAGTGTTATTAACATACAAGTTGCACTCTTACGATTTTTAGTGATGCTTCAGTTACCCGACAACAAATTGGTAGCTAGAAACCACAATTGATGTAGAAAGATGAGCAAAACGGATAACAATTTCAATGTATTATTCAATGAAGAAAGACATTGCGGCTGAGATTCCATGGGGATTCCATCTGAGTCACTCGGGCAGAACAACAACTTCATCCTTGGAACATTACAGGCAAGGAATAGAAGACAAGAATGAAAATATAATGTCGAGTAAGGAGCACAGCAGAGGTTTCTAACCTAATGCTTCATAATATCGCCAGATGTGAAGCAAGACAGGTTGTTAAAAAGAGAAGCTGTTATCCAACAGAAGACACTGATGCCAGAGGGGACAATGGCAACCGAACCCATCTGCTTGAATACAGACACACTCGACTTGACGACTGCCTGTTTTGCATCCAACACAATTTTACTGTCCACTGATGTCAATGTAGAATAGACCAGGTATTAAAATAAGTGTGCTGCCTCCACCTATTTCCTAGTGAATCCACCCATTTTCTAATAACAGTATGATTTAAAGAGTTAGTTAGTTAGTTAGTTTAGTTTATTGTCATGTGTACAGAGGTACAGTTTTGTTGTGTGCTAACCAGTAGGTGGAAAGACAATACATGATTGCAATCGAGCCATCCACAGTGTACAGATACATGATAAAGGGAATAAAGTAAATAATGCTTAGTGCACGATAAAGTCCAATCAAAGATAGTCCGACAGTCTCCAATGAGGTAGATGGTAGCTCAGCACTGCTCTCTAGTTGTCGGTAGGATGGTTCAGTTGCCTGATAACAGCTGGGAAGAAACGTCCCTGAATCTGAAGGAGTGTGTTTTCACACTTCTATACCTTTTTGCCCGATAGGAGAGGGGAGGAGAGCCAGGGTAACTCCCCTCCATCCTTCTACATTTGTTCCCCACTCAGAATTCATAGGAATTGTGCATTCTTCAGTTTTATAAAGAGTTAAATGATTGTAACAGAGATATATATGTGCAATGTTAATTTTCAGTATAATTGCAATATAAGCAACAATTTAGTGAATGTGTACAAATTATAAAAAAACATGTTTAGAACTAAGTGGATGCAGTTAATGTTCCAAGCACAAAGCACTGATTGTTACTTGAAATATGCTGCATTTGTATTGAAATAATTTACCATCATAATTAAAAATGGATTATAAATGTCATTGAGTGGACTGGTATTATCCCATGATGATTTCAGCATAAAGCACAAGGAGGCCTTTCAGTCTATTGTGGCTGTTCTGACTAGCAATCGAATTAAATCCTTGCTCCTCATTTCCTCATATCCCTGTACTTTCCCCATTCAAGTACTGATCTCCCTCCAATATCTCTCTCGGGCAATGCCATTCAGATTACAGCAGCCTACGTGCTTCATTGGACCTTTAATTTTGACAGTCATCTTAAATCTGTGTCCTTTGGTTAACACAATCGCTGGAAATGGCTCCTCTTTATCAATGCAATCAAAAAGACTCGCTGAATATTAACATTTCCAACATATCTACATAGTGCCAAAACGGAAACAACCCCAGCTTCCCTATATCTGTCATATCTGCTGTAATGGAGCTGCAGACATGCATTCAATCAGATAAAATAAAGGACACAAAGTGCTGGAGTAACTCAGCAGGTCAGGCCATATCTCTGGAGAACATGGATAGGTGATGTTTTAGGTTGAGACCCTTCTTCAGTGTGAAGAAGTGCCTCGACCCAAAACATCACCTATCCATGTTCTCCAGAGAAGCTGCCTGAGCTGCCGAGTAACTCCAGCACTTTGTGTCCTTTTGTGTATTAACCAGCATCTGAAGTTCCGTTTCTACTTCTTCAATCAGATAACCTTGCACAGAATGACAGGAGAGATGGCCGAGTTTGCCTCATGACTAATCATAGATGGAGAGGAGGCATGAATGAGAGTTTCAGCTCTACACTTACCTATGCAGTGACTCTTCCTAAGCAGAAATGCATGTATATAGTTTTTGGGTAATTATTAGCGGGTGCAGAAGTAGATTAACAACAGGCCACATTAGCCCTAATTATGGAAATTGCATTAATTTCGAGAGTTCACCCTAAATCTCCTCTCCAATGATGTGCCTGGGAGCAAGGAAGGTACCTTAACATAGATGACTTCAAGCATGCTGCATCTCATCCCCAGGGGTGATGAGTAACTGCCTGGTCCGCATATTAAAGAGCTGAGAGATATTGTGGATCGAACATGAGTTGTGGCCTTTGGAGGATAAATTAAAGAGGAGCTGGGTGGTGGGGCAAGGGGTGTTGGTAAACTAAAGGGCCTGTCCCACAGGCTATTTTTTAGGCGACTGCCGGCGACTGTCATAGTCGTAGCAGGTCGCCGAAAAAACGCCGACTGGACCCCCCTACGACAATGTCTACGACAATGTCTACGACAAGCTACAACAACCTACCATCTAGTCGACATCAAGCTACCGACAACCAGCGACCCATTAGGACGTCCACCTACGACAACCTACGACCACACAGGCGACAACCTACAACAACCGAAGTCAACCTGCGTCTACCCGCGACAAGCTACGACCCTGTCGGCGACTACTGAAGACAATTCAGTCGCCGGTACCTGTCGCCAGTTGACGTGACGTAGGTAGTCACCAATGGAATTCACCGAAGTCAGCACCGGCGACAACCTACATCACCTGGTGACAACCTACGACAGCACCTACGTTAGGAGATGTCAAGCTCCGCTCATTGGCGTCAACCCACTGCCGCCGATTGTCGGCGAAGATTTTTGAACGTTGAAAATCCAGTGGCGACCAGAAAGACGCTACGACTCTTTGGGCGACTCAGGAAACAACTCATGACCATACAGGCAACACCCCGGCGACCATGTGGCGACAGCCTTAGTCGCCTGTAGTCGCCTAAAAAATAGCCTAAGTGGGACAGGCCCTTACTGCAATTGGATGAATCAAGCTGTATAAAGTGATATTACCTGAAAAGTAGGTGGGAGAGACAAAACTGGTCCAAATATTGAAAGACTTGTACGTTTACTACAGTTTTGTTTGGTTTACAGATGCAGCTTGGAAACTCGCCCTTTGACCCACCGAGTTCACACCGACCATCGATCACATGTTCACACTAGATCTACATTTTCCCATTTTGTCATCTACTCCCCTCATATTAGGAACAATTTTACAGCGGCAAATTAACCTACAAATCCATATGTCTTTGGGATATGGGAGAAAATCAGATCATCCGGAGGAACCCCATGAAGTCACAAGGAAAACATGCAAACTCCACACAGACAGCACCCAAGGTCAGGATTGATCTCGGGTTTCTGGTGCTGTGAGGCAGCAGCAATGCTAGCTGCACCACTGTGCTGCCTGTATGGAACAAGCTGAAGATTTTAGCAACAAACTCTCTACTGTATTAAAAAAAATAACTGAGTAGGTATGATCTATCATCAATAAGAGTGGCTTTATTGATCTTTAGCTATTCAACTCATTTTTACTCTCCATATTGTCATTGGATTAATGATGTTTGGAAGAGAATGGTGTTTTTTTTAAAATAAAAAACTTTTTTTTTTAAATTCCTTGAGCAACTTTGTTAGCCAACAACAGACATGGAAAGCGAGATTGCTCAAACGACTGTCAAGAATCATCCAACTGACAAACAAAGATAGACACAAAGTGCTGGAGTTACTCAACGAGTCAGGCTGCATCTCTGGAGAAAAAGAATAGGTGACATTTTGGGTCGGGACAAAGGCCCCATTCACCTTCTTGGAAACAAAGAACTGCAGATGTGGTCAATACACAAAAGGACACTAAGTGCAGGAGTAACTCAGCAGGTTAGGTAGCATTTCTGGACAAAATGTATAGGTGACATTTCGGGTCTGGACCCTTCTTCAGACTTCTTCAGACTAATCTGGAAAGTCCCCTATTCGTGTTCTCCAGAGATACTGCCTGATCTGCTGAGTTTCTCCAACACTTTGTATCATTCAGCCCTTTGACTTTCAATTTTTTGTGAGAAGTTCACATGCATGATTAATGTGTTGAGGTAGAGTGGTTGGAAAGAGGAGGTCTTATGAGGAATGTAGCCAAGGTTGGCCCTTTAGACCCACCCAGAATTTGGTTAAAGGCTGAGAGAAACACCAATCTTTATTCCTTTCATCAAATGTTCAGACCACATCAACCGAGCTGAATCCTCCCAGATGGTGAACAAAACGGAAGCAATTTGAACTGTAGATATGGCAGAATTGGCCATTTCTTACATAATTAGTGGTACCTGTGAGATGCTCCATGTTAAACTCAACCATGGATTTCAACGGAGAGAATTACAGGAACCGTGTCATGTGCGCTCGGAAAATGACGCTCAGAATAATCGTCCCCCATCTATTTTTTCAAACATTCTGCAGTGTCTTTTATGTCTTGTGTCTAACATCATCAGGAACTGGTTCATAACATGCACTATACTAGGAAATCTTTCCTCCCCTAACTGCTGTCTAATCTTGCCAGTTATATTTCACACCTCAGTAGCTGCACAGCTCCGTATTTGTTTAAATTTGTGCAAACATGTTTCAATTTGCTTTGAATTGTCACATAATTAGTAAATGATGCAAAGTTACCTGTAGCATCTGGCTGAGGCACGTGTCAATTAATGAGAGCAGGTACTTGCAAGGCTACCGTCCTTCTAATCCATATTTTTCTTGCAGGTGATGAGTTATGGGCCTGTCCCACTTAGGCGACTTTTTCGGCGACTGCCAGCACCTGTCATAGGTCGTTGCAGGTCACCGAAAATGTTCAACATGTTGAAAATCCAGCGGCGACCAGAACAAGGTACGACTCTTTGGGCGACTACTCATGATCATACAGGCTTCACCCTGTGAAATGTCGCCAGGGTATCGTATCGCCTTATGGTCGTGAGTAGTCTCCTCAGTTGCCCAAAGAGTCGTAGCGTCTTTCTGGTCGCTGCTGAATTTTCAACATGTTGAAAGTTTTTGCCGACCTGCAACGACCTATGACTTGTGCGGCAGTCGTCGAAAAAGTTGCGTAAGTGGGACAGGCTCAATTAAGTAACAACAGTGAGCCAGTCTGCAGAAATCTCAAAGCTTTGCATGAAGCAAATCTATGCCCGTTACTCAGGAAGTTCGTCATTGTTGGACAGTAATCCCAAACTCAGATCTATTCAATCATCCAGTAAAATAAAATGAGACAGTGGAAGGATGTGATTGCACTGGAGAGGGTACTAAGAAGATTCATCAGTTGCTAAGTACTCTAATAACCAGCAGGTCAGGACGTTTCCGGTCAAGACCTTTCTTCAGACTGACCTTATCTGAAGAAGGGTGTCGAACCGAAACGACAGTCTGAAGATAGGTCTCATCCCAAAACGTCACCTGTTCTCCAGAGAGGCTGCCTGGCCTGCTGAGTTACCCCGGCACTTTGTGTCCTTTTGTATATTAACCAGCATCAGCATTTCTTTGTTTCTTCATCAGATGCTGCCTGGATTGCAGCATTATGGTGATAAGGAATGGGCAGATTGCGTTTCTTTTCCCTGAAGTAGAGGGGTCTCGCAAGTGACCTGATAGAGGTGTTTAAAATTATGATGGATATTGGGCAGACAGCAAAAAAAAAATGTCACCAAGAATCATCAAAGACCCGAGGGTTTAAAGGAAATCTGAGGAGAGGTTTTCTTCATACATAACAGTTGGAGACTGGAATCCACTGACTGAAAATGTAATAAGCATCTAGACAAGTATTTCAATCGCCAGAGCATAGTAGGCTACAGACCTGAAATGGGTGAACAGGGGTGAGTGTGAATATAGCAGGCTGCCAGCCTTATCATATATTTCCCAAAATGGAGGATCTTGGTTGTTTCTGCTATATTTGTACATTTTACTCTTCCTCTGATATTATTTGAAGTCAAAGGGTTAAATTTGAGAAACAGTATAATGTACTGATGCAACACTTTTGTGCTGCCACCGATAATGAGTTTCTCAGTGGTCAGCATGGGCTTGGCGGCATGGGCTTGGCGGCATGGGCTTGGTGTTACAGCCCACCTATGACTGTTCAGTCCTTCTTTGTGGGAGGAGACCACAGAAAAACTAATTCTTGATGGTAGCACAAAACTGATGTGTCAGTACATTATACTGTCACTCAAATTTAACCCATTGACGTTAATTAATACCAGAGGCAGTAATACACACACATATAGCAGAAACAACCAAGATCCTCCTTTTTGGGGGAGATATAATAAGACTGGCAGCCTGTGATTGGTTCTATAAAGAACTAGCAATTAGCTGCAGTCTGTTCAAGATGTCTGTATCTGGACTTTGCAGGCTGGAAGTACAGAAGATGCAAAAATAAAATCATTGGAAACTCTTGGCAAATCAGGCAGCAGCTGTAGTCAGATAAATGGCTAACATTTTAGGTCAATGACGTTTTATTAGAAGGGAAAAAAGCACGTTAGTTGTTCAATTTTGAATTCTCTGGAGGCATGAAAAAAATGCAAGAAAAGATTACCACACGCCTAGATAGGAGATTTTTTTTTTTTTAATCCACATACATATTCAAACCTAGAGCACAAATGTGAGACATTCATCAATAACTCCAATCAGAGAAACCTCTTTCACCAGAGACTATAAGAACATGGAACTTGCCACCACAGGGAATTGTTGAAGTAAATAGCATAAGAAGCCAGATAAATAAAGAGAAGGCTGCAGTTAAAGAAGGGTGGGTAAGGTTATTGTGGAGCATAAATATTGGCATGGACAAGTTAGCTAAAAGGCTGGCTCCTCTCCAGTAACAACCAGGGATATTAACACATTGCAAGCAGTTCAGAACAGGTTTATTAGAATAATATTTGGATTTACTTAGAAACATAGAAAATCGGTGCAGGAGTAGGGCATTCGGCCCTTCAAGCCAGCACCGCCATTCAATATGATCATGGCTGATCATCCAAAATCAGTACCCCGTTCCTGCTTTTTCCCCATATCCCTTGATTCCTTTAGCCCAAAGAACTAAATCTAACTCTCTCTTGAGACTTAAGAATAAAAAATTGTACCAATTAGTTTTGCATCTGCAGGAGTGTAGCAGAGTGAGGAGACTTGGTGTTGAAGAATGGATGTCAGGTGGATGAGACACAATCTGGAACTGGGAGCATCAGTTTAAAAATGAAGACATGCCATTTAAGACAGGCAAAATCTTTGCTCTGGGAAATCAGAGACTATGGAAATATTAAAGCAGCAGATAAGGATAAATGTAACATATGAAGGACTGATAGGTTACCACAGATGGGAATATGGAGTGGAGTTAGAATCAGATCAGCCACAATCATATTAAATGACGACACAAAAATTCATACTCCTGCTTACAATTCATAACCTCGTGTTGCATCATGTGATGCTAGAACATGCTGATTCAAATATATATGCTGAATTTCTTTCGAGTTGAGGAGACATGCTCATGTAAATTCATATCTCAGCAAGGGAATGAGAATAAACTGTTGGTTTATTGTTTTAGATTTTTGAAATTAATTTATGTCCTCTTACAGTTATCAGTATGTTGGACTCCCCCATGTCGGGCATCTCATTTTGTGTCCCCAGGAACGTTCCTCCGATTTTCCCATCCCCTGAGCTCTGGAACAGAACATGTGTGATCTCAAGGGGATCTGAAGTAGGGATTACCCTTTGCTTTTGGATTGACTGTATTCCAAACCTATTTTGTGAGCCACCACGTGCAGACCCCATCTCCAAACCACACCAAAATCCATTCCATTGAATTCAGTGACATGAATTTCCAAAGTAAATGTGTTTTTCGGTGATATCTGGAACTGCAGATGCTGGTTTACGCCGAAGAAAGACACAAAATTTTGGAGCGACTCAGCGGATTGGGCAGTATCTCTGAAGAAAAAATCAGGGCTCGAGGGTGGTGAATCATTGAAATTCTCAACCCCCTGGCTGTGTAATCTCGAGCATTGAATTCATTCAAAGCAGGGATTGATAAATTTCAAGATATTATATGAAACTCAGTGTATGGAAATGATGCATTGTATTCTGCCTTTGAAAATAGCATGAGGTAGATCAGCTCTGGTAAATGGCAGAGCAGGCTTCAATGACCATATTGCTTGCTCCTAATTCGGTTCTTGTGTTTCTGCTTCACCAGGAGTCTAGCTGCAGTTCGTTACCTGGCAAACATTGGAGTGGAGAGATCAACTGCATTGGAGGCCAGTAAGGGCTGGTGGGTTGGAAGTCATGTTTTGGGGCATCAAAAGCCAGAAGGTTGCCTGGGGCCTCAGGCTTGCTGAGCAGTGGAATTGGTTTGGAAGCAGAAGAAAGTTGCTGTAGTTCAGGTAGTCAGGGATTCCATCACAAGCTTAGGAAGTGGAGGTTGAGGTGTTGTGGAGAACTTATTGTAGATATAATTTCACTTACCTGCAAGGCTAACTGGCTGGTAAAGTAGGGCTGAGTCCATGTAGTCCTGGGGTACCGAACAATGGCTGCCTTCCACCAAAATGGTCCAAGTACCTCCATCATGTTCCATGCCGAGTGTTGAGGTCTTCCCTTGAGCCTCAACATGGAAATCACCTCAAAAGCCCTGGAGTAACTTACAACAGGATGCACCCAGATAATGTTTTAGTGTTGCAAAGCGACTCAGACATGGATATTATCTGACTTCACCTGTGAAAAGATTAATTTCAAATTCCAATTTCAAAAAACAATGCAGTGTAATTGAATTTCCAGGCAATTTCAAAACCATAGAATTTTCCTATTCATTGTATCCAAACTTTCCTCATAATTTATGCATTACATTTCCCTTGGCTTTCGCCGTATCAGTAAGAATTTTGGAGAAGATCTCAAGGTTCCTCATATTACTTTATTATTTTGGTAAATGTATATAGGCTCTCTACCTTAAAATGTATTACTTAATTAGCAATTAGTCCCTTTATAGTTATGAAAACCTCTACCAGATCTGTTTTGAATGAAATGAATTAAAGCTCTAATTTTTCCTTGTAATTGTAGCCTCTTATTGCTGTTAACAAGTTACTGAACTTATTTTTACTATGGTCCATTGCTTTTCTTACCTTTGTAAAATTAAAGGCCCAGAAAATCAAACTATGTTTCAACCAGAGGCTAAATGTAAGTCTATTGTTAGCTCAACGTTACCTCTGCATTTCTACGAGCATTAAAATTTATAAGCACAAGAATCGTGATGTCTGAGGAACCTATACTGGATGGACAACATGTAGAGTGCACCTAAGGTTTGTGTGCCGCCTCTCATTATTGCATTATCTTTTGCTTGGTTCATGTCACATCTCTCTTACTCCTACACTCACTATGACCATAGACCCGGGGTAGATCGCTCGGCGCGGGGGAGCTGAGATTCCCCCCCCCCCCCGATGAAGGAGCCTGACGAGGAGGCCCGCCATTGGCTACGGGAGAAAGATCATCCCATCAACGGAGGTAAGAGACCCCTGACCGCTGGAGGACAAAGAAGGGAGAGATTGAACTTTTTTTTTGCCTCCGGGGTAGATCTACCCGAACCGAGAGTAGATCACTCTAGCGCGGGGCCCCCTTAGGCGCGGGGCCCAATTGGGAGCAATTGGTCCAATTGGCTTAAGGCCGGCCCTGAATATCACTGTACCTTAATTGGTGCATGTGACAATAAATGTAAACTTGAACTTGATCGGACTTTATCTTGCACAAACATTATTCATGTTATTCCCTTTATCATGTGGATGGCTCAATTATAGTCATGTATTGTCTCCGCTAACTGGTTAGCATGCAGCAAAAGCTTTTTACTGTCCCTCGGTACACCTGACAATAAACTAAACTCTAACTCAAACGCAAACCTTTGAACTTAACTAAACCGTCATACCACTCACAAACCTGAAAATAGTGATGCTGAAGAATCAATGATATGAGTCTAAATCCTGTAACAATTCCTTCTCAATAATGGCAGGGAACTACCCAGAGGACTGGAGTCATTTAGGAAGACAGTTCCCCACCAATTTCCAATACGCATTGGTCTTATAAATCACCAAAACATGGCAATATTTACTAGGGATCTAACCAGTGAATGGAAGCAGAGATTTTGTGGATAACCCTTAAGAGTTGGCAAATAATCCTCCATGATGGATGAAATACAGTTGGTTCAATGAACTGACAGAAGGGCCTTACATGTCTTTGGCATGCAAATTACGCGACCTCGTAGTCACGTTGAGCAGCGACGGTCCCGCGAAGGTCGGGCGCGATTTCATGCATACGCACAGCCGTCTGGAGTGCATGACATCATTTGAAGATGGACACAAAGCTGGAGTATCTCAGCGGGACCGGCAGCATCTCTGGATAGAAGCAATGGGAGATGTTTCGTGTCGAGACTCTTCTTCAGTCTGAAAAGAAGGGTCTTGACCCGAAACGTCACCCATTGCTTCTCTCCAGAGATGCTGCCGGTCCCGCTGAGTTACTCCAGCATTTTGTGTCTATCTTCAGTTTTCTTGGCCCCGCTCTTTTTTTTTCTTTTTTTTTTTTCCGTAAATGGTTTTTTTATTAGATTTTTAAACAAATGTACAATTTACAAGGAAGGGTAGAAAGCTCACACAATTTAAAAAACATTTACACAAAATTATCAAATTAAAATATTAACATTTTTATCTATAATATATTCAACCTCCTGCGGTGACCAGCGTTCACAGAAGGCCTCCACAGTCCCCGTGGACACCGCATGTTCCCTCTCTAGGGACACGCGGGCACAGACGTAACCCCGGAAAAGGGGTAGGCAGCCGACCGCTGTGCGGCCATCGACCGCTCGCTGCCTGGACCCGCGAATGGCCATCTTGGCCAGGCCCAGGAGCAGTCCGACAGGGAGACCCCCTCCTCCCTCCCGACCCTCCCCCCTCTGTACCGGGTGCCCATAGATTAATAGCGTTGGACTAAAATGTAGCCAAAACTTGAGGAGCAGCCCTTTCAGATACTCGAACAGGGGCTGCAACCTCTCGCACTCTATATACACGTGGAACACGGTCTCTTCCTCACCGCAGAAATGACACGCAGGGGAAGAGTCCGTGAACCAGCTCAAGTACCTATTACAGGCCACGGCTTTGTGCAAAACTCTCCACCCCAGGTCCCCGATGTAAAGGGGGAGGACTCCCTTGTAGAGAGACCTCCACTGGGGACCGCTCCCCTCGTCAGGTGGTAACACGGACCGCCAGGGTGTGTCTGGACGGAAGACGAGGGCGAGGAAGTGGAGAGTGTGCAAGAGCAGCCTGTACAGTACACGCCTCTCCGCGCCACGGAATGGCACACTGGGCATCTCAGAAAGGCGGCTCATGTTGCATGGGGCCGGCTCTCGGGGAGGGTCCTGGGCCATGGGCCCTATGAACAATTCCGACTGAGCGGAGGTAAGCTCGTCCGGAATCGCTCCATGCACACGCCTCTCCTCGACACACACCGTCACAGCCACGACACCCCCCTCCCCCTGAGGAGCAGGGCCCTGGCTGAAGGTGACCAAATTCCTGGCCTTCAGGAGTTCACGGTAAAAGCCAGGCAACTCCCGCCTAGCGCGTCGACTCATGCCCGCTACCGGGAGCCGGGAGCCCTCCTGAAGGCACCGCCCCTGACGGAAAAAGTACGTCGCCAGCACGTGCCATTTAGGAGGGTAGTCCGAGTAGACGTACCTCCGCATGGTCCTGAGTCGGAGAGCCGCCACCTGGGTACGAATACAGACCAGCGCCTGACCACCCTCCTCCAACGGGAGACTCAGAACCCCAGCAGAGACCCAGTGGTTCCTCTCCCCCCAGAAGAAGTTGACCAATCTCCTCTGTAACATGGTTATAAAATAAGAGGATGGGACCATGGTGGCCATCCGGTACCACAGCAGAGAGTCCACCAGCTGGTTTATAACTACAGCCCTTCCCCCGGTAAGAGAGCACACCAAGTAGGCCTGACCAACGTCCCAGCCGGGCGACCACTTTCGCCTACAGCTCCTGCCAGTTCGCCGGCCACCCCTCCTCAGCGGGACTCAGGTAGACCCCCAGATAGAGGAGGTGCGTGGTACTCCACGCAAAACCTGCCATCTCCTCCGGCAGGGAGTCCACCTGCCACCCACCCATCAAGAGACCAGAACACTTCCCCCAGTTGATCCTGGCGGATGATGCAGCCGAGAAAACCTGCTGGCACTCACGCATCCTCCGCAGGTCAACAGGGTCGGTGAACATCAGAAGGACATCATCGGCGTAAGCCGAGAGAACCACCTCCATCCCCGGCCCCGGTAAAGCCAGGCCTGTCAACCGCCTCCGGAGAAGGCACAGGAAAGGCTCGACACAGATGGAATACAGCTGGCCGGACATGGGACATCCCTGACGAACCCCCCTCCCAAAGGGAATGGGGGCCAACAAAGAGCCGTTGACCTTAACAAGGCATTCTGCAGCAGTGTATAACAGTCGGACCCAGGCCACAAAATGCGGTCCAAATCCGAACACCTGCAGAGTCCCAAGAAGGTAGTCGTGCTCCACCCTGTCAAACGCCTTCTCCTGGTCGAGGGAGAGAAAGGCGACCGACTGACCAGCCCCCTGGGACAGATGGATCAGGTCCCGGAGCAGATGGATATTGTCCTGGATGGACCGGCCCGGGACTGTGTACAACTGGTCAGGGTGGATCACCTGGGATAGCACGGGACCCAGGCGATTCGCCAATGCCCGTGCAAAGACTTTATAGTCCGTGCTGAGGAGAGAGACCGGGCGCCAGTTCTTCAAAAGGCGAAGATCGCCCTTCTTGGGCAGCAGGACAACAACTGCCCTGCGCCAAGAGAAAGGCATCTCCCCGGTCGCCAGGCTCTCCCCCAGGACCTTCATATAGTCACCCCCCAGGACATCCCAGAAGGCTCTAAGGTACTCCACAGTCAGCCCATCCAGCCCTGGAGACTTGCCCCTCCTGAGCTGGTGCAGGGCAACAGTCAACTCCTCCAGAGTTAGTGGATCATCCAGGTGTTCAGCCACATCATTGGACACAGCGGGTAAGCCCTCCCACAGGACTTCTTGTGCCTCCCCACTCGATGTGCCAGCCGAGAACAGAGTCCTGTAGAACGACCGAACTGAGGCACCAATGCTCTCTGGATCTGTGACAGAGGAGCCATCATCCGCAAGCAACTCTACAAGCTGCCTGCGGGCTCCTCGCCCCTTCTCCAGAGAAAAGAAAAAGGGGGAGGCGCGGTCCAGGTCGTGCAACATCTGGACCCGCGACCTCACATACGCACCCCGGGACCTCCTAAGCTGCAAGTCCCTCAGTGCTCCCTTCTTCTCCTGGTATTCCTCCCACTCACACGAAGCCCCACCAGTCTGATCCAGACGAGCCTCCGAGTCGAGCAACTCTCTCTCAAGCCGTCCGATCTCGGATTCCTGCCCCTTGGTCGACCCCCTCGCATAGTCCTGGCAAAACTGACGGACGTAGACCTTCCCCACGTCCCACCACTGCCTTAGGGAAAGGAAACGCCCCTGCCTCTCTCTCCACCTCGCCCAGAACTGCCTGAATGAATCCCGGAATCGGCAATCCTCCAACAGCTGGCTATTAAAATGCCAGTACGCGGACCCTGCCCGTGTGCGCGCTGGGATAAAGTCCACTCGCACCAGGCAATGGTCCGAGCATGGCGCCGGCTGCATGGAGGCCGCCGAAACACAGGAGACATAGGCCTTGGACACGTATAAATGATCAATACGGGAACCACCACCCTCAAACCTGTACGAGAAGGCGTTAGAGTCGGGATGGAAATTCCGCCAAGCATCTACCAGCTCAAAAGAGTCTACCATCTCCCTCAAAGTCTTCACTGCTCCCGGGTCACGCTGAACGCCAGAGCGATCTCTTGTCTCGAGGGCACAATTAAAATCTCCCCCAAGGAAAACACACTCCCCACGGTCGATAGTATTCAACAACGTGGTCATTCCCTTGTTAAGCGCGTCTGCATTGCGCCGATCTTGGGTGCGTACACATTAACGAAGTGTAATGGCACACCATCCAAGCGCACGGCCAGATACAGCAAACGGCCTGGTACAACCTCCTGCACTTTGAGGATCTCCGGCTGGAAAGACGGGGCCAACACGAAGGCTACTCCACTCGATTTGGAGCTGAGATGACTCATGTAGACCCCCCCTTCCCACTCCAGGAGCCATGTGGGTTCATCACTAGCCACAGTGTGTGTTTCCTGCAGGAAGCTCACCGCATACCTCCCGTCCCTGAGCACTGAGAGATGGTGAAACCTACGGAGAGACCCCCTGCCCTCATTGATATTCAGGCTGGCTATAGTGAGCTTCATTTTGAAAGTACACCAGATCTTTTACCCGTCCCCAGTGATGGGTTGGAGCCGCCCCTACCCTTCTTCCCTCTCTTTAGGGTCTTAAAAAGCTCTTGGAACTGGCGCCTCTCATTTCTTACTAGCCCCGCCTCATTCCCCTTCTTCTGAAGGATGGCATGAATAGACTGCATGGGCGCCATCAGGTCCGACTAGCGGTCAACAGCCAAATCCACCTTGTTCCTACTCCCTCTAGTTTCCTTTAAGAACTTCCGAAGTTCCCAGACTTCGACAAGTCGAGACACGGGGCCGCGGGTGGAGCAGTCCGTCAACTCACTGTCAACGGACTCCGCGTACCCTTCCTCCTCGCACTCAATGTCCGAGCCCGAGTCCAGAAGGTTACTACTCTCAGCCGCCTCGCTCACCCCTCCCTGTGAGGTGGGCATTCCAGCCACATCACACAGTCCCTCCTCTGTCTCCATCCCACCCCCAGGATCAGTGACAGGGGCAGGTACCAGTGCCTCTGACCGCGGCAAGCTATCTGACAATTTGCCAGTCTCCTGCACGCTCCCATCGCCCTCTGTAACCGGATTGGGAACAGTGAAGTCAGAGCAAGTCTCCGGGCCTTGCTGTAAGCGGGTCTGTCTGGAGTCCGACCTAAGGACACGATCCAAAACGATCTTGCCCTCCTCCGCACCCAGGGTATCCTCCCCTGCACCGTCACCCAGAGAGTCCCCGTCCCCCACCACCAGGTGAATCCCCCCACTGTGGCCCTCAGGGGCCGATGTTACTGGAGTCTCCCCTGCTCCCTCAACCAGTGGGGCATCACACCCCTCAACTGGGCTTGTAGCCTCAACGGGGAGCTCATGTTGGGGACCCACCCCCTCACCCAAGTCCCCCCCTTCAGGCTGCCCCTGGTCATCCACTAAGCTAGCAGACGTGCTTTCTGGGGGAACAGCCCCCAAGAGCAATATATCTCCACTCTCAGGTGGTCCCAGACCTACAGAGGCATCCTCCCCCTCAGAGGAAATGTGCCCTGGGTACCCCACCTCAACAGGAGGGGAAGGCTCCCCTTCAGGTTGCCCCTGAACTTCAGGGCCCTTCTCTGTATCGGAGGACCCATGCCTCCTCCTCTTCGAACCACTGGCGTACGGTGGTACGGTGAGCTCCATTGCAGAAGCCTCTACCTCCACACTACCGTCTATCTCAGAGGCGAGCATGAAATTATCTGCTGCCTGGGGTCCCGCTTGGAGGTGATCATCTTCTAGGGGACCCGCCTGGAGATGTTTCTTCTTTTTCTTGACTTTCCTCCCCTGCTGATGCTCCCAAACCTTCCCATCCCCCCTACGCACTTCTCCGGCATCCACCGCCACAGGTACGGGACATGGGGGTGGTGGGGGGATAGGGGTTGGGGGTAGGGGAGTAAAGCCTTCACGGGCCACCGTGGTAAAACCAGCAGCCCCAGATGGGCCAGTAGTGCTTTCCCGTGCCATCGTGGTTGAACTGGCAGCCCGGGTCCTGGTACAATTCTTGCGAAAATGCCCCACCTTTTTGCAAGCGTGACAACGCACTTGGCCCGCATTCCAGAACACGCGATAGGAGAAATCATCCACCTCCACCTCAAAACTCCCCTCCGTGTCCGTCCCCTGTGCCAACTGTATATACACACGACGCTTGAACGTATATATATGCTGCATCTCAGGATCGTCAAACCTGTACAACAGTTTGGTGAGCCCTGACCGCACCTCCCCCAGCTTCCTTACATGTGGGAGCAGGAGCGCATCCGGAACAAAAGTGGGAACGTTGGACAGAATGACCGGCAAAACGGGACCCCCCCATGGGTCCACCGCCGCGAAAATCCCCCCTGCTGTTACCCCCCTTTCCAGAGCCAGAGCCACCGCCTGTTCAGTCTTTAGTATAACCACAACCTTCCCACTGACCACCGCGCCCGAGACTATGGCTTTCTTGCCAACAGTCTCACCCAACGCATCTAGAAAGGCCTTTAAGGGCAGGTTGCTCTTGATGTACATTTTTACACCATATGTGCGCCCCATCAACTCGTGGCCCTCAGTCTCGAAGACTGCCGACCGTGCAACAGCTGCATAACTCTGAGGGGCCGCCATCTTTAGGGCGTGGCACAACACATAAAGTATCAGTAGTTTATATCCAAAGCAGTCTTTCTGCTGTTGCTGCACCTCCACTCTTTTGCAGCAGTTAAATAGTCTTGTGAAGGCTTACTTGGTAAGCAACAGAAGCAGTCTCCTCCTGATAAGATAGGAATGTCCGTGCCAATCCTCCCCGTCGTCAAAAATGGAGCTTCCTTATGCTTCTTCCTCAGGTCTCCGGCACCTCCCCGGCTTCAACGAAATCCAAGGCACTGTTGCCGTTCCTACCCAGCCCACCTGGACCGGGCAAGTCGGTGTAGGAGGGAGCTTTCCGATGTTACTGACCACAAACACCACTCTAGACTCAGCTCCCACTCGTTCAAGTGTAACTTGGCCTTCCGCCAGCCACTGCCGCTCCTACGACTTTACAGATACACGGACAAATCCTCCCTAATTAGAGGAATCTTTGAACAAAGAAAGTCTCTGCAGATCGACAAAGCTCTGAACTGCAAAGTCTGACTGCTTTTGTTTCTCCCCGCCAAACAAAACCTTCCGAAAAGTTCATCAAATCCTCCCCGCCAGCAGAACAGCTCCTCACCTGGCCCCGCTCTGGGAGTAGAAGTGGGGGCGGATCCCATGAGTCCCAGGCCGAGTTTGGCGATCGTTTACCTGCTTCTGCTGTTGTTGGAGGCGAGACGTTGCGTCGTGCCAGGGTCTTGGGCCTGTCCCACTTTGGCCGTCAGTTATGCGACAGGCCGTTGGCGCGCAAAGATTTTGTTCGCTACAAAAATTTCGGAGCCCCGCGTGATGTCGCGCACAACTACATACCCCTCCGCGCTTCTCAGTGGGACAGGCCCCGCGCGGCCATACGATGCCCGTGCGCCTCAACGCGACCACGAGGTCGCGTAATTTGCGTGCCAAGGACACGTAAGTGGGACAGGCCCTTGAGAGTCAACAAGTCAACCCAGCTGAATGGTAATTTCCATCAGCATTTGTTGATGGTGTTTGCAGGCAACTTGTGCATTCAGGCAGTGAAAGCATGTTCCGATCCCCAATCATCAAACCTGCCTTCAGATGATTTGGGGAAACACTCCTTGGCAAGGCACTTCAATCTGTCCACCTGCATCCTTCTCTGGGAAGGGGAGCCTTGCATTTGGATCCTCATCTCCTTTTGGAGGTTATCCAGCAGGATTATATTTCATGTTTCTGTCTTTTGGACCTAAATCATGTTTTCCAAGCTAATAGAATGCAGTTCAGTGGCTTGGTTTGCTGAATGAATGCCAGTTCTTTTATAACAAAACAATAAATTAACGCCTTTATACACACTATTTTATTCTCACTCTGGGGAAACAAAAGCACTATCAGCCAGTGGCATTATCTCAAGTACAGCTGTTAAAACGTAGAACACAGAACTGTAGAGCACAAGAACGGGCCCTTCGGCCCACAATGTTTGTGCTGAACATGATGCCAAATTAAACTGATCTCATCTGCCTGTACATGATCCATATCCCTCTATTCCCTGCACTTCCATGTGCCTATCTAAAAGCTTCTTAAATGCCACTATCATATTTGCCTCCAGCAATGTGTTCCAGGCTCCCACCAATCTCTGTGTAAAAACTTTGTCCGCACATCTCCATTTAAACTTTCTCACTCCCACCTTACAGTTATGCCCCCTAATATTGGACATTTCCACCCTGGGAAAAAAGGTTATGACTGCCTACCCTATCTATGCTGCTAATAATTTGATATACTTCTACCAATATCTGAGGTGATTGTTTGCCCCTGCTGTGCATGTTTCACACTTTGCTTCAAGTTTCCTTTTGAAGACCAATTTGTTTGGACAAGTACCCAGTCATCTTAATTTGACTTAATTTGAGGAAGGACATTCTTGCTATAGAGGGAGTGCAGCGCAGGCTCACGAGGTTAATTCCTGCAATGGCGGGACTGTCATATGAAAGAATGGAGCGACTGGGTTTGTATTCATTGGAATTTAGAATGATGCGAGGGGATCTTATAGAAACATATAAAATGATTAAGGGATTGGACACGCTGGATGCAGGAAACATGTTCCCGATGTTGGGGGAGTCCAGAACCAGAGGCCACAGTTTAAGAATAAGGGGTAGGCCATTTAGAACTGAGATGAGGACAACCTTTTTCACACTGAGAGTTGTGAATTTGTGAAATTCTCTGCTTCAGAAGGCCATGGAGGCCGATTCACCGGATGCATTCAAGAGAGAGTTAGATAGAGCTCTTCAGGCTAGCGGAATTAAGGGGTATGGGGAGAGGGCAGGAATGGGGTACCGATTGTGGATGATCAGCCAAGATCACATTGAATGACGGTGCTGGCTGGAAGGGCCGAATGGCCTACTCCTGGTCCTTTGTCTATGTATGTATCTTCTGCCTACACTGCCTACTGCCAGTGTCTGTGCAATTTGATAAGTTAGCACAAACATGCTAAAACATTCTGTGCACAATTCGTGATTGAAATTCACACCCAGAGCACAAAGGAAAACAATTGCATGCCATCCAATTTCTTATGCATTAAAGTAATGACTTAGTCCGACTATTTTATGATCTTCACTCTTTGCACTATTGCTATTGATTCCACTCTCGTTGACTTTTCAGGGAGTATGTGGCAAAGCATATTAAATTGCAGGCAATAAAAAGCTCCTTCAGGTACTGCTGAATCATTTAAAAACCATGACAACTCTGTTTGGTGCCAGTGGTTCCATTTCTACTCTACTCAACGCTTCTCAATAGGACAGGTTTAGAGGGATATGGGAAATAGGACTAGAGTGGATGGGCATCTTGGTTGGCATGGGCAAGTTGAATTGAAGGGCTTGTTTTCCTGCTGTATTACTCCATCACCATTGAAAGGCAAATTTCTACCAGAACTTTTGTTTGGAGATGACCCAATTTCACCGCGCTAAGCAGGTGATTTCCATGGCACTTTCCAATGGTTTGTGGTGACACTCACTGCTTGGTGAGCACATGACTCAGGGATGGAAGGGAAGACTTGTTTTGTCACATCTACATTTCTGTTTATTTTCCAGAAATTGTAAACATGTCCCAATATAGTTAAGAGAAGGATATATGCACAGAACCCTGAATGGTGCCACTGTTGAGGGATTGGTGAGGCCACATTTAAAGTATTGTGTTCAGCTGTGGGCACCATGTTATAGGAAAGATGTTGTCAAACTGGAAAGAATGCAGAGAATATTTATGAGGATGTTACCAGGACTCGAGTGCCCCAGCAGGAAGGAGAGGTTGAGCAGGCTAGGACTCTATTCCTTGGAGAGCAGGAGGATGAGGGGTGATCTTACAGAGGTATACAAAACCATGAGAGGAATAGAACGGATAAACACAGAGTATATTGCCCAGTTGGGTAATCGAGAACCAGAGGACATACTGTAGGTTTAAGGTGAGGGGGGAAAGATTTAATAGAAACTTAAGGGGCCAAATGCAGGCATGTGGGACTAGTGTAGATGGGACATGATGGTGATTTGAGCAAGTTCGATTGAAGGGCCGATTTCCACACTGTATGACTCAATGACCCTTTATGAATTGACATGGATAGAAAATTGGTTGGCAGACAGGAAACAAAGAGTAGGGATTAACGGGTCCCTTTGAGAATGGCAGGCAGTGACTAGTGGGGTACCGCAAGGCTCGGTGCTGGGACAGCAGCTATTTACAATATACATCAAAGATTTAGATGAAGGGATTCAAAGTAACATTAGCAAATTTGCAGATGACACAAAGCTGGGTGGCAGTGTGAACTGTGAGATGGATGCTATGAGAATGCAGGGTGACTTGGACAGGTTAGGTGAGTGGACGGATGCATGGCAGATGCAGTTTAATGTGGATAAATGTGAGGTTATCCACTTTGGTAGCAAAAACAGGAAGGCAGATTACTATCTAAATGGTGTCAACTTGGGAAAAGGGGAAGTACAACGGGATCTGGGGGTCCTTGTTCATCAGTCAATGAAAGTAAGCATGCAGGTACACCAGGCAGTGAAGAAAGTGAGTGGCATGTTGGCCTTTATAACAAGAGGAGTTGAGTATAGGAGCAAAGAGGTCCTTCGCAGTTGTATAGGGTCCCAGTGAGACCACACCTGGAGTATTGTGTACTGTTTTGGTCCCCTAATTTAAGGAAGGACATTCTTGCTATTGAAGGAGTGCAGCGTAGGTTTACGAGGTTAATTCCTGGGTTGGCGGGACTGTCATATGCTGAGAGAATGGAGTGGCTGGGCTTGTATACTCTGGAATTTAGAAGGATGAGAGGGGATCTTATTGAAACATATATAGTGGGGACTCGCAGGAGTCCTGCCAAAAACTAGGCGGTCACAAGTTGTGTGCTCAAGACGTGTTTTATTCGGTACGATACAGCTCCCAACTCCTCAAAAGGGCACGGGCATTGCCTGACCTTAAATACCCCTATGGGTCAACCCCGTGACCTGCGCCTCCCACACCGAGACACCTAACTCCGCCCTCCAAAGCCGAGGGTTCGCTCTGCCCGTGGCCTACCACCAGGTGCCGCCACATGACCCCCCTCCAGAACCAGAGGCACCGAAACGTACGGGTCGCTGAGAGAGGCGGCCAGATCGTGTAGATACGACACCTCGCACAGGTGACTTGGCCAGTCCGGAATAACTCAAGAGGACCAGGGACGGCGGGCGCACGCGACGGGGAGGCTGAGCCACCTGTACTGGCTCGCTCAGGTCCAGATGGGCTGGCATTAAACAAGCCACTGATACAGTTTCCTGCCGGCCCCCCATGACCACGACGAATGTCGTGTGCCCGTGTCGCAGCACCCTTATGAAGGGACCTTCATAAGGGCGCTGCAAGGACGACCTGTGGGCATCACGGCGCAGAAAGACATACGGACAGTCCACCAATGCCGGTGGCACATGGTTTGGGGCCACCCCATGACGAGACGTCGGGACGGGAGCCAGGGCGCCAACCCTCTCCTGTAAGTGCACCAACACAGATGAAGGCGGTTCCCGGGACCCATAAGTGGCCGGGACAAACTCCCTGGGGAGGGTGAGCGGAATGCAAAACACTAGTTCTGCCGAGGACGATGACAAATCCTCCTTGGGGGCAGTCCGAATCCCCAACAGGACCCATGGCAACTCATCCATCCACTCAGGGCCCATGAGGTGAGTCCTCAGGGCATCCTTCAGACAGCGGTGGAACCGCTCCACCAACACATTCGACTGGGGATGGTACGCTGTCGAATGGGGGAGCTGTGTTCCCAGCAGGCGGGCCGTTGTGGACCACAGTTCAGAAGTGAACTGGGCACCCCAGTCCAATGCGATGTCCAGAGGAACCCCGAAGCGGGCCACCCAATTATCCACGAGGGCACGAGAGCACGACCGAGTGGAAGTGTCCATTAGCGGGATAGCCTCCGGCAACCGCGTAAAACGGTCTACCAACATCAGCAGGAGCGAAACACCCCAGGACAGAGGCAGCGGCCCCACGATGTCCACTTGCACGTGGTCAAACCGCCGGCGTGGCACCGCAAAATCTTGAACGGTCGTGCCTTTTACCTTAGATGTTTGTCATGGAATGCACGCCCGGGCCCAGTGTCCGACTTGCTTCCGCAGCCCATGCCACATAAACCTCGTGGCCACCATGGCAACCGTGTCCCGGATAGACAGGTGAGCCAGCCCTTGGATGACATGCGACGGCGCTTGGCCACTGCAACAACAGGCCGTGGCTGGCCCATAGACACGTCGCACAGGATTGAAGTACCCGAGGGACCCAACGGCACATCCTCCAGCACCAAACCTAAGATCACGGTGCGGTACGCCGTCATCTCTCCGTCCGCCAGCTGTGCCGCAGCCAAGGTGGAGTAGTCTATTCCGGAGGCCGGGTTGAGAATGGCTGCGATTGCCGGGCGGGACAAGGCATCTGCAACCAGGTTAGATTTACCGGCGATGTGTCAGACTTCTGTCATAAACTCCGAAATAGACGATAGCTGGTGCTGCTGACGGGCGGACCAAGGATCTGAGACCTTGGCGAATAGGAAGGTGAGGGGCTTATGATCCGTGAAGGCTACAAATTCCCGGCCCTCCAGGAAAAAGCAGAAATGCCACACTGCAAGGTACAAGGCGAGCAACTCCCAGTCGAAAGCACTGTAGCGCTGTACCGCAGGCTTGAGCTGGCGGCTGAAAAAGGCGAGAGGCTGCCATTGGCCATTGACTGACTGCTCTAGAACGCCGCCAACCGCAGAGTCCGAGGCATCCACAGTAAGGGCTGTAGCGGCATCAGCCCGTGGATGTACGAGCATTGTCGCCCGAGCCAAGGCTTCCTTTGCCCCCTCAAACGCCGCCACGGCGATGGCGTCCCATTGCACCTCCTGCCTCTTGCCAGTCAACAACTGAAAGAGTGGCCGCATAATTTTAGCCCCCGCTGGCACGAACTGGTGGTAGAACGTCACCATGCCCACGAACTCCTGGAGGCCCCGCACTGTGGAAGGCCGCGGAAACTGGCGGATTGCCTCAACCCAGTGCAGTAGAGGCACTGCTCCATGCCGCGTCACCCGGTGGCACTGAAAGTCGATGGCCCGGAGGCCGAACTGGCATTTGCCAGGGTTAATTACCAGGCCGTTGACTAAGGCGCTGGCACCATAAATGCAAGTGGGTGCAGTGCTCCTGCCGCGAGCTACTCGCCACGAGGATGTCATCTAAATAAATGAACAGGAAATCGAGCCCACGCCCCATGGTGTCCATCAGGCGCTGGAAGACCTGCACGGTGTTCTTGAGGCCAAAGGACATATGCAGGAACTGATAGAGGCCGAACAGCATGATAATAGCCATCTTCGGGACATCCTCCGCTCAATTCAATTCAATTCAATTTCCTTTATTGTCATCTTGCAAGCAACAGTTGTGCAGTGCAAAATGAAAAGACGTTTCCCAGGGAATACTGGAGCATCGCACATGACGTTTAAAACATTTCACACATAATAATAACACACTAAAAACAATCCAGTCCCTGATGGAACAGTAAAAGTTAAAATAGATACAAACAACGTTAAAATACAGTAAGACCAATCATAAACATGTCCGCGGTGGCTGATTTGAGTGGCCAGTGCCAGTTATTGAAGTGGCCAGTGCCAGTTATTATAGTGTCCATGCCAAGCCGCAGAATCAGGTGACTGTGAGTACAGAGTGGCTGTTTAGCAGCCTCACAGCATATGGCAGGAAGCTGTTTAGCAGTCTTGTAGTCCGGGCTTTGATGCTGCGATATCTCTTGCCTGATGGCAGGAGATCCAGGTGTATGTGGAGGGGGTGCAGTTTGTCCTTAGCAATTTTTTGAGCTTTTTTCCGACAGCGGCTCAGGAACAGTTCTTGTACCGAGGGTAGGGAGACGCCAATGATCTTCTCTGCTCCCCTCACTACCCTCTGCAGAGCCTTCCTGTCCGAGCAGTTGCAGGTGGAGTACCACGTATTTAAACAGTACGTGAGTACAGACTCCACCGTACCCCTGTAGAAAGTCCTGAGGATGTTGGTGGGGAGTGAGGCCTGTTTTAGTTTCCTCAGGAAGTGCAGTCGCTGATGGGCCCTTTTGATGGTCCCAGTGGTGTTTCTGGACCAGGTGAGGCTGTCTGTAATTTGCACCCCAAGGAACTTTATGCTCTCCACTCTCTCCACTGTGGCGCCACTCATGTTAAGGGGTGCATGCTTTGGCTGCGCCCTCCTGAAGTCGACAACCATCTCCTTTGTTTTTTCCACATTTAATTCTAGATTATTTTTGCCGCACCAGTCCACTAGTTGTTTTACTTCCTCCCTGTACATTGATTCATCATCTCCGCTGATGAGTCCCACCACTGTTGTGTCATCCGCGAATTTTATGATCTTATTGTCCCTGAATCTGGCAGCACAGTCATGTGTGAGCAATGTGAACAACAGCGGGCTGAGCACACAGCCTTGAAGGGAGCCGGTGCTCAGCGTGATCGAGCCTGAAGTGTTCTTGCCCACACGGACTGACTGCGGTCTCTCTGTCAGAAAGTCCAAGATCCAGTGACACAGGGTGGTGTTGAGGCCCAGCAGGGCTAGTTTCTCCACAAGTCTCTGTGGGATGATGGCGTTCAACGCAAAGCTGAAGTCAATGTACAGGATTCTGGCATATGTGTTACTTTTTTCCAGATGCGTGAGCACTGTGTGCAGCGTGGTAGAGATGGCATCCTCTGTAGAACGGTTGGGGCGATAGGCAAACTGGAGGGGGTCTAACGATGAGGGGAGGCGGGCAGTAATGTGGGGTTTCACCAGGCGTTCAAAACACTTCATTATTATTGGGGTCAGGGCGACAGGGCGGTAATCGTTTAGGCAGGCCACAACTAGTTTCTTCACTATTGGGATTATTGTACTCGTTTTGAGGCATGTGGGGACAATGGCTTGACTGAGGGAGATGTTATAGATGTCCATTAGCACATATGCTAACTCCTCAGCACATTCCTTAAGCACACGTCCTGGGATGTTATCGGGTCCGACTGCTTTCCACGGGTTGACCTTAGACAGGATTCTCCGTGTGTCCATCGGGTCTATGGTCAGTACTGGTTGGTCTGTTTGTATGCGGGGACTGGCTCTCCCCTTGGGTGTGGTGTTTGCTGCATCAAAACGAGCGAAGAAGTTGTTTAGTTCATCTGGGAGAGAAGAATCCGTGTCAGTTACCTGCTGCCTTGCCTTGTACCCCGTCAGTGTTTGGATTCCCTTCCACATCCTCCTGGTGTCTCCTGTGTCACAGAGGTGTCCCTGGATTTTTCCCGCGTAGGCACGTTTCACTGCCCTGATTCCTTTTTCCAGTGCAGTCCTGCTAGATCGAAGAGCGGATGTGTTACCGGCTCTGTAGGCTTCATCACGAGCCCTCAGCAGTGAGCGTACCTCTGCTGTCATCCATGGCTTTTTGTTTCCACGTGCAGTGAAGGTTTTCATGATGGTGACATCCTCGGTGCACTTGGCAATGTAGCTGGTTACAGTCTCTGCGTACTCCTCGATGTTGATGAGGTCATCATAGGATGCCGCTGTCCTGAACACATCCCAGTCAGTGTGCAGGAAGCAATCCTGCAGTGCTGAGGCTGCTCCCTCTGGCCAGACCTTGGTGTGTTTTCTCTCCGCTCTGGCTTGTTTCTGCCGAGGTCTGTAGGCTGGTGTTAAAAACACTAAAATGTGGTCCGAGTGGCCCAGGTGAGGGCGTGGGGCTGCCTTGTAAGCCTCTGGGGTGTTGGTGTAAACCCCATGGGGATCTGGTTATATCCCCAGACTGTCAATTTTCGAAAAGAGCTTTGCCCCAGACAGATGGGCTGAGAAATCCTGCATGTGGGGAATGGGGTAACGATCGGCGATTGTCAGCTCGTTCATGTGACGGCAGTCGCCACAAGGCCTCCAGCCCCCAGAGTCCTTCGGCACCATGTGCAGCGGGGACGCCCATGGGCTGTTGGAGCGTCGAACAATGCCCATGCCTCCATTTTCCCAAACTCCGCCTTTGCTATCAGGAGTTTGTCGGGGCAACCCTGCAGGCACGGGCATGGAGCGGTGGACCCGATGTAAGAATATGGTGCATGGCACCATATCTCGGGCTGGCCGAGTAGAACTATGGAGTGACAATGTCTGGAAACTCGGTCAGTATCTGAGCATATATATTGTCCACCGCTGCCGCTGGGTTGTGGATTGGCGCGGCAGATGCAGTAGGGCGCAAGGTGATCTCCTCCAACGTCGAAGCGTGGACAAGGCGTTGCCCTCTCACGTCCACCAGGAGGGATTGCGACGGCAAGAAATATGTGCCCAGCAATGGCTGAGCCACGTCGGCAACAATGAATGGCCAGGTGATGTGGCACGCACCAAAGATGATCGGGATAGTGCGGACCCCATAATAGCGGATGGAACTACCGTTCTCAGCAGTTGAGGGTGGGGCCAGCATACCAGCACGCGCGTCCACTCCGGAGGGGGCAAAACGCTGACCTTCGCCCCGGTGTCCACCAAGAACCTGAGCCCCGAGCGCCAGTCCCAGGCATACAAGCGATGGATTCTGCCGGCGACCGGCACTGGCGTTTCCCGGAAACGAACATGGCTGGCGGCATTGGCGGGCCGCTGAACCCCAGTGTTGATGGTAAAAAATATTCCTGGATCCTACTCAGCCATCCTCCACTCCTGTGCCACTTGTCTGGTCTGTGGCTCTTGTGGGCGTGGGCCTCATGTGGCGTGGTCCTGGGTCGCTGTGCCTTCCAGGGCGCTGAATCGATCCGGTCCAGCGATTCTAATGATTCCAGCAATTCCAGCGCCCACTTGCTGCCGGTCGGACAGCCACAGCTCGTCGGCGCGCGCCGCAGCTTCAGCGCATCCTCAAAGCTCTCCCCCGAGAGCTGCCAGCGTATGTCGCACGGCACTGCTGCAGGTAAGTAAATTCAAACAGCGGGCAGGGCTGGTGGTCACCCAAGAACGTGAGCATCTCGCTCATGAGGGCCGAGGGCTTCCGGTCGCCGAGCCCGCCCATGTTGAGGACATGACAGGCGCTCTCCATGTGACTCATCCCGTAGATCTGGAGCAGCAGCTCCTTGAGGCCTGTGTACTTACCCACTGCTGGCGGATTATCGAGGTAAGGAACGACCCGACCGGCCATCTCCTGATTCAGAGCGCTTACCACATCGTGGTAAAAAGTCTCGTCGGCCGTTACGCCGCGGATGTAGAATTGGGACTCGGGCTGTTGGAACCAAACCCATTCGGCTGCGAGGTCCAAAATGTAGGCAGCTTCAGGGAGACTGTGTTGAGTTCGGCCTCGTAGGCCTCGTAGGCGGCAGCGGCGGAAGGCATCTTCATACAAAATTTCCCTTCCAGGATTACACTCCTGTGTGTCGGGGTCACCAGTATAGCAGGGACTCGCAGGAGTCCAGCCAAAAACTAGGCGGACACAAGTTGTGTGTTTGAGTCATGTTTTATTCGGTACGATACAGCTCCCTACTCCTCAAAACGGCACGGGCGTTGCCCAACCTTAAATACCCTCATGGGTCAACCCCGTAACCTGCGCCTCCTACACAGAGACACCTAACGCCTCCCTCCAGAGCCGAGAGTTCACTCTGCCCGTGGCCTACCACCAGGTGCCGCCACACATATAAGATTATTAAGGGTTTGGACACGCTAGAGGCAGGAAACATATTCCCAATGTTGGGGTTGTCCAGAACCAGGGGCCACAGTTTAAGAATAAGCGTTAAGCCATTTAGAACGGAGATGAGGAAACACTTTTTCTCACAGAGAGTGGTGAGTCTGTGGAATTCTCTGCCTCAGAGGGCGGTGGAGGCCGCCTCTCTGGATACTTTCAAGAAAGAGCTAGATATGGCTCTTAAAGATAGCGGAGTCAGGGGATACGGGGAGAAGGCAGGAACGGGGTACTGATTGGGGATGATCAGCCATGATCACATTGAATGGTGGTGCTGGCTCGAAGGGTTGAATGGCCAACTCCTGCACCTATTGTCTATTGTCTATTGAATTGATTATAACGTGTGGAGAATATATAAATATGCGATTAATGTTGAATTAGTGTAAATGGGTAATAGTTTATGGGTATGGGTGCAGACTCATTGGGCTGAAGGGCCTGATTCCATGTTGTATCTCTCTACGACTCTATAATGTCAGGCCCTATTTTCCAGCCGTTTCTCTTAGAATGGTAAACAAATCCCTGACTTATAATAAGCATAACATTTTAATTTCTTTAATGGAGATAAGTGCAACATAATTCCTCATTGCCATTTTGCATTTCAGTTTGATCTCTTCATGTGTCATTGCTTCAATTCTCCGTGTGCTCAGCCGAATGGAAGCATTTATTTATACTCTGTGTTCTCATTGCTGTTCAAATGCGGTAAGACTGCAGCTCCTGCTCGCCTGGTGAGCTGAGCCTGCACTTTCTGCCTCGGGGGATTCTGGTGCAAATGCGTGTGGATTTGACCTTACTAAAATTGGTATGTCGAGGCCAGTTGCAAGGTGCAACATATGCCTCACACCTCCCGGCAATGCCTCATATAAAAGTTTGTTCAGCGCTCTAATTCAGAGTGACATGTCAGTAACAGCTGGCTCCACTGACAAAGGGATACAAACTGCATCAAAGCTGAAACTCAGTTTTACTGTCACAGTGGCGGGGAACTAAGTGTGAGTTTTGCCTCCTTAGGGAAAGTCAGAATGTGATGCCCAGATAGAGTTCCAAAAACTCCAGTTCTCTGCATGGTTCCATCCTTTTTAATGTCAGCATATAAATATAGTTTTGAAAAAAAACTCTGTTAATGCATGCGTGGACTCTAAAGAATTAGGAGAAATCTTCATCTGTGTAAAGTAAACTGCAAAAAAATTGTTTGAAGTCCACGGATCGATTTCCAACAAGAGTATATTCGTGGCAGTGGTGGATATTAAAGGAATTGAAAGATATAAGCAATACAACAAAAGACTTTTAGATATGTGGGGAAGTCGATTAAGATGGGGTCTGCACAGGAAATTTATGCTGAGGTAAAATATCTTATTAAAGGAAGATCAAATGGGCTCCTTTTGCTTCACTTGACTTCTTGTGTTCTCATGTCTAAAGCAGTTTAGCTCTCTGTGAATGTTAATCACTAACAATCATAAATTGGTCGTCCACTCTGAAGCAATGGATGTTGCTCCAATCAACAGTGATGAAGTCTGAAAGGCACTGGGAAGCCTTAGAAGACCATCCGTGGGGTGAACAAGGAATATTATCTGAAGAAGGGTCTCGACCTGAAACGTCGCCTATTCCTTCTCTCCATAGATGCTGCCTCACCTGCTGAGTTTCTCCAGCTTTTTGTCTACCTTTGATTTTTCCAGCATCTGCAGTTCTTTCTTAAACAAAGGAATATTATTTGTTTTGATTCCATTATAAAGCCACAAAGGTCCCACCACATAATGTTTCAAACGTTTATGCCTGAATGTTCCTATCACGCAGGTTTACACTTTAGATTTCAGGTTTACACTTTAGATTAGTTGCAAAGGTGCATTTGCAGTGAGTATGAATTAGCAAGCATGAAAGTCCAGAAGCTCAAAGATATATCAAATGAAGTGGGGTCAAAACTGTTTAATTGTCATACGTAGCAAAACAGAACAATGAAATTCTTAGCTGCAGCAACAAGCCTGCAATCATATTGACAACATAATAAACCAAACATTTTGTAAGTATTGTCTATTGTCTATTGTCTAAATATGAACAATGAATACTCCAACTTTAGATAACTTACCAAAAGCCCACCTCCAATTCTCTCCCCCCTTTTCATCCCCCTCCCATCCGTGTGCCCCACCTGTAATTACACCAATTTTGTCTCCCATTCCATTTGCCTACCACCTATCTTGCTGCTTCTGGCTATACAATTTGCAACTCTTCTGTGCTTATCTCACACCTTCAGTCTTTTCATCACTGGCCTTTGTCCAACTAATTGCCGATCATAAAAACCTTTCAGCTATATCCTTCTATCACATGCCAGGCTTTTTCCTGCCCCTCCTCTCTTCCAGCTTTCTTACCCTCCCCCCCCCTCCGCCACAATCAGTCTGAAGAAGGGTCTCAATCCAAAATGTCACATATCCACATTTTACAGAGATGCTGCCTGACCCGCTGAGGTACTCCAGCACTTTGTGACTATGAATTTTATACCAGATCATAGTCATAGAGCTACTCAGCATAGAAGCAGGCCCTTCAGGCGACCAAGTTGACATTCATGGGTTCCACTTGTTTGAATTTGGCCCATATTTTGAGAATGATGCTCTAGTTTTCACATATCCTGAGGTACCTAGTCAGTCCCTACCACCCCCTAAAAGCTAATTTATGTATATGTTCCATTACCTGTCAAATAATTTTCAATCCATTTCAGAATATTAGCCCCAATCCCACATGCTTCAACATTGCATTCTAATTCTTGTGTGAGACTTCATCAAAGGCTTTCTGAAAATTCAAATATATCATAGGAACTCATACCACTTCCTGACACAAAAAAAAATCACACATAGGTTGGTCAAATACAATGTCCCCTTAAATTCACACTGACTTTGTCTAATTTTATTGATAGTTTCAGTTCTATTGTCACAGTCTATATAATAGACCTAAGCAATTTTCTCTCCATTGCTAGCTTAACCATTTCCTCATTCACTCCCTTTTTTTTAAAATAGTGTTGTTGCACTTATCACATTCAAAACTGCAGAAATCATTCTATAATCTATAGAATTTTGGATTCAAAACAAATAACTGAGTATTAATGTCAGTGGGGGGTACATAAAAACATATTGTCAGAAAATAAATCACACGTGTCTTATTTGGACAATCAATGAACAATTAGACCGAGAAATGTATACATTAAAAGTTCTGCTTCTTGTAAGCACTGTGCATGTGAAATGCAATTTCCTTGTCAGAGTAATACAGCACGGAAACAGGCCCTTCAGCCCAGCTAGCTCAAGCTAACCAAGGTGCCCCATCTACACTACTCCCACCTGCCCGCATTTGGCCCATGTACCTCTAAACCTTTCCTATCCATATATGTGTGCAAATATATTTTAAATGGTGTTAGTGAACCTGCTCAACCACCTCTGCAGGCAGCTCGTTCCATGAACCAACCAGGCTCTGTGTGAAAAAGCTGCCCTTCAGGATCATATTAAATCTTTTCCCTCCCACTTTTAACCTATGTCTTCTGGTTGTTGATTCCCCTACTCTCTGCAACAGATTCTGTGCATTCACTCTATCTATTCCCCTCATGATCTTAATACACCTCCATAAGATTACCACTCATCCTCCTTGGCTCCAACGCATAAACCCCTAGCCTACCCAATCTCTCCCTATAGCTCAAGGGCTGAAGTCCTGGCAACATCCTCCTAAAACTTCTCTGCACTCTTTCCAGCTTAACAACATCCTTCCTATAACACGGTGACCAAAACTGAATACAATAGTCCAAATGCAGCTTCATCAATGTCTTGTACAGTTGTAACATAACATCCCAACTTCTGTACTCAATATATAGTAACAAAGAACTGCAGATATCCCGACCCGAAACATGCCCATCCTTTTTCTCCAAAGATGCTGTGTGACACCGCTGAGTTACTCCAGCACTTTGTGATTACCTTTTCTATACTCATTACCCTTCTTCTTATCGAGTGCACACACAAGATTAGAAGTTGTTCAGCCAGAACTGAACACACTTCTCGGCATCTGCATACAATGGTGTCCGTCCTGCTCTTCTTGTGCTTCTAGTGAGTGGTGGTGGAAAGATTGGTGAAAACAGGGCCGTGACGTGAACGCTCTTTCCTTGAACCCTACTCAATACCCTGATGACTGATGAAGGCTTCTGGAGTAGAAAGTATGAAAATGTCTAGCTTGAATCCCACTGCTCCAGAAATTCGACCCAGCATTTCTGGTTGTGAATCCCACATTCTCAGATAGGCCTGGAGTAATATCACTCCCTAGCATTCTCCTTCCAAACATTGCTTGTGAAATTGGATCAAGTATTTCTGAGTTGTATCCATCTTTCTTGGAACATCAGCAGATCTTGGTGCAGAGCCAGCTACTCAATGGTGGTAGATTCCAAACTCACCTCTCCCCAAGTTGCCTGCACAGTACATTTATTCCCTACTTGACCAATCACACCTTTCAACTCACTCCCTTCCCACTCACCTCCTGACCACCTTCACTAAACTTCCCACCATTTCATCCCGGATTTTAGACCTTATAGTTTCAAAGCATGAAGGTGATTTCACTGAACCTTACAAAATTCATAATGGGCTTGACAAACTGAATGCAGTGAGGAAGAGAATAAGGGGTAGATAGACACAAAGTGGTGGAGTAACTCAACGGGTCAGGTAGCATCTCTGAAGAAAAAGGATGGGCGACGTTTTGGGTCAGAACATTTCTTCAGACATCTTTGGCATAAACAAGCATCTGCACGTCTTTGTTTCTACACGTGAGATCTACATCTGTTTAAGATGGACGTGAGGAGAATTTTTTTCACCTCATAGGTTGGCACACAGATATGACTTTTTTAAGGCTGCCAAGAGCACTAAGAGACAATCTCAAACTAAACTGCAGTCACAGAGGGATGCTGGACAGCTGTGGTAGGGATTGCACTGCATCACCTTCCTCAAGGCAAAACCAGGTAACACAAGTGGCAACGACGCATCAATTTCAGATTAGCTCAATGCTTTGTATGCATGCTTTGGAACGGAAAACAATGACTTATCTAGTCTCTCAGGCTGATGTCAGAACATCCTTCAAGAGGGTGAATTCATGAAAAACATCCAGCCGAGAAGGCGTCCTTGGCAAATATTAAAAATATGTGTGGACCAACTGGCTGGAGTATTAAGAGACACCTTCAGCCTCTCACTTCTGCAGTCTGAGGTTCCCAAATACTTCTAAAGGGCATCTATTGAACCTGTGCCCAGGAAGAGCATGGAGACCTGCCTCAATGACTGCCATTCAGTAACACTTACATCCACTGTAATGAAGTGCTTCGAGAGTTTGGCAATGGCATGAATCGACTCCAGCTTCAGAAAGGACTTGGATCCACTTCAATTTGCCTATCGACACAACAGCTCAACAGCAGATGCTATTGAACAGACACATCAGACTCTGAAGGAGGGTCCCAATCCAAAACATTGTCTGTCCATTTCCCTCCACAGATGCTGCCTGACCCACTGAGTTCCTCCAGCAATTTGTTCTTTGCTCAGGATTCCAGTATTTTGTATCTTTAATCTAAAAGTGCAGTTGACCAGTTCACTCGAAATGCTTATCGTTTAGGAATCTCTTAATTCTTCTTATGTGAACATTGGCAATGATAGTCTGCACATTAGAGTATCTGCAATATCAATGTTACAATGGACTGAAGATTTACTGAAATCAGGGTATGAAGGGTTAGTTAATTTTATCCACAGGGCAGACTTTATTTATACATCTGCACACTCACTGCCAGAGAGATTTTTTTTTGAAATTCACAAGGAACCAAGCTGTGAAACCTTGAAATCATCTGTAATAACGCTGACACCAGATCAATATATGACTGTGATGTTTTTCATCTGCTTTTTATGAGCATAAATTCATCTTCCTTCCACTCATCATTACCTCAATACCCTTTGACACTGGTCTGAAAAAAATTCAGGCCGGCTCCCTTTGACAGTAAAATCCTTTTCTGTTTTATTTTATTAAGGGGCCTCCCGAATCCACAAGTAATTATTTTCACATTGCCTGCAGACCCGAGCTTCTTGATAGCTTATCATTTCATTAAATGAAAACTGCAATGCGGCTTGAAATGGAAAAACCCTTGTACACAATACATCCTGGAAGCTGAGAAACATGTATTTCCTGAGACTGTGTCTACCAGGACACTCTGCTGCAGTGACAGGAAGCCTTTCCAAAATCGTCAGAGATAAAGTAAGAAAGCCTTAAGTTTATGAACCAATTTACTCAAATATCCATGTGGTGTATACCCAATGAAACACTTGAAAATAGATTTATTGAGTCATACAGCACAGATACAGACTCTTTGGCCCATAAACAGTGTCTTGGTTACATGGACACAGAACTGACTTACTGATAGAAAGCAGATGGTGGAAGGACAATTTGCAGGGCAGAGATTTGTGCTGGGACCTGATTGTGATATATATATATATATATATATATATATATATATATATATATATATATATATATATATATATATATATATATATATATATATGTGTATATATATATATATATACACACGGGTGTTGTGGGCTGAAGGGACTGGTTTCCAGAGGGCTAGTACGGATATTTGTGTGTGTGTGTGTGTGTGTGTGTGTGTGTGAGTATGAATGTGAGTGTGAGTGTGAGTGTGTATATATACTAGACTAAGTGGGACCCGTTGGGTCCCAGCTTCACATGGGAGGGCTGGTCCCCCAACGCAATATTCCACCTCTCCACCAATTTCAATATTGGTGGCCAGTGGGGGGGGGGAACCTTTCTGGAGTGCTAGTATGGGTGTTGTGGGCTGAAGAGACTGGTTTCCAGAGGGCTAGTATTGACATAGTGGGCCGAATGGATTCTTGGGCTGGCAGCTCAGTCACTCAAGCCTGGTGTGCTGGCAGCTCACTCACTCACGGCTGGTGGGCTGGCAATTGTCTCATGGCTATTGCTTGAAATTCCATTTCAAGCAGGGTGCAAGGCCACCAAATTCAATTGCAGTTTCCTACCACTTCAAGCAGGGTGCAAGGCCACCAAATTCAAGTGCAGTTTCATACCACTTCAAGCAGGGTGCAAGGCCATCAAATTCAAGTGCAGTTTCCTACCATTTCAAGCAGGGTGCAAAGCCACCAAGTTCAAGTGCAGTTTCATACCATTTCAAGCAGGGTGCAAGGCCACCAAATTCAAGTGCAGTTTCATAACACTTCAAGCATTGTGCAAGGCCTCCAAATTCAAGTGCAGTTTCATACTACTTCAAGCAGGGTGCAAGGCCACCAAATTCAAATGCAGTTTCATACCATTTCAAGCAGGGTGCAAGGCCACCAAATTAAAGTGCAGTTTCCTACCATTTCAAGCAGGGTGCAAAGCCACCAAATTCAAGTGCAGTTGCATACCATTTCAAGCAGGGTGCAAGGCCAACAAACTCAAGTGTAGTTTCATACCATTTCAAGGATGGTGCAAGGCCACCAAAGACAGAGAGCCGTGACCTCTCCCTCCCCCATCTTGCAGAGATTGAGCCACGCCCACACATCCGGGTTTTATAGACCCTCCCCCTCCCACCGGAAGGGGCGTGGCCTTCGTGGCATGATTGACAGGAGAGAAAATCTCAACATTTTTAAAACACTAATAACTCTTATATTTTTCATCAATAGGAAAAATCCTCGGCACCTGATGAGCGGAGGGGGACTCTGAGTAAGATGGCCAAAAATCACAGCCATACGTAGTAGCTTTTCTTTCTAAAATCAATATACAGCGCAAACAGGAAGTGGTCAAGATTAGACTTTTAATTATATAGAAGGCAACACCACTTTTCAATAAGGCAACACCACATTTCAATAAAGCAACACCACTTTTCAATAAGGCAACACCACTTTTCAAAATGGCAACCACTTTTCAATAAGGCAAGACCACTTTTCAATAAGGCAACACCACTTTTCAATAAGGCAACACCACTTTTCAATAAGGCAACACCACTTTTCAATAAGGCTACACCACTTTTCAATAAGGCAACACCACTTTTCAATAAGGCAAAACATCTGTTCAATAAGCAACATCAACACCACTTTTCAATAAGGCAACACCAAGACCACTTTTGCATTGGCAACACCAACACCACTTTTGCATTTTCAAACCGACACCACTTTTGCATTTTCAAACCAACACCACTTTTTCATTTTCAAACCAACACCACTTTTGCATTTTTCAAGTCAACACCACTTTTGCATTTTTCAAACCAACACCACTTTTGCATTTTTCAAACCAACACCACTTTTGCATTTTCAAACCAACACCACTTTTGCATTTTCAAACCAACACCACTTTTGCATTTTCAAACCAACACCACTTTTGCATTTTTAAGCCAACACCACTTCTGCATTTTCAAACCAACACCACTTTTGCATTTTTCAAGCCAACACCACTTTTGCATTTTCTAACCAACACCACCTTTGCATTTTCAAACTACATTTTCAAACCACATTAAGGGCACTCACAGGTCAGTAAAACCACACTCAATTTAGTAGACGTGTTCAGTGTTATTCACAGCTCAGACCGAGAGTTGTGACCTCTCGCTTCCCCATCTTGCAGAGACTGAGGCAGGCCCGCACTTCCTGGTTTTATAGTCCCTCCCCCTCACACCAGAAAGGGCATGGCCTTCATGGCGTGATTGACTGGAGAGAGAATCTGAACATTTTTTAAACATTAATAAGTCTTTTATTTTTCATCGATGGGAAAAATCCTCCTGTCCTGCGCAGCGGAGGGAGACTCTGAGTAAGATGGCCAAAAATCACAGCTGTAAGTGTTAGCGTTTAAAAAAAAATCAATAATCAGTGCAAATAGGAAGTGGTCAAGATTTGAGTTTTAATTATATAGATATATATGTATGACATGCGCATAAATGTAGACGGGTTAGTTAGTAAGTTTGCAAATGACACCAAGATTGCTGGAGTCATGAGGGAGGGAGTCTGTCTTGGTATACAGTGGAATATAGATCAGCCACAGAAATGGGCAGAGAATTGGCAGCTGGGGTTTAATCTGACCCAGTATGAGGTGTTGCACTTTGGGAGATTAAATGTAAGGGAAACACATAGAAACATTAAAAAATAGGTGCAGTTTCTGTGGCAGAGAATTCCACAGATTCACAACTCTCTGGGTGAAAACGTTTTTCCTCATCTCCCCACATCCAATTAATGAAATTTAATTAACAGCATTTATGTACAGAAGGATCTTTGGACCCACGTCCATAACCCCTGAGAGTGGTAAAACATGTAAATACAGTGGTAAAGAAAGCATATTTCATAGGTCGGGGCATACACTTACAGTATAAGTGTCTGGATGTCATGATGCAGATTTATAGGACTGTGGTCAAGCTACATTTGGAGTATTGCATGCAGTTCTGGTTGCCCCATTGCTGAAAGGATGTGGAGGCTTTGGAAAAGGTGGAGAGGAGGTTTACCAGAATGATAGACACAAAATGCTGGAATAACTCAGCAGAGCAGGCAACATCTCCGGAGAAAAGGAATGGGTGACGTTTCGGGTTGAGACCCTTCTTCAGACTGATGTCAGGGGAGTGGACGGGACAAAGATATAATGTACTGGAGAAAGTAAGACTGTTGGGAGAACTGGGAAGGGGGCAGGGAGGGAGGGAAAGCAAGGGCAATTTGAAATTAGAGAAGTCAATGTTCATACCGCTGAGGTGTAAGTTACCCAAGCGAAAAATGAGGTGCTGTTCTTCCAATTTGCGCTGGGCCTCACTCTGACAATGGAGGAGGCCTAGGACAGAAAGGTCAGATTGGGAATGGGAGGGGAAGTTATAGTGCTGAGCAACTGGGAGATCAGGTAGGTTAAGGCGGATTGAGCGGAGGTGTTCAGCGAAACGATCGCCAAGCCTGCGCTTGATCTCGTCGATATATAGTTTACCAGAATGATGCCTGGATTAAGCTACAGGAGGCAGTTGGACAGATTTGGATAGTTTTCTCAGGAATGCCAGAGGTTGCAGGGAGACTTCATGGAACTATATACAATTATGAGAGGCATAGATAGGATAGAGAGTCAGAACCTTTTTCCCAGAATAGAAAAGTAAAATACTAGAGGGCATAGCTTTAAGGTGAGATGCAACAAATTTTAAATATGTGCTGTGCCAGTTTTACACGGAGGGTTGTGAGTGCGTGGAACACAATGCCAGGGGTGGTGGTTGACGACAGTGGCACTTCAAAGACTTTTGGATAGGCATATGAATATGCAGGGAATGGATGGATATGGGTTATGTGCAGGCAGATAAGAGTTGGTCTCGACATCATGTTCAGCCCAGACATTGTGGGCTAAAGGGGCTGTGCTTGTGCTGTGTGTACATAGTATGTACATCCATACTGACCATCACCCATTTACTAATCTGAAGAAGGTCCTGACCCTATCCATGCCCCAGTGATGCGACCTGACCACCTGAGTTACTCCAACACTTTGTTTTTTACACATTTACTAGCATTTGATCCATCTATCTATCTATCTATACTATTACTAAAATTCTCATCTTGACCACTTCTGGTTTGCATTTTTTAAATTTGCACAAAAACAGTACCCTATATCGCTAGGATTTTTTCCGCCACCTTACTCACCGTTCTCCTCTGCTCCAAGCGCACCAAGTTTTGTTCCGATCGGTGAAATATAACAAAAGTAATGAAGGTTTAAAAAATCGTGAGATCTGCAGATTGGTCTTCTCGCCCGTCATTCACCATGAAGGTAACGCCCCTTCCGGGTGAGGAGAATAAATCCCCGAAGGCGGGGCTGAATCCACAAGCCGTGTGAAGTCGGGGGAAGCCACTGTGTGGAGTCGGGGGAAGCCGCTGTGTGGAATCGGGGGAAGCCGCTGTGTGGAGTCGGGGTAAGCAGTTGAGTGGAGCCGGGATGTGCTATGTGATGCCACGGCCGGTGGCCACTGAGTGGAGTCCCTCCCCCCCACCATACGGGGTGAAAAGATGAGGTACGAAGGTATGCTAGCCAAGAATATAAAGGAGGATAGTAAAAGCTTCTTTAGGTATGTGAAGAAGAAAAAAATAGTTAAGACCAAAGTTGGACCCTTGAAGACTGAAAAAGGTGAATTTATTATGGGGAACAAGGAAATGGCAGATGAGTTGAACAGGTACTTTGGATCCATCTTCACTAAGAAGGACACAAACAATCTTCCTGATATACTAGTGGCCAGAGGATCTGGGGTGACAGAGGAACTGAAGGAAATCCACATTAGGCAGGAAATGGTGTTGGGTAGACTGATGGGACAGAAGACTGATAAATCCCCAGGGCCTAATGATCTGCATCCCAGGGTACTTAAGGAAGTGGCTCTAGAAATCGTGGACTCATTGCTGATCATTTTCCAATGTTCTATAGATTCAGGATCAGTTCCTGTGGATTGGAGAGTTGCTAATGTTATCCCACTTTTTAAGAAAGGTGGGAGAGAGAAAACAGGGAATTATAGACCAGTTATAGCCCTGTCCCACGGTGCGAGTCCACCCACGAGTGATCCAGAGTGAAAAAAAAATCAAACTCGTGGTTTTCTACGAGATTCCAAGTTTATGTTCACAAGTTTAAACGAGTTCCCACGTGTATGTCTAAGTTTGCCGTTTACTTCTCATTTCTGCGATGTACCAAGTTCCTCTCCAGAGTTACCAAGTTCCTCTCCCGAGTTACTCTTGAGCCAACAACGACTACCGACGTGTGGAAAAATCTTCACATAGTAAAAATGATGTCATGCAGTTTTGTTTTCACTATAAAAATCCTCCCATGTTTAAATTTCTTAGAGTTACGGAATCATATAACCATTACAGCACGGAAACAGGCCATCTCGGCCCTTCAAGTCCATGCCGAAGACTTTTTTTAAATTTTTTTTTTTTACTTCCCCCTAGTCCCATCTACCTGCACTCAGACCATAACCCTCCATTCCTTTCCCGTCCATATACCCATCCAATCTATTTTTAAAGGATAAAATCGAACCTGCCTCCACCACTTCTGTAGATCAGTGCATGCTCCTTTAACATAGTGACCTCACCACTACTAACCACTCCCCATTATCTTCAGTATAATTGTAGCCTCCCCACCCCCAGCTCCCTCTCTAGCTCCGGTGACGGACCACGAACAGCTAGGGCACTGTGTGTGTGTATCATTACAATGTCTGCAATAAACTAGTAGTGAAGACATCACGTGTTTGGCAAGTCTTTACATGGTGTCACAAAGTTGAACCTTGCGTCTCCTGTCTATCGTTTTTTTTTTGTTTTCTCCCAGTTTTTCTTTTTCAACCCTTTATTTACCATGGCCAACTCGTGTCGTAAGCCTGACATGCTGGTGTTTGACTCCGACATCGTGCACCGGTGGACTGTCTTTAGGCGCGACTTCGAGTATTACATCGCGATCGCTCATCCTAATGCTACCCCTGCGGTTACGGCACATCTGCTCCTCAACCTGGTTGGCCCGGAGGCCATGGAACGTTCTGAATCATTCGAGTACGCCGCTGGTGAGAATGCTCAGGACCCGGTATGTCTTACGACTAAATTTACAGCGCTATGTGACATTCCCAGCAATTGCATTATAGTGCGGTTTAAGTTTTTCACCAGGCGCCAGAACCCCGGGGAGCACATCGACTCCTTCATTGCATCGTTGCGTCACCTGGCTCGGCGTTGCCGCCTGGACGCGGTGACCCCTGACCAAATGATTAGGGATGTCCTAGTTCACAGCATACAGGACGAGAAGCTACGGGCAGAGCTCTTGAGGAAGCCAGACCTCACTTTAAATGAGGCTTTGCATGCCTCTCGCATGGCTGCTGCTGTCGACTCCGTATCTCCACCTGAGGCTCAGGACATTCACTATGCCGTTGCTGCTGGACGCCGGCGGAACGATGGCCCGCCACGCCAGCGTAGCACTCCCGCACCCGCGAGGGACAGCCCACATCATTGCCCCAACTGCAACTTCACCAATCATCAATTTAATGTTTGCCCTGCGCTGGGGAAAACTTGCAATTTCTGTAGAAAGCTGAATCACTTCTCCGCAGCGTGTCGTTCCAGGGGCCAGCCTGTCCCTGCTCCAAGAAGGAGTCTAAACAACCTCGCTGTGACTGATAGCGCTCATGGTTCCCAGTACCATTCAGACGAACTCCCTGATTCTGATACCAGTTCCTCCCATTATGAATCGCGTATTTTTTCAGTCTTGGGTGCACCTGCTTTGATAGCTGATCCCTCAGTGCGAGTTACTGTGAATGGGATGACCTTTCCTGCAAAGGTCGACACGGGGGCGTTTGCCAATGTTATGTCTTTAAGCCTCTTTGAGCAGATAAGATCTGGTGAGAAGGTTACTGCCGACGACTCCCGTCTTCATGCCTATGGGGGGGTGGAGTGCTCATACCAGTCGGGAAGGCAACCCTTATCTGCACGGTTCTGAAGACCTTTCGGCCCCTCTCTTTCCTCCTGCTGGAATCTGAGAATGTTACTCTGTTGGGCGCCAGTGCGTGCCAAGACCTCGGTTTGGTTTCCTTCCACCGCGATATCCACCTGGTGCAGGCCCCCATGGACCCCATGAGCGAGTACCCTGATCGTTTTGACGATGTATTGGGCAAACTACCCTACAATTACGAAATCGATATGGACCCGGGGGTCGATCCGGTAATCCGCCCGGCTCACCGCGTCTCCTTTGCCATGAAGGACAGGGTGGAGTCGACTCTGCGCCACATGGTGGCTGTGGGCATCATCAAGGAGGTGAGTGATCCCACCCGGTGGGTCTCCACCATGGTCGTTGCTGCTAAGAAGGACAATAGTGAGATTCGGATCTGTATAAACCCCAAGGACCTGAACCTTGCCATCAAGCGCCCGCACTACCCCATGCGAACGGTGGAGGACGTCGCTGCACAGGTTGGCCCAGCCACTGTCTTCTCTGTCATCGATGCCAAGAGCTCTTTCTGGCAGATTCCGCTGGATAAACGTTCCTTCTTCCTGACCACTTTCGGTACACCTTTCGGCAGGTTCCGTTTCCTCCACATGCCTTTCGGAATCAATTCTGCCAGCGAGGTTTTCCAGCGCACCATGGAGCAGCTGTTTGCCGGTCTGCCGTGTGCTATCATCGTCGATGACATCTTAGTGTACGGGAGAGACGTCGCTGAGCACGACCTCCACCTCCGCCAAGTCCTGGATAGGGCTCGTGAGATCAACCTCAAACTGAACCCCAGAAAGTGCCATTTCCGCGTCCCGGAGGTCACATACGTGGGCCACGTTTTCACGGCTGAGGGTCTGAAACCAGACCCACAGAAGACAGCTGCGGTCTCGGGGATGCCAGCTCCGGTCGACATGCCCAGCCTGCAGCGCTTCTTGCGCATGGTGAACTACCTGGGGAAATTCATTCCCGACCTCAGCGAGCTGAGTGTGCCCCTGAGGGAACTGACCAAGAAGGACACTGCCTGGGTTTGGTACCCGCTGCATCAGGCAGCCTTCGATGCCCTGAAGTCCCGGCTGGTTCGCACCCCCACTCTCAAGTTCTTCGACTTGAAGCGCCCCATCGTCCTCACATGCGATGCCTCAAGTTTCGGTCTCGGTGCCGCCTGCCTGCAACTCTACGACCACCTACAGCTACCTGTCTCCTACGCTTCCCGCACCATGACCCCTACCGAGCAACGCTACGCTCAGATCGAGAAGGAGCTCCTTGCCGTGGTGTTCGCCTGCTCGAAGTTCAAGGACTACATTCTGGGGAACACCTTCACTATTGAAACCGACCACCAGCCGCTGGTCACGATCTTGAACAAACCGATCCACGTGGCTTCTTCCCGTTTGCAGCGTATGATGCTGCAGCTCCAGCGTTTCACGTTTCGAATCGTGTACCGAAAGGGCAAGGACATGTTTATGGCCGACTCGCTGTCCCGCGCACCGCTGGCATCTACTGCCCGCCACCCGTACGAATCGTCCGACCTGATGGTGCTAAACGTTAACTTTGTGCCTTCCCGGCAGATGCAGTCCCTGATCAGCACATTGCCAATGATCCTGCCCTGCAACAGCTTGTAGACGTCATCCGTCGTGGCTGGCCTGACCGTCGCTCACCCTTGCCGGCTGGTGCTGCGCCCTACTTCCTAGTCCGGGATGAACTTGTGCTGCATGCTGGCGTGGTGGTGAAGGGCCACAAGGTTGTGGTGCCTGCTGCGCTGCGGGACCACTATTTCCAAACTGCCCACAGCGACCATCCCGCAGCCGATGCCACCCTGTCCCAGGCCCAGAGCCAATTTTATTGGCCCGGCATGGCACAGGACATCCGGGATAGGGTCTCCGCCTGCTTAACCTGCAATAGCCTCTCTCCCCACCAGCAACGCCAGCCACTCCTGCAACAGCCTGCTCCCGGCCTGGTGTGGATGGTGGTCGCTACTGACATATTTGAGTGGCGTGGCAAACATTTCCTGGTCCTTGTAGACTCCTATTCCAGCTGGTTCGAGGTGGATCAGCTGCCCTCCCTCACTTCTGCTGCTGTCATCGGGAAGCTGCGCTGCAACTTTGGGATCTTTGGCATTCCTGTGACTTTGCAGTCTGACAACGGCGGCCAGTTCTCGAGTGCGGAGTTCCGCGCCTTCGCTGCCGCCTGGAACTTTCGCCACATCACCAGCAGCCCTGAGTACCCGCAGAGCAACGGCCTTGCTGAGCGCACCGTCCGCAGTGCCAAGGAGCTGTTGGAACAGTGTAGACTATCACATTCGGATTTTTACCTGGCCCTACTGAATCTCCGCAATATTTCTCGTGACACTGCCCTAGGCTCGCCTGCTCAGCGGCTCATGTCCCGCACCACACGCCCTCCGATCCCTGTCTCCCAGCGATCCCTAGAGCCCGCGGTCCGCAGCCCTGCTGCTGTCCAGGAGCGCATTGCCCAGAAACAGGCTATCCAGAAGCGCTCCCACGACAAATCCTGCCGGCCCCTTCCGCGCCTCTTCCAGGGCCAGGTCGTCCGGATGTAGTCCCCCTCAGGACACTACCGGCTGGCTGTTGTCATCGGCTCTGCAGACTCTCCGCGGTCTTACCTGGTTGACTACGAGGGTACCACCTACCGCCGGTCCCGCCAGCATTTGCCGCCGGTCAACGAGTCCGCTCCGCCTCCTGCAGCCCCTTTTGCACCTCCGGTTGCTACCTCTCTGCCTACCGCTCCTCACATGCCCAGGACTCTGCCCTCTCAACCCTTGGTGCCCCGTTCTCCCACTGCTCCTACCTCTCCCGCTCGCGTGCCCGCTGCGGTGCCCGTTTCTCCTCCCCGGTCTCCTCGTCCTCCCTTTCCTGCTCATTCTCCTGCCCGTTCCCCAATCACCGCTCCTGCTCCTGTCCCTGCTCTTCCTGGGGGGGGGGAGGGCGGGCTGCGTACCCGCTCCGGGCGGTTGGTCAAGCCGCCTGTGCGTTACGGGGAGATTGCTTGAATGTTTCAAATTTTTCCTGCCGGTGTACGCGCGGGTTTGTTTCTAGCGTATGAGTCGTGGTCGCACTGTCATTATTGTAATGTTTTGTTTTCCAAGGGGAAGGATGTAGATCAGTGCATGCTCCTTTAACATAGTGACCTCACCACTACTAACCACTCCCCATTATCTTCAGTATAATTGTAGCCTCCCCACCCCCAGCTCCCTCTCTAGCTCCGGTAACGGACCACGAACAGCTAGGGCTCTATGTGTGTGTATCATTACAATGTCTGCAATAAACTAGTAGTGAAGACATCACGTGTTTGGCAAGTCTTTACAACTTCCACTGGAAGCTCATTCCACACAGCTACCACTCTCTGAGTAAAGAAGTTCCCCCTAATGTTACCCCTAAACTTCTGTCCCTTAATTCTCAAGTCATGTCCCCTTGTTTGAATCTTCCCTACTCTCAATGGGAAAAGCTTATCCACGTCAACTCTGTCTAACCCGCTCATCATTTTAAAGACCTCTATCAAGTCCCCTCTTAACCTTCTGCACTCCAAAGAATAAAGACCTAGCTTGTTCAACCTTTCTCTGTAACTTAGTTGCTGAAACCCAGGCAACATTCTAGTAAATCTCCTCTGTACTCTCTCTACTTTGTTGACATCCTTCCTATAATAAGTCGACCAAAATTGTACTCCATACTCCAGAATTGGCCTCACCAATGCCTTGTACAATTTTAACATTATATCCCAACTTCTATATTCAATGCTCTGATTTATAAAGGCCAGCACACCAAAAGCTTTCTTTACCACCCTATCTACATGAGATTCCACCTTCAGGGAACTATGCACAGTTATTCCTAGATCCCTCTGTTCAACTGCATTCCTCAATTCGCTACCATTTACCATGTACGTCCTATTTTGATTTGTCCTGCCGAGATGTAGCACCTCACATTTATCAGCATTAAACTCCATCTGCCACCTTTCAGCCCACTCTTCCAAATGGCCTAAATCTCTCTGTAGACTTTGAAAATCTACTTCATTATCCACAACACCACCTATCTTAGTATCATCTGCATACTTACTAATCCAATTTTCCACACCATCATCCAGATCATTGATGTACATGACAAACAACAGTGGACCCAACACAGACCTCTGAGGCACCCCACTAGTCACCGGCCTCCAACCTGACAAACAGCCATCCACCAATACTCTCTGGCATCTCCCATTCAGCCACTGTTGAATCCATCTTGCTACTCCACCAATAATACCCAACAATTGAATCTTCTTAACCAACCTTCCATGAGGAACCTTGTCAAAGGCCTTACTGAAGTCCATATGGACAACATCCACTGCTTTACCCTCATCAATTTCCCTAGTAACCTCTTCGAAAAATTCAAGGAGATTAGTCAAACATGACCTTCCAGGCACAAATCCATGTTGACTGTTCCTAATCAGACCCTGCTTATCCAGATGCTTATATATATTATCTCTAAGTATCCTTTCCATTAATTTGCCCACCACTGACGTCAAACTAACAGGTCTATAGTTGCTAGGTTTACTCTTAAAACCCTTTTTAAACAACGGAACAACATGCGCAGTACGGCAATCCTCCGGCACTATTCCCGTTTCTAATGACATTTGAAATATTTCTGTCATAGCCCCTGCTATTTCTACACTAACTTCTCTCAATGTCCTAGGGAATATCCTGTCAGGACCTGGAGACTTATCCGTTTTCATATTTTTCAAAAGTGTCCGCACCTCCTCTTCTTTGAATCTCATAGTTTCCATTGCTATTCTGCTAGTTTCCCTTACCTCACATAATTCCATATCCTTCTCCTTGGTGAATACCGAAGAAATGAAATTGTTCAATATCTCCCCCATCTCTTTTGGCTCTGCAGATAGCTGTCCACTCTGACTCTAATGGACCAATTTTATTCCTTGTTATCCTTTTGCTATTAATATAGCTGTAGAAACCCTTTGGATTTACTTTCACCTTACTTGCCAAAGCAACCTCATATCTTCTTTTAGCTTCTCTAATTTCTTTCTTAATATTCTTTTTACATTCTTTATACTCCTCAAGCACCTCATTTACTCCATGCTGCCTATAATTATTGTAGATCTCTCTCTTTTTCCGAACCAAGTGTCCAATTTCCCTTGAAAACCATGGTTCTTTCCAATTTTTACTATTTCCTTTCAACCGAACAGGGACATAAAGATTCTGTACTCTTAAAATTTCACCTTTAAATGTCCTCCATTTCTCTTCTACATCCTTCCCATAAAACAACATGTCCCAATTCACTCCTTTTAAATCCTTTCGCATCTCCTCAAAGTTGGCCTTTCTCCAATCAAAAATCTCAACCCTAGGTCCAGTTCTGACCCTCTCCATAATTATATTGAAACTAATGGTATTGTGATCACTGGACCCGAAGTGCTCCCCAACGCATACCTCCGCCACCTGCCCTGTCTCATTTCCTAACAGGAGGTTCAGCACTGCCCCTTCTCTAGTAGGTACCTCTATGTATTGCTGCAAAAAACATATCCTGCACACATTTTACAAACTCCAAACCATCCAGCCTTTTTACAGAATGTGTTTCCCGGTCTATGTGTGGAAAATTGAAATCTCCCACAATCACTACCTTGTGCTTACTACTAATATCTGCTATCTCCTTACATATTTGCTCTTCCAATTCTCGCTCCCCATTTGGCAGTCTATAATACACCCCTATAAGTGTTGCTACACCTTTCCCATTTCTCAGTTCCACCCAAATAGCCTCCCTTGACGAGCCCTCTAATCTATCCTGCCAAAGCACTGCTGTAATATCTTCCTTGACAAGCAATGCAACACCCCCACCTCTTGCCCCTCCAATTCTATCACACCTGAAGCAACGAAATCCTGGAATATTTAGTTTCCAATCACAGCCCTCCTGCAACCATGTTTCACTGATCGCCACAAAATCATACTTCCAGGTGTCAATCCAGGCTCTAAGCTCATCCACCTTTTTTACAATGCTCCTAGCATTAAAATATACACATTTAAGAAACCCACCACCACTTATTCTCTGTTTATTATCTTTGTCGTCTTTCTCCCCTACATTTTGGGTCCGAGTGCTTCCCTTCTCTACCTCCACATTTTCAACTAGCTTTCTCTATTTGAGTCCCTCCCCCCAACCGTTCTAGTTTAAAGTCTCCCCAGTAGCCTTTGCAAATCTCCCCGGCAGGATATTGGTCCCCCTCGGGTTCAAGTGCAACCCGTCCTTTCTGTACAGGTCACAGCTTCCCAGGGATATGGGGAGAAAGTAGAAACGGGGTACTGATTTTGGATGATCAGCCATGATCATATTGAATGGCAATGCTGGCTCGAAGGGCCGAATGGCCTACTCCTGCCCCTATTTGCTATGTGTTTATACCTCTTAAATGTTTTGACATGCGGTTCAGGGTTCCAGCATCTGTCTTTTCCAATATCCCTTTCCCTGTATTTCTCTTGGGCTTTTCCTCTCTTTCCCCAACTCCTATCTCCTCCATCTGCCAGTCCATCTGAGTGTAGATATGAAGTTCTCCTTGGCTGTCTATCTGTATATGTGGACTTTCCATTAAAAGTCATCCATGATCATTATCTCACAATTCTTCAGGTGTTTTTGCTACTCATTTCTCATCAAGTCATGGGTTCATACAACACAGAAACAGGCTCCTCCGCCCACCATGTCCATTCCAACCATAGCCTTCCTGACCGTTATTCGAGTTCTGGCCCATATACTTTGTAAACCTGCCTCCATCGCGTTCTCAGATTACGACTACAGTACTTACTGGGTTGAGAAAAAAAATCATCAGATGCCCTCTATTCCACCTGCTGCTCACGTTAAATCTACGCCCTTTGATGAGTTCAATTCATCTGATTATTGTCTGTCCTCATTCATTTCATTATACGTTCACTTGAGCAGCGTGTGTCACTGCTCCAGGGACCCGGGTTCGATTCTAACCTCCGGTACTATTTTATGGAGATTCCCCCAAGTGCTCCCTTTCGCTCCCCGCACGCTGCTTTGTTGTATGAATGCTCCCCGCAACACCTGCTGTGTTGTATGAACCCATGACTCGATGAGAAATTAATGGCAAAAACACCTGAAGGACTGTCACCTTCGCCCAATGTGTCGGTGAGTGGTCGAATGGGGCTCAGGTGGGAAATTGATGTGAATGCGGGCAGAAATGAGTTTGACGTAAATGAGTTTGACGGCTGGCTCAGTGGGCAGGAGGGCCTGTTTCCGCCCTTTGGGACATTTTCACCAGGTGTGTGCGCTGCCATACGCGAAGCTTTGCTATTTGTAAAGGTTTCTTGTCAAATGTACTTTTTTAAACTCACTGAACCCGAGTTTTGGGATTTTTCAATATATAGGCTGAGGGTTAGTACATTTCTCACCCCTGTTTATTCATCGCTCGGCAGTCTGTATTTCGGGGATCTCGCCTCAAACCTGTATCACAGATATTCGCCTTCGTGTTAGCAATGTTTTGCAATTGGTTTATTTTTCACATAAAGGCGATTTATTTTTAAGAGTTGGTGTGGATCATTTCATTTTCAAATAATCTTATTCAAACAAGAGATGGACACAAAAAGCTGGAGTAACTCAGCGGGTCGGACGGCATCTCTGGAGAAAAGGAATAGGCGACGCTTCGGGTCGAGACTCTTTTTTTCAGCGATGCTGCATGACCCGCTGTGCCAAGAGCGGAACTCGCTATCAAAACATGGAGGGGACGGGGGACACAATTTTTTGTCAGGAATGATCCCCTGTGTGATTCCTCACACACACGCGCACATGTGCACACTCACACACACACGCGCGCGAGGCTTCGGAGGCTCAATTCAGCGCTAAATGCAACTCAACTCTGCCTGTCTCGCCGGGTTAACCTACAGCCCTGTCTATACTGACGGGATACCAGCGCTGCTTCTCCGCGCTGGCCATGTTTCCCGCAAACCCAGGCAGGTTCACCTGGCGGGATAGGCTGAGTTGAGCTGGGTTTAGTGCTGTTTGTCTGCGCTTGCTGTGGGCCTGGGGGTACAGCTCGCGTCTGACTCCCGACCTCTCTGGCCACCCGTGGGGGGGGGGGGGCACTCGGAACAGCGCCGGAGAGCCGGCCAGGATCGATCCTGCCTGCGGATGAGGCGCAGGTCTGTGCCACGTCTCCCTCCTCCAATCGCCGCACTCTATCCTCAGTCCCACCACCCCCCCCCCCCACTCCTCCCTCCTCCAATCATCGCCCCCTCGATCATCAGTCCCACCCTCGCTGTCTCGCGGAAAGCGGAGATTTTAAAATACGGATCACAAAAACTTGGGGGGATGTCCCCCACCGCTCAAAACATGGGGGGAACGTGTCCCCTCTGGCCCCCCAGGTTTTCCGCCCCTGCGCTGAGCTAGTCCAGCTTTTTGTCCCTGTCTTCGGTGTAAACCACCATCTGCAGTTCCTTCCTACACTTATTCAAACAGGAATGCATTCACTCCCCCCACCCTCCCCGCCCCACATAACGCATCAAACCTCTGAAGCAGTAATGTGAAAGGCACATAAACAAGGGAAGTGACCTGCCCTTGGAAATCTGGAAATATTGGTTGTTGGTCGCTCTGTTCCAAAGGCCAAGGTGAGATTCCCACACGTGTCTCCAGCATCAGGGGATCATTCCTGACAGGCAGACTTGGCAAACCTTTTTTTACTCACCTTTTTTTTCTCTGTCCAGCTGCCGAGTGAACTCAACGGGTCAAGCAACATTTCTGTAGAAAAGGAATCGGTGACGTTTGAAGGAAGGAAGTTTAGAAGGAAGGATTTGCAGATGCTAGTTTAAACCAAAGATAGACACAAAATGCTCGAGTAACTCCACGGGCCAGGCAACATCTCTTGAGAAAAGGAGTAGGCGATGTTTCGGGATGGGATCCTTCTTCAGGCTAAGACCCAGCCTGAACAACGATCTCGACCCGAAACATCACCTATTTCTTTTCTCCAGAGATGCTGCCTGACCAGTTGAGTTAGTCCATCATTTTGTGTCTATCTTTGGTTTAAACTAGTATCTGCAATTCCTTCCTTCAAACTTTTAGAGAAGTTTGTTTCAAGAAACAATCCTTCCAAAATTGCTCAAACTTGTTGCATTTGCCTCTTTAACTTGAGATGAACCACATTAAGATTGCATCTGAGAAAGGCTTAACTCGCTTTCCAAAGAAATCCAGGACAACTCAATGAAGCTGCATCAACTCAACATTGTCCTGCATAGAATGTTTGGTTTGATTGAGCTGCATCACTAACTGATCCGTGCCCTTCCCTTGAAGTTAGTAATACTAAAAGCCATGCTCTGCTAAGGAAACGGGTGTCAATTTGAACTGCATTTGTTCAAGGTCTGGCATCAATCATTGAAAGGCATTACTCACTGAAAATTAATTGTTAGATCACTGTAAAATTTTCCATTAAGATCTGACTAATCTACAACATGTCACTTCTGGCACTCAGGCCAAACCTACGGTAAACTCACGAGTCACTACGGTAAACTCATAGGCTACCACGGTATTACAACGAGTTTAAAAGTATCAACATTTTCCTTCAAGAGTATATTTGACTCGTGGAAATCTTTCAACATGTTGAAAAATTTTCAGGAGTTAACACGTTTCCCGAGTACCTGCCGTTAGCGTTACGAGTCACTAAGTTACGCCCACGAGCTCCGACGTTCCAGCTACGTTCATTCTACGTGATTACCACGAGTTTGATTTGTTCTTAACTCAGGATAACTCGTGGGTGGACTCACACCGTGGGACAGGGGTTTTAGCCTGACATCGGTGGTGGGGAAGATGCTGGAATCATTTATAAAAGATGAAATAGCCGCACATTTGGATAGCAATAACAGGATCAGTCCGAGTCAGCATGGATTTACGAAGGTGAAATCATGCTTCACGAATCTTCTGGAATTTTTTGAGGATTTAACTAGGAAAATGGACAAGGGAGAGCCAGTGGATGTAGTGTACCTGGACTTTCAGAAAGCATTTGATAAGGTCCCACATAGGAGATTAGTGGGCAAAATTAGTATTGGGGGTAGAGTGCTGATGTGGTATTGGGGGTAGAGTGCTGACATGGATAGAAAATTGGTTGGCAGACAGGAAACAATATACATCAATGATATAGATGAAGGGATTCAAAGTAACATTAGCAAATTTGCAGATGACACAAAGCTGGGTGGCAGTGTGAACTGTGAGGAGGATGCTATGAGAATGCAGGATGACTGAACAGGTTGGGTGAATGGACAGATGCATGGCAGATGCAGTTTAATGTGGATAAATGTGAGGTTATCCACTTTGGTAGCAAAAACACGAAGGCAGATTACTATCTAAATGGTGTCAAGTTCAGAAAAGGGAAACTACAACGGGATCTGGGGGGTCCTTGTTCATCAGTCTATGAAAGTAAGCATGCAGGTACACCAGGCAGTGAAGAACGTGAATGGCACGTTGACATGATGAGTTGAGTATAGGAGCAAAGGGGTCCTTCTGCAGTTGTATACGGCCCTAGTGAGACCACACTTGGAGTATTGTGTGAAGTTTTGGTCCCTAATTTGAGGAAGGACATTCTTGCTATTGAGGGAGTGCAGCGTAGGTTTACAAGGTTAATTCCCGGTATGGCGGGACTGTCATATGCTGAGAGAATGGAGCGGCTGGGCTTGTATACTCTCGAGTTCATAAGGATGAGAGGGCATCTTATTGAAACATATAAGATTATTTAGGGTTTGGACATGCTAGAGGCAGAAAACATGTTCCCGATGTTGGGGTAGTCAAGAACCAGGGGCCACAGTTTAAGAATAAGGGGTAAGCCATTTAGAACGGAGACGAGGAAACAAATTTTCTCACAGAGAGTTGTGAGTCTGTGGAATTCTCTGCCTCAGAGGGTGGTGGAGGCTGGTTCTCTGGATACTTAAAGAGAGAGCTAGATAGGGCTCTTAAAGAGGGATATGGGGAGAAGGCAGGAACGGGGTACTGATTGGGGATGATCAGCCATGATCACATTGAATGGTGGTGTTGGCTTGAAGGGCCGAATGGCCTACTTCTGCACCTATTGTCTATTTTCTATTGTCTATTGAGAAACTATTAATAGTTCGGGTCTGGGACTCCACATCAGAATTTCTGATGATGGGTCGCAGATTTGAAACATAAAATAGGTCTCTCTTACCACATATGTCGCCTGACATGCTGAGCTTTTCCAACATTTTCTGTTTGTACTTTGGATTTCCAGCATCTGCATTTTGTTTTAATTTTCAGACCTTAAAGAACAGTGTTTCATAAAGATCCAGTAACTAGGGGTTGCAACAAATGTGTAGGGTTGTTGATTAAGTTACTGGGCTGTGTTGAGGACAATGTGAGTTGGTACAGAATAGGAGTGAAGGCCTGGGGCAGATCAGCCATGATCATATTGAATGCCAGACCAGGCTGGAGGGGTCAGGTAATCTACTCCTTTATGCTCTTGTATTCTTTTGTTCTTATGGATTAGCATCAAAAGGATGTGAGTATAAGAGCATGGATATTTTGCTGGGCCCTGGTGAGACTGCATCATATGTGCAATTTTAGCATCCATATCTTAGTTTAGCGTGGAAACAGGCCTTTCGGCCCACCCAGTCCGCACTGACCAAGGATCCCCGACACACTAACACTATCCTACACACATTAGGGACAATTTACAATTTTGCCAAGCCAATTAGCCTACAAACCTGAACGTTTTTGGAGCGTGAGAGGAAACCGGAGCACCTGGAGAAAACCCATGCAGGTCATGGGGAGAACGTGACAGCACCCTTAGAAAGGATCGAACCCGGGACTCTGGCCCTGTAAGGCAGCAACTCTGCCACTGTGCCACCATGTTCCGTATATAATGAAAGATGTTCTTATTAAGGAGTGAGTTCAAGTGATGCAGATACTAGAAAGGCAGAACTGAAATATGAAGAGATTTGGTCAATTAGATTTATATTCACTCGGGTTGAGAAGATTGACACGGGGCCTCATAGAAACCGACAACATGTAAGGAAGTCTGGAGAGATTAGATGCAAGAAGAGTGTGGGAAAACCTCTGGAATTATCTACCACAGAAAGCTGTTAAAGCCAGATCATTAAATATATTCAAGAAGGAAATAGATATTATTCTCAGGGTTAGTTTAGTTTAGTTTAGTTTAGTTTAGTTTTGTTTAGTTTAGTTTAGTTTATTGCCACGTGTACCGAGGTACGGTGAAACACATTTTGTTGTGTGCTATCCAGTCAGTGGAAATACTATACATGATTACAAACAAGCCGTCCAGATGTACAAGTGTACAGATAAACGATAAAGGGTACAACATTTAGTACAAGATAAGGCCTGATAAAATCTGATTAAAGATAGTTTAAATGTCACCAATGAGGTAAATGGAAGGTCAGGACCGCGATCTTGCTGGGGAGAGGACAGTTCAGTTGCCTGATAACCGATGGGAATTCATATTGAATGGCATAACAGCTCAAAGGATCGAATGGTCAACCCCTGCTTCTCAATTCTATTTTTCTGAAGGCTCAGACGTTTGACCCAGAGATGTGAGTTTGATTCTCATTAAAGTAGACGTGGAATTGAAATCACATGGGGAACCAGTAGAATTCTTTATACATTTAACAAAAAATGTTTGCTTTGTTTCTATTTCATTCTATTTATCCCTTAAGTTATTATATAACTGGAATTTTCTGCATGAGTAATATCTTATTTAGTGCACTGAAATTATTCTTACAAAGTAAATACATTTTGTGCTAATGGCTTATCATTTAATTTAATGGTAATAACAATAAATGATAATGTTCGGTTTAGTACCAAATACAATTTCATGCTCAATGGGCAATTCGTATTTTGCCACAAGACTTTGTTCTACACATTGAGTGTAATTGATTTTGGTTCCTTTCTTCCAGTTTTCTCCATACATGCTGCCAAATTTAGTTTTCACTTCTTGTAGTGGCAGACAGATGCTGAAGCATTCTTGTCAACCAACACGAGTTATTTTATGCTGAACTTTAACACATAGAAATTGTGATAAAACAGAGTGTGGGATTGTCTTATGATTTGTAAAATCAATACCGGCTTCATAAGAACCGAGAACATAAACCTAAGAGATAGAAGCGGACCATTTGGCCCTTCATGTCTAATTTCCCATTGAATAAGTTCATGACTGATCCTTTAATTCATCTTCACACACTAGCACTAATATCATCTCTCTTGATTTCCTTAATATTCAAACAGCCATCAATGTCTTGAGTAGAACATAAAGCGCTGGAATAAATCATCAGGTCATGTACCATCTGTCAAGGAAGTACGTAAGCGACGTTTCAGGTTGGGACCCTAAACTAAACTAAACTAACCCTGAGAATAATATCTATTTCCTTCTTGAATATATTTAATGATCTGGCTTTAACAGCTTTCTGTGGTAGATAATTCCAGAGGTTTTCCCACACTCTTCTTGCATCTAATCTCTCCAGACTTCCTTAAATGTTGTCGGTTTCTATGAGGCCCCATGTCAATCTTCTCAACCCGAGTGAATATAAATCTAATTGACCAAATCTCTTCATATTTCAGTTCTGCCTTTCTAGTATCTGCATCACTTGAACTCACTCCTTAATAAGAACATCTTTCATTATATACGGAACATGGTGGCACAGTGGCAGAGTTGCTGCCTTACAGGGCCAGAGTCCCGGGTTCGATCCTTTCTAAGGGTGCTGTCACGTTCTCCCCATAACCTGCATGGGTTTTCTCCAGGTGCTCCGGTTTCCGCTCACACTCCAAAAACGTTCAGGTTTGTAGGCTAATTGGTTTGGTAAAATTGTAAATTGTCCCTAATGTGTGTAGGATAGTGTTAGTGTGTCGGGGATCCTTGGTCAGTGCGGACTGGGTGGGCCGAAAGGCCTGTTTCCACGCTAAACTAAGATATGGATGCTAAAATTGCACATATGATGCAGTCTCACCAGGGCCCAGCAAAATATCCATTCCATCCACAGATGTTGCCTGACCTGTTGAGTTACTCCAGCACTTTGTTTTACTTATGATTATGACATCTGAGGTTCTCTGTGTCTCCAGCTAATGTCTGCTTTGAGTTTACTCCATGTCTGAGTCTTCACAGCCCTGTGTCAAGAATTATGAGACTGACTACCATCCTGATGAAAATAAACTTCTTATCCCATTCCTGATTGCCCATCCGCTTATTTTGAGATTGTGATCAACTGGTTGTCAAATCCCCAGTTAGGGGAAATATCATTCCTTCATCCACCCCACGATATCCTTCAGAAAATTGCATGGTTGAATGAGTTCATCGCTCGCTCTTCTACATCCCCTAGGCTGAGGCCCAGGCTGAAACCTGAAAGGGAATTCCTCAGATATCAGAGCATTAATTAGCCCATTTGTCGACATAGTCATAGACAACAAATCATACAGTACTGAAACTGGCCCTTTTGCCCAACTCGTCCATGCCAACCAAGATGCCCCTTTTAAGATAGCCCCATTTGCCTGTGTTTGGCCCTTATCCCTCTAAACCTACCTCCCCATGTACTTGCCCAAGTCTTTTAAATGCTGTTGAAGTACTTGCCTCAACTACCTCCACTAGCAGCTTGTTCCATATGCCCATCACCCTCTGTGTGAAAAAATCTAATGTTTTCAAATTATGACTGCAAAATTCATGAAGAAGGGTTTCGACCTGAAACGTTGCCTATTTCCTTCGCTCCATAGATGCTGCCTCACCCGCTGAGTTTCTCCAGCATTTTTGTCTACGTTTGTTTACCTAACGTCTTTTCTGAAGCCAAGGAAGAATATACTCTCACGACATAATTGAGCAATCTTGCGATTTATTGATTAACTTTCTTATTTCTCTTTATAAGCCCTTGTGCATTAGAGAGATGAGAAAGATGTGAGCAGACGCATGGGAGAGTTGGCCAGAAGTCAGGTAATAATAATAATAATTCATTTTATTTACTGGCGCCTTTCTAAAACCCAAGGACACCTTACAATGCATAGAATCACAAAAAAATACAAAACACATAATCGGAATTAAATTAAATATAAAAACACCACAGTACACAAATCAAGGACAGAATTCAATTTCAAGAGCACCAAAAGAAAATAAGAAACACAATTTGAGGAGAGAGCAGCGGCGACCAATTCGCGCCAGCGTCCACTCTCCCCTCCGACCGCCATCTTCTACACGGACTAACAGGCACAGCACACAAAATCATCCCCCCCACAATGACCACCACTGTGGGGGAAGGCACAATGTCCAGTCCCCAACCCAGTTCTCCCCAGAGTCAGGCCCATCGAGGCCACCACAGTTGCCTCTACGGAAACCCGATGTTCCTAGCCGTCGGGACAGTCCTCGCAGCGGCTGGAACGGCCGGTTTCCCAGTGGAGTCGATGGCACCTGAAGCCGACAGGGCCGCGCTGATTTGGAGCCACGAGGCTCCCGATGTTGGAGTCGGCGCCGCCGCCCGCGGCTGGTCGCTCCGCAGTCCTGCAGCCCGGAGGTGTTGTTGTCGGCGGTCAACGCATACCGGAGCTCCAGCTCGTCGATCCAGCGTGGCGACCCAGGCATGGCATCGCCCGCTACGCTCTCCGGTAGCGCTCCAGCGCTGTGCCGCCACCGAAGCTGAAGGTGCTGGGCGGTCCCCGTCAGGAAACGGCGCTCCATGCCCGCTGGTAGGCCACGAGGACGGGTCGATGAGGCAGCCTGGAGAAAAAGCTGCCTCACCGACCAGGTAGGGACCTAGAAATAGTTTCCCCCTTACCCCCCCACATTAAAAGTCAAAATCCCCCAAACAAACAAAGAAATAAAAAACACTAAAACTAAAGAAAGAGTGAATTTGACGGACGGCTGCTGTTTAGCAGCCGTTCCTCCAAGATGGCGGCTCCTCCGATTGAGTAAATTGAGATGTGGGAGAGGCAGTTAATTGAGGTAGGAAAAGTTACAGTGTCATCTGGACTGATCAAAACTAGCTGCAATTTTTATATTCTCAAAGGGATCTTATGAAGCAAGAATGTGGGCAGAAGATTATTCCTCGTGGGTGGCTAATAGTGATTATATTGACTATTTGAGGGAGCTATTATTTCAGTTCATCCGGTTCTGTTTTTCTCCCTCATCCGACATCATTTAATATATGCAACATCATATTATCCTCTTTCTCGCAGAAATATTATCTTTTTCTGTAACGACACAACTCACTGAACTGGTAAATAACAAAATAATAATTATAATTAGTTCAACATGTTGAGCTATTTAAAATATGGCAGTTTACTGGAGAAATGATTGGTATGGGCTCCGATGTTAATCTGTAATGTGACACATACAAATTACTAACAGTCCTGCTGGCAACAAGTGAGTCTACTGGAATTAAATGGCAATGGCTGCTAGCACAGCAGGTATGTGCCCAAGATGTGCAAGATATCTAATGCAGAATTGCAGCACTTAAATAACACCAAAACCTTTGTTTTGTAGAAACCACTAGAGTTGGCCATAGTGATGCAGTCATAGAAAACATATATACAGCCCTTCAGCCCATCATGAAAAGACACAAAATGCTGGAGCAACTCAGCAGGTCGGGCAGCATCCCTATAAAAACATGGATGTGACGTTTCGGGTCAGGACCCTTCTTCAGACATGAAGACGCACGATCCGAAACATTACACATCCATGTTCGCCAGGGTTGCTGCCTGACCCACTGAGTTACTCCAGCATTCCATGCCTTTCCTTGGTAAACCAGCATCCGCAGTTCTTTGTTTCTACCTTCAGCACACCATGTCCACCTGACCAGTTTGCTCATCTCTGTTAATCACATTAGGTCTCTAATCATCTATGCTTTGTTCATTGAAGTGCCTGCTTTAATGCAAAGATTCCACCACCTCCTCTGGCAACTCATTCTAGATATCAACCACTCTGGGTTTCTAAACCAAAACATTCTCTTCTTGTCCTCTTTAAACTCCATCCTCTCACATTAAACTGATGTTCATTGTTTTTGATACCCCTTACCATGGGAAAGAATTCTGACTATCCACCATATCTATAACTCTCACAATTGTATGTATCAGGTCACTTCTCAGCTGATATCCAGACGGGACGCCGAAGGATGAGAAACCGAAGCCAAGAAGTCAAAGCCAAGATGCCGAGCAGACATCACGTCGAAAATCCGAGATGCCGAACGGACACGACGCCGAAAGGACACGACGCCGAACGGACACAATGCCGAAAGAACACAACGCCGATAGGAAATTACGTCGAATGGACATGAAAATTTATGACGCTGAACGGACATGAAGACAAAATGATAAACAGGTATGAAACACTTTTTAAAAAATCTATATTTGCTGCAATTGTTGTACCTTGTTACATTTTAAAATAGTTAAATTGTTGCACCTTGTACATCTCCAGGGACGAGATTGGTCCAACACCTTGTCAGTCATCGACAAAGGTCAGCGATTGGTTCAGACCCCCGCATCCATCACATCACAGCCTTTGTGACAATCGCAGCAGCTTGGAGTCACTGCCACCATTTTACAAACGCAAGCTCAAGCTCCCCCCACCCTTCCGTCTCTCCCCGGCCAGTGATGTGATGGACGCGGGGGTCTGGACCAATCGCTGACCTTTTTCGATGACTGACAAGGTGTTGGACCAATCCCGTCCCCGGAGACGTCATGTCCATTCGGCATCATGTCCGTTCGGCGTCATGGCTTTTCGACGTCATGTCCATTCGGTGGCTTTTCGACGTCATGTCCGTTCAGCGTCTTGTCCGTTCGGCATCGTGTCCGTTCAGCTTTGTATCCTTTCGGCGTCGTGTCTGTTCGGCTTCGTGACCTTTCGGCGTCATGTTCGTTCGATATCTTGGATTTTCGCCGTGATGTACGTTCGGTATCTTGGCTTCGGCTTCTTGGCTGCGGCTTCTCATCCTTTGACGTCCTGTTCACACACGCCTCGGCTTGTGTGAACAGTTGCAGTTACAGTTTAGTTTATTGTCATGCCTCCCATTGTTCAGCCGTTTACACTAGTTCTAGGTTATCCCACTTTCCCATTCGCTCCCTTCACACTAAGGGAAATTTCCAGAGGCCAATTAACATACAAAAAACCCACACATCTTTGGGATGTGGAGGAAAATGGTGCACCCAGAGGAAACCCATGTGGTCACAGGGAGAACGTGCACACAGACAGCACCCGAGGCCAGGATTTAACCTGGGTCTCTGGTGCTATGAGGCAGCAGCTTTATCAATGCCGCCCTCAATAATATTACAACATAATGTTCCAACATTTATTGTCTATGCAGGCAAGCCTTATGCTGCCTTCACCAGTCTATATACCTGTGTTGCTTCTCTACTCTTCAGTATTTCTTAGCCTCCTACTATTTACTGTATATGTCCGGTCCCTATTTGACCACAAATTGCATCATCGCACAGTTGGATTAAATTGCATATGCCAACATTCCTCCCAACTATTCTGATATAGCCTTAAACAACATTCCTCGCTGTCCACAACCACCAATTTTTATAACATCCGCAACCTTACTGATCACATCTCCTACATTCATATCCAACTTGTTAATATATCACTAATAGCAAAGGTCCCAGCACAAATCCCTGCAGTACACCAATGCTGACAGGCTTCCAATCAGAAGAGCAACCATCCACCACTACTCTCTGCTTCCTATGCCAAATCAATTTTGTATCCAATTAGTCAGCTCAGTTTGGATCCCATGAGCCCCAACCTTCTGGACAAACTTATCAAGTGCCTGATTAAAGGCCATAAAGGCAATGTCTAGTGCCCAGTCTTCGTCAATCTTTTTTTTTAGTTACTCTTGAAAAATAACTCAATCAAAGCAGCAGACGAGACTTTTTTTGAGGTCAGTAATTTTCTTATATATAGTTTTTTTTTTAAATACTGAGAAGACTGAACAGGTCAGTCAACATTCGCTATTCAATCTTACCAACTTCTAAAGATGCACCATAGAATTCATCTTATTTGGAGCGTCCGACCCTGGAATTCACTGCCTCAGAAGGTAGTGGAGGCCAATTCTCTGGATGCTTTCGAGAGAGTTAGATAGAGCTGTTAAAGATAGCGGACTCAAGGGATATGGGGAGAAGGCAGGAACGGGGTAGTGATGTGGATGATCAGCCATGATCATTATCACAGTGTATGGCAGTGCTGGCTCTAAGGGCCAAATGGCCTATTGTCTATTGTCTTGGTTTGGCAACTGCTCTGTCCAAGACCGCAAGAAATTCCAGTTGTGGATGTAAACTTGCCCATCCCACACATCAGCCTCCTCCCATTGACTCAATCTACACTTCATTCAGCCTGAGGAAAAGCAGACAACATAATCAAGGACAACCCACACCCTGGTCGTTCACACGTCTCTTCTCTGCTGTTGGGCAGAAAAGACAAAAGCTTGATACCATATAGCACCAGATTCAAGAACAGCTTCTTCCCCACTATATCAGATTTTTGAAAGGACCTCTCACATGCTAGAGTTGCACAGTACCACAAACCATGAACAAGTGTGTTCTTGATTTGAAGATGAGGAGGAGGAGATTAGGTTAACTTGACATCATGTTCGGCACAGACATTGTGGACCACAGGGTCTGCTCCAGTGATGTAGGGTTCTATGCTCCATATTCTATCTATATATACTTAAAAGTCTGTGTGTGTGTGTGTGTGTGTGTGTGTGTGTGTGTGTGTGTGTGTGTGTGCGTGTGTGCGTGTGTGCGTGTGTGCGTGTGTGCGTGTGTGCGTGTGTGCGTGTGTGCGTGTGTGCGTTTAAAAAGCCTTCTTGACCATCCTATCTACCTGTGACACCAGTTTCAGGGAACTATTTACCTGCACATAGATCCCTCTGCACAACAACAGTGACCAGGGCCCTGCCATTCACCATGAAGGTCTTTTCCTGATTTGACTTCCTAAAATGCTCCTTTCTATGAGCCACCCTTCAGCATACTGATCCAGATCCTGCTGCCATTTTTGATGACCAACATTCGAACTTTGTAACTCTGACTATATGACTATAAATTCAAATATTAACAGGGGTCAGTTCAAGCTATATGACGAGAGATAGAATTAAAAGTACATAAACTTGGTTTCTGAAGTACCACATATAAAAAATAGTACTAAAGATCTCTCCAGTATTTACTTTTTTTGATAAACCTGAATACTATATTATTTCCAACATGAACCCTAATTTCCTCAAGGTCATAGGTGGCTTTTCCACTTCATTTTTTGCGTAATGTATGTACAATTTATGTGCAATTTTGCATAATTTACATTTCTTGTGTGTTTATCAAAGTCTGTGCCTGTGCAAGCAAGATTTTCATTGTACCTCTACCTCACTTATAACCTATCTCACCATAATTGTGTATATAACAATAAATGTAACTTGATTTAACCGTTTGCACATTGGTTCTTGGTTGAACAATCAAATAACTGCAATTTTTTTCTAATTTTTCTTCATTCTCTTTAGATGAGCATTTCCATCACATGTATCTTGTGAAAGTGGCATTCAGTATTTTAAAAAGACTTGCAATTATATAGCACCAACCTCCCTTTCAGTACTTTCCAAAGCATCGTCAGCTATTTGGGGTCTAATCACTGGAGTTCGCTTTCTAACACAGGATGGAGTTCCTCGCAGCCAATTTACACCCATCAAGACCAACTGAACAACATTGTCATCATGTTTTTAGATAATTTTATTGTGGAACAGCTTCACTTAGTTCTCTTGCATGTTCATCTATTTTTGCCTGACTGTCATTTTAATTCTCCAAACAACTCCCTCACTGGTTTAGTCTTCTGCACTTTTACAGCAAAGCTCAATCTACATTGGAGAGTGTGCAGCCTATCTTCTTACTAAGCCTTCTGGACTTTCCACACTCCAACAATGCTCTCTAATATCACACGTGCAAACTATATTCGGCCCGCTGCATCTTCCCCTTTGCTCTATTTATTGTACTTGAGTGACGGTTGTATTTATGTCTCCCATTATCTGAGATCGTGTAAAACAAAGCTTTACACTGTACCTCAGTACACGTGGCAATAATAAAGCTAAACATGGTAAATGTTGAAATATTATTGAAGTTGTTGCAATAGATAAGGCAAGTGCACAATCTTTTTCCCAGAGAATGGGAATCAAGAACCAGGTTTAAGGTGAGAGTGGAAAGATTTAGTAGGAACCTGAAGAGTAACTTTTTCACACAGAGGGTAGTGGAGATATGAAACAAGCTGCCAGAGGATGTAGTTGAGGCAGGTAATATAACAACATTTTTTAAAGATATTTGGACAGGTACATTGATAGGAAAGATTTAGAGGGGTATGGGCCAAATGCAGGCAGGTGGGACTAGTGTCGTTCTTAGTCAGCATGGGCGGGTTGAACCAAAGGGCCTGTTTCCTTGCTGTATGACTCTAGACTTTAAGTTGTATAATTTAAATAATCTAGGACTTCAAGAGGGGACCTGTTAAAATAACAGATGTTTGTGCCTTGGCCACACTGCAATTAACATATTGGCACAGTGACCACGTCTATCATACAATCTGCAACCAAACTCCTTGGAATTATGCCACAATTGCCATAAATGTTCTTTTCCTATTAGGATTTTGAGACTACAAATTCAGGAACTCACCCTCACAATATGTACAATTTTGTTTTAAAGCTTCACTGCATATAATCACTCTTCCTACATGCTTTTTTTAAAACATTTTTGTAGTGAGTTATACTAGTATTTGGTTCATTTAGATTTACAAATACACAAAATATTCTTTGCCTTGCACTTTATCACTTGCTGATTAGAAAGTCAATAGGTTAGGGACAGCTGCAGGTTTAGTTATCTTTTATTATTGAAGGGATATCTTCAACCAATTACCCCCAAATGGCTTGTTTGATGCCTAGTTTTATTTATTGTGTATGCATTTTATCTGATTTTCTGCAACATATAATTCCCTGGAGGGTCTTATACTGAATTTCCATTGAAGATGTTTGGCGAAACTATTGGGACAGGATAACCTTTATACTAAAAGCCAGTTCATCCATCTGCCCACCTGTATAAAATGGTTCCCTTGTTTGCACTAGAAGAAATGGCACAGCTGCCACCTTGGAAATGGAAGAAACATTTCATATGATTGTGGACGATACAATTATGGGAACTATGCAACCCTGATTTAAAATGATAAAGAGTTAACTTTTTGGAAGATTTTGAATATGCTAGCTACTTACTTGTATATCCGACAGAACTTCCAATCTTTTTCCAGTGTGTTCCAAGATTATAGTGGCAGATTATTATATACTTCAAGAAATTGCTCCCTCTAGCCACTAGGAGAAAACAAGGGGTAAGGAGATTGTGTCATTTATACATGGGAGCTCTCCACGAGACATTCAATGCCTCTCAAAAGATAAATCTTTCAAGTCAAGTCAAGTCAAGTGAGTTTATTGTCATGTGTCCCTGGTAGGACAATGAAATTCTTGCTTTGCTTGAGCACAACAGAACATAGTAGGCATTTACTACAAGGCATTCTATAAATATATACACAATGGTCAATATACTGATAAAGTGCAAATAACAGTATTGGCTAGTAAAGTTCAGTGTTATGTCCGAGCCAGGTTTAATAGCCTGATGGCTGTGGGGAAGTAGCTGTTCCTGAACCTGGTCGTTGCAGTCTTCAGGCTCCTGTACCTTCTACCTGAAGGTAGTAGGGAGATGAGTGTGTGGCCAGGATGGTGTGGGTCCTTGATGATGCTGCCAGCCTTTTTGAGGCAGCGACTGTGGTAGATCCCCTCGATGGAAGGGAGGTCAGAGCCGATGATGGACTGGGCAGTGTTTACTACTTTTTGTAGTCTTTTCCTCTCCAGGGAACTCAAGTTGCCGAACCAAGCCACGATGCAACCGGTCAGCATGCTCTCTACTGTGCACCTGTAGAAGTTAGAGAGAGTCCTCCTTGACAAACCGACTCTCCGTAATCTTCTCAGGAAGTAGCGCTGATGTGCTTTCTTAATAATGGCATCATTGTTCTCGGACCAGGAAAGATCTTCAGAGATGTGCACGCCCAGTCTTCATGACACAGTCTCTTGATTAATAGTTTCTTTATTGTCAAAGCAAAACAGTAAGATATTCATCCAATCTTCTTCTTTGACTCGTACATTTTAACCTTAGTCAAACTCCGTATGTCTCTGCATGGTCGAAAGATATTCCTTCTCACCATGCTTCCTCCGAACTAACTAAAAAGTTAACTGCTTCCCAGCAGCAAACACGCCCCCGACTACGTAATAAATCCCACCCACATAATTACAGGCAGACAAAATTTATAGGGAAATGCCATAGTTTATGACACAAAAAATTAAGCCAAATGGCCACTACATACCGGCCCCTAATTGTTCTGAGTATATAACGGAGCAATTACTAATAGACAGCAAAAAAGTAGCCATGAAGGCTTAACATATTTCAAAAACAAAAAATAGCAATTATATATCTGCATTCAGACTTCTTCTTGCATCTTCACCTTCAGCTTCTAGAAGGAAGCATAACTTGGTTATTGGTCTTATTAAAACATTGTTCTTAGTTTAAAGTCATACCGTGCGCACCAAACCCTTATCAGGCATGATGCCCAGTATATAGTCCAAAACACAAAAGTCCAAAGTTGTGAAAACTTCTTCCTCCATGTCCGATCAACTCATGGATATGTTGTAAGAATAATGTTGAAGTGTGAAAATCCTTCGAGAGAATAACGGGATTTTTAGCAACAACGTTCACCGTTAGGTTTTGTTTAATTTCCAGATCATTAACAGAGATATCAAATCCCAGCTCCATACAACACGATTGTTGCTGATCCACTTGGAAACCATGAATCCTCCCTTACTGCAGAGTGAAGTTTTACCATTTGAATTGCTTCCTGCTCAGTAGACATGGATTTTAAGCAATCATCCACAGAAATTATTCTTCATAGTGGTTATTACTTCCTCTGGAAAGTAAACATTATTGTCCTCTGCGGTCTTCTTTAAAGCAAAGTTCGCACAACTTGGCGATGACACTGCTCCAAAGAGATGTACCTTCATCTTGTATTCAACAAGATCTTGTTGTACATCCTCTTCAGGCCACCATAAGAATCGCAGGTAGTCAATGTGTTTTTTCTGATACTTTGACGATGAAACATCGCTCTGATATCAGCCATCAAAGCAATTGGTTCTTGTCGGAATTTAATGACAAATCCAATGAGTGAGTTGATAAGGTCTGGGCCTTGCAGTAGTTGACAGTTAAGTGATGTTCCTTTGAAGACTGCAGCACAGTCAAAGACCACCCTCAAGGTCCCTTTCTTCGAGTGATACACCCCATGGTGCGGAATGTACCAATGCTCTCCATCACTTCGATTCAGTTGGTTAGTTGGTACCATTTCGACATAATCATTATCAATCATATCGTTTATGAAGGACGTTTATTCCTCATGAAATTTCGTATTCTTACCAAACTTGCGTTTCAAATTCTTGGTGTGTTGCTCTGCCATACGGTGATTATTCGGCAGACTAACACTTTCTTGTTTGAAAGGTAAGTCCAGACAATAGTGTCCGTCTATCATCTTTACTGAGTAGTTCATAATATCCAAGAACTTTAACTCTTCTCTGGACATTTCTTCAGATTCCTTACTGGTACTTTCATTGAAGTCATGATTGTATTGCTTGATCAACTGCTTTTCTAATTTACCAGTAGATATTGGATTAACAGCAGCAGCAGGGTAGTTCTTCTGGTTCCTGCTTTCGTTGTTCCTTTTAAAGGAGCCATAGATAACCCATCCTTGTAGGGTTTTCACAGCAAACCGTCCATCACCTTGGCTCCTCACAACCTGTATAGGTTCCAATGCCTTCAAAGCATTCGTTCCGATAAGTAGGTCAGTACCAGAATTTAGTTTAGATATTTTGACATCCTTCAAGTATGGCCATTGTCTCAAGTCCTCATGTCTGGGTATATTTTGATTACCAACAGGCATGGTCTCATGTGTAAACACTTCAGATATTGGTATAAAATTATCTTCATCCAGACTGGATATCTCCATACTTGTAATGTAATGACTAAAGCAACCCTTATTTTCATTTATGGTACGCAATCGAATCTTAATCTCTTCTCCTGTGATGTCCAGCCTTTTCATCAGGCTTTCTGTGCAAAAGATAGCCAAACTTCCATGATCCAAAAATGCATATGTTTGCAACACTGTATTCGTCTTGCTATTCCTTACCTGTACTGGTAAGATAGAGAAGATACAGGCTTCTACCCCGGCCCCAATATGAGCAGTTACTTGGGGTGAGGTAACAGCATCACTAGTAGTTGGCTTCTCCTTCTGTTCTGTTTGCTCCGGCTCCTTCTCTTCTATTTGCTCTGGTAGCTTTTCTTCTATTTGCTCTGGTGGCTTCTTTCCAGTGTGAAGTGCTTCAGGATGATTTTGCTTACATTTATCACAAGTTATAGGACTCTCACAGTCTTGCAATATGTGTCATTTTTTCAAACATCCAAAATAGATTCCCTTCTCTTTCAAGAAATCCGCCTTTTCTTTATATTCCTTCTTCTTGAATCTACGACACCATCTTATGATGTGACCAACTTCATCACATAACAAACAAAATAATCAACAAAATTGCTTGATAGTAGATACATCTCCTTTCATTCCACCTGCTGTTTCCACAGGTATTATAGCGGCAGCAAAACTAACTCCCTTAGGTCCTGATCTTCCTTTAGTTTTGGTAAAGGTAGAACCTTTGACAGTTGCAATTGGTTTATGATCTTCACTACTCCTGTGGTGTGGATCTAACATGTACCATACTTGCTTTTCCAAGAAATCCACCAGGTCTGGTAACATGGCTACTCGCTTCTTCTTATCCAATATTCGGCCTGCTTTATCTCTCCACTTTTCTCCCAGTCATCCGGGCGGTTTTTGAATGATGGCTCTAGTATTACTAATAAGATTCATCTCCTCCGTGTGGTTGAGATTTTCCATCGAGCTACAACAACCTCTAAGAAATATTGCAAAATCACTTAATGCATCCACATCTTCTAGCTTGATATCTTTCCAAATATCGGCCTTCTCCATGTATGCGTTAGCAATCCTCTGTTCATTACCAAAATGTTCTTTAAGTAACCATCTTGCCTCTTGATAGCCTTGGCTGTCAGGCTTATTTTGACAACTTTCTACAAGTACCTTAGCACTTCCGCTTGTGTAATGCACCAGAAATCGTAAGCGCTCTTTTTCATCAGTAATTTTCATTTCTACTACTTCGTCTAATGCCCTTATGAAAGCTTCATACTGCAAAGGATCACATTATATGTAGGAATTTCTATTGGTGGTAGGGTGAAAGAGATATTTTGTTGAGCAATGAGCTTGTTAAATTCAGCTTGCCAATCCGCCAATGCAAAGAATCCATCCTGAGATCCTTGGCTTGGCGCAATTGGATGATAGACAGGTCTCTGATAATTATACTGGCTTGCTCGAGCCTGTATATCAGGCCTCGGAAAAGCGTACTCAGCTGTTGGTTTGTCCCGAGCCTCTACAGACACCCCATAAGTAGTTTGCTTCGGTCTAGCACACATTTGCTGAGATGAAGTTTTGTCCATCTTTTGGCTACATGCTAGTTCTGAGTCACGAGGCCGGATATCCTCTGGCTGTAGATTTGATTTAGTTGTTGTTTCCTTTTGAGCAGTTCCTTTTCTCAAATAAGAGTTCATCGCATCAGATGCTCTAGAGCTGCATCTTGAACCCTCACTTTCCATTATCTCCTTCTTCGATTTGACAACCGCCAACTTTGTGGCTAGTTCCAGCTGTTCTTTTTGTTGTCTCATCTCTACTTTCAGTTGTTCTTCTTGTCGCTCAATCTCATGTTTTTTCTCCAAAGCATCCACTTCTATTGAGAGAGTGGCTAGATCAGCTTCAACTTCCATTTGAACAGAAGCCCTTGATGCTGAACTGGTTCGATAAAGGAACTTGAGGTTAATGAGCCATTAGCAGGTAGTGACCATAATATGGTTAGGTTTCATCTACAATTGGAGAGGGAGAAGGGTAGATCAGAGGTGTCAGTGTTACAGTTGAATAAAGGGGACTATGGGGCCATGAGGGAGGAGCTGGCCAAAGTTGATTGGAAAGATACCCTAGCAGGGATGACAGTTGAACAACAATGGCAGGTATTTCTAGGAATAATACAGAAGGTGCAGGATCAGTTCATTCCTAGGAGGAAGAAAGATTCCAAGGGGAGTAAGGGGCGACCGTGGCTGACAAGGGATGTCAGGGACAGTATAAAAATAAAAGAGAAGAAGTACAACGTAGCAAAGATGAGCGGGAAGCAAGAGGATTGGGTAATGTCTAAAGGGCAACAGAAGATAACTAAAAAGACAATACGGGGAGAAAAGATGAGGTACGAAGGTAAGCTAGCCAAGAATATAAAGGAGGATAGTAAAAGCTTCTTTAGGTATGTGAAGAGGAAAAAATTAGTTAAGACCAAAGTTGGACCCTTGAAGAACAAAAAAGGTGAATTTATTATGGGGAACAAGGAAATGGCAGATGAGTTGAACAGGTACTTTGGATCAGTCTTCACTAAATAGGACACAAACAATCTTCCTGATATAGTAGTGGCCAGAGGATCTGGGGTGACGGAGGAACTGAAGGAAATCCACATTAGGCAGGAAATGGTGTTGGGTAGACTGATGGGACCGAAGGCTGATAAATTCCCAGGGCCTGATGGTCTGCATCCCAGGGTACTTAAGGAAGTGGCTCTAGAAATCATGGATGCATTGGTGATCATTTTCCAATGTTCTATAGACTCAGGATCAGTTCCTGTGGATTGGAGGGTAGCTAATGTTATCCCACTTTCTAAGAAAGGCAGGAGAGAGAAAACAGGGAATTATAGACCAGTTAGCCTGACATCGGTGGTGGGGATGATGCTGGAATCAATCATAAAAGATGAAATAGCCGCACATTTGGATAGCAGTAACAGGATCGGTCCGAGTCAGCATGGATTTACGAAGGGGAAATCATGCTTCACTAATCTTCTGGAATTTTTTGAGGATGTAACTAAGAAAATGGACAAGGGAGAGCCAGTGGATATAGTGTACCTGGACTTTCAGAAAACATTTGATAAGGTCCCACATAGGAGATTAGTGGGCAAAATTAGGGACATGGTATTGGGGGTAGAGTGCTGACATGGATAGAAAATTGTTTGGCAGAGAGGAAATAAAGAGTAGGGATTAATGGGTCCCTTTCAGAATGGCAGGCAGTGACTAGTGGAGTACCACAAGGCTCGGTGCTGGGACCGCAGCTATTTACAATATACATCAATGATTTGGATGAAGGGATTCAAAGTAACATTAGCAAATTTGCAGATGACACAAAGCTGGGTGGCAGTGTGAACTGTGAGGAGGATGCTCTGAGAATGCAGGGTGACTTGGACAGGTTGGGGGAGTGGGCAGATGCATGGCAGATGAAGTTTAATGTGGATATATGTGAGGTTATCCACTTTGGTCTCAAAAACAGGAAGGCAGATTACTATCTAAATGGCATCAATTTGGGAAAAGGGGAAGTACAACGGGATCTGGGGATCCTTGTTCATCAGTCTATGAAAGTAAGCATGCAGGTAAGGCAGGCAGTGAAGAAAGCGAATGGCATGTTAGCCTTTATAACCAGAGGATTCGAGTATAGGAGCAAAGAGGACCTTCTGCAGCTGTACAGAGCCCTAGTGAGACCACACCTGGAGTATTGTGTGCAGTTATGATCCCCTAATTCGAGGAAGGACACTCTTGCTATTGAGGGAGTACAGCGTAGGTTTACAAGGTTAATTCTCGGGATGGCGGGACTGTCAAATGCTTAGAGAATGGAGCAGCAGGGCTTGTACACTCTGGAGTTTAGAAGGATGAGAGGGAATCTTATTGAAACATATAAGATTGTTAAGGGTTTGGACACGTTGGGTCTCGATGTTGGGGGAGTCCAGAACCAGGGGCCACATTTTAAGAATAAGGGGTAAGCCATTTAGAACGGAGACGAGGTAACACTTTTTCTCACAGAGAGTTGTGAGTCTATGGAATTCTTTGCCTCAGAGGGCGGTGGAGGCCGGTTCTCTGGATACTTTCAAGAGAGAGCTAGATAGGGCTCTTAATGATAGCGGAGTCGTAGACAACAAAATTGTAGAAGCTAACTGTTTCAGGATTGGGTGAGGGATGGTCAAGAATATAGATAATGATCTCCTTAATCTCTTACTTTCTACTCTTTCTCTCTCTATCTTCTTTTCTTCATTTTTCTTCTTTCACCCTTTTCTCCTTTTCACACACTATACTGTATATCACACGTTTTTCTATCTTTTATTATCTATTCTCTCTTTTTCTTGTTCATTATTAAAAACAAAAAGAAGCTGTACATAAAATGTAACCTGTCAATATATATTAGGCACCTTGTAGGTATGTTACAATACTTACCTTCAGCGGCGCTGTAATTCTGCTACACCTTGGTGCCACATTACTGTACTTACTTCTAATAAAATAATTTTAAAAAATTTAAAAAGATAGCGGAGTCAAGGGATATGGGGAGAAGGCAGGAACGGGGTACTGATTGGAATGATCAGCCATGATCACATTGAATGGTGGTGCTGGCTCGAAGAGCCAAATGGCCTTCTCCTGCACCTATTGTCTATTGTCTATTGGTTATAGAACCAGATTTATGTCTTGATCTTCGTGTAGATACATTCGAGATAACATCTTGTGGTGTAATCTCCTTTTCCATTTCAGCACTTTGTTGCGTAGCTCTTTCAACTGTTGAGTGCGTAAATTGTGGTATAATTTCAGTTAACCACTCCTTCCACCTCTTCCATGAAATCTTCGAATAACTTCACCTTTTCTTCCCACCACTTGGTGTATCTTTCGCGTTCTTCCTGAGAACACAGCAGTACATATTGTTTCTCTCCAACCTCATGGCAGAGGTTGCATAGTTGAACCAGGTTAGATCGTACTTTCTTTGCGTTCATCTGATTCCATTAGTTTCTTCTGGTTTTCAATTGATTTGGTAACCTGTTTCCATAACTTGTTTCTCTCCTTCTGGGTTTCTTTCAGGTAGGCAGCTTGGGCCTTATTTGCTTCTTCTAGATACTTTAGCCTCACTCTGCCACCCTGTGGCTGCTCTGACTCACCTGCTCCATCTTGCTCCATGGATTTAAACAGATCTTGGCAGATTGCCAAATCTTTTAATTGGACGAACAAGGAATTCTTCAGTTTGGATCTTAAGGCTCTGTCTTACCTGTTTGCGGTCATCGGCGGTGAAGCGCGGCGTCGCCGGTAGCGAGGACCGCGCGGCAACGGCGAGAGCGTCGAGCTTATCCACCGGAGCGCCGCACGGATGCTGCGCGGGGGCCGAGTTAATTCAAACACGGCGGGTCCCACGTGCTTGCGGTATGTAAAAAAAGGGCGGGCCGACTGCGATGACGTCGGCCCGCCGCACGTGACTCACCAGCGGCGGCTGTGGCGGCAGCCATCCTGATCGCGGCGCTGTAGCGGTGGCTGTGCCTGCGGCCGTGCAGCACACGTGCCTCACTGGCGGCGGCACGTGCGTCACTGGCGGAGCCTGTGGCAGTGGAGGTTTGACGCACGGCGCTCGAGCCACACTGGCGGCGGCCCGTGCGAGCGGGCGTGCCGCACTTGTGCATCACTGGTGGAGGTTGTGCGGTGAGTATTTAATTTTGGACATTGTCGATTTTATTTTAGCACCGCGCGGTGTTGGGAACACCGCCGCACGGCCCGGGAATTGTACTTTCTCACGAGTGCGCGGTCTATGGCGGCAGATTCCTCCCGTTTCGCCGCCATAGACCGCAGACTCGTGAGACAGGCCTTTTACTCTTCAGATTTCAATCTTATTGATAAACATTGAGCTGAATGTTTAGTAAACATTAAATAAGAAAGCAAAACAAACTGGACTTTCAGACAACACCCAAAATATTTTCGAAGTTAGTAATGACCTCAGTTCCCAAAGAATGTGTCTTATCTCAACTTCAAAACAACTCAAGGACAAGCACCTTAATCTCTATCTAGGCTGAACTGGCAAACATGCTTCTTGGCTTCTTTCCAAGCATAGCAGAACTAGCTTTTTAATCACTTTTCAGAAGCCGTTCGAATTAAAGCATTCCAGCTTCTAAATTCAGCATAGTATAATAGTTGTTCTACTCACAATTCCATGGTAAAGTCTTCAATCTTCATATAAGTCTCAATTAATCTCGAAGCCTGTCCGGCTGAGATCTATTTTCTTCCATTCCTATCCCTAGGAACCGATCTTCAGTTCCTCTTCTGGAACTAATTCTTCTGGCCGAACCTCTCACCAGAGATCCAACCCGATCTTCTGTCCCTCTTCTTTGGGACGGATACTACCACCTCCTGTCTCTAAGGTAGCTTTCGACTCGATATAGTGGCAGATTATTATATCGTTCAAGAAATTGCTCCCTGTACTTTACGCATGGGAGCTCTCCACGAGACATTCAAAGCCTCTCGAAAGATAAATCTTCATAAGACAGTCTCTTGATTAATAGTTTCTTTATTGTCGAAGCAAAACAGTAAAATATTCATCCAGTCTTCTTCTTTGACTCGTACATTTTAACCTTAGTCAAACTCCGCATGTCTCCGCATGGCTCCGCATGGTCGAAAGATATTCCTTCTCACCATGCTTCCTCCGAACTATGGAAAAAGTTAACAGCTTCTGCGCAAGAATCCCAGCAGCAAACACGCCCCCGACTACGTAATAAATCCCACCTACATAATTACAGGCAGATCAAATTTAAAGGCAAATGCCATAATTTATGACACACAAAATTAAGCCAAATGGCCACTACAATGATGTTCACCTCATCCAGAATCTTTAGTAATGCCTGAAACAATCAAACAGTTAGCTACATAATTAAGAGCAACTTCTAAAAATATATTCCCATCTTATATTAATTCCTTCTTCTCCCTGTTCCCAGCAAGTGGAAGATACAGAAGCTTGAAAGTGTGCACCACCAGATTCAAGAACAGCTCCTTCCCCATCCTTCCATAAGAAAGGGTACTGTCTGATTCACCTATTTGGACATTGGATTTGTCTATGAAACTGATGTGTTATAATGCTGAGAACTGTGTCCGGCACTCTGTATCTTCCCCTTAATTCTACCCATTGTACTTGAGTTCCACTTGATTGTATTTATGCATAATATTATCTGATCTGATTTGATAGCAAGCAAACAAAGCCTTTCCCTGTACCTCGGTACACGTAACAATAATAATAAACCTAAACCCAAACCTGCTTCTTCATATTATTACTGCCCCGCAATATGGACACCCTGCACTACTGTTATGCAGTTCATCACACCACACTTCACCACATTAACCAGTAAATGGCAGACATGGATCAATTCATGCATTCATTGACCTCAATTCATCATGAGATACTTATGCATTGTCAATCAGAATGAACAAGATATTATATGGCACTGCAGCCAATTATTGAATAAAGAGATATGGAGGAAAACATTGGTCAACATTTTTCAAATCTATAAATGAAAAAGCTATTCTAACCTTTAAGATATTATTGGTTACCTGCCATAATATTTCAAAATTATAGCTTAGAAAGTTAACATTACCAGATTACATTGATAGCCTTTAATTTATTTTGCACCATTTTTCAGCTATACCCTCTGTTCAATATTTATCAATTGATAGATTTCCTGGTTATCCTGTTACGTTTTTTTCATCAGTGGATGTTCCATGTCATATTTTGTGAGTGATTTCTGTGACTGAATGAATATGTAATTGGTACTTTCCTCCAAAAAGAATTGCTTTAAAATTGTGATCCCAGTCAAATAGAGAGTGGGCTATATTGCTTCAGGACGCCCAAAAATATAGTATTTTGGATAAGCTCTTTTTTAAAATATAATTTTGCAAGGTTTAAATTACACAGCAGTCAGTTAAACAGAAAGTTTCTACTTGAACTCTACCAAAATTCTTCTGCCTGTAATTTCATTCAGATCAACCATGTTTACAAGATCAGCCATGTAACTATGCTTACAATGCACATTGGCTCCAGTAATTCAATTTTAAACATCATCTTCAAATTTTCAAATCATACAAGGACATTTCCCCTCCCATCTCTGTAATTTCCTCCAGCACATCAGTAGATGTTCACGCTTCTCCAAGTTTCTTAAGCATCTCTGATTTTAATTACTCTACTAGGTTACATTGGGTTACATTATGAGTAAATAAGCTCAGGGAAATTTTGACTTTGAGATATAGATCTCTTTTGATTTTGCTTACAATCTGAAGAAATCTTTAATTCTGGCTGATCCAATACTGTCTGTTTTGCAATATCCTCTTGAGTTAATATTATTTCCACTTGGCTGTAACTTCAGATGTCTAGTTCACTCCCAAACTTTTCCTCTTCTTTAAAAGGTTCTTTAAAACACATCCCTGATACACACTCTTTTAGTTCTTCTGCTAATATCTCCCGATGTGACTTGACCTCATCTTTTGCTTGCTGAAACCTCTGCGAAGCATCTTAGAATATTTTACTGTGCTAAGGAATTATGTAAACAAAAGCTATTGTTGGCATCATTAAAATTGTAGTGCAAGCATTAAGAACAGTATGATATTCATTGCTAATTAATTATTGAGTAAAGCAGGTATTCATAAACAGAGCATGGATAAAAACATGGAGGTATAATAGAATAAATCCCACTATGGCAATGTATGGGACTTTTGAAACATGGAGCTCAAGAAATAACAAATTCTAACTTTAATTAGAATGGAGCCAACCTGAAAATATTAAGAGCTGCTTTCTCTCTACTTTTAAGACTTATTGAAATCACGTTTTTATTGTTTTTTGCTTGGTGAGGCCAAAAGATAAGGAACAAAATGGGTAAATAGTACAGAGAATAGAGTGAGCTTCAGGGACTGAACGACCTACTCCTGTTCACCTTGGCTTTTTCTGAGAGTCAGGTAATATCCCATGCTGCCTGAATACTGAGTTACAATGCCAATTCTGACCCCTGTACTTCAGTATGTGAAAGTGGCCCAAGAGGCATTGCTTTCTGGCTGACAATGAACCATTGCTCCAAGAACTGTTTGCCTCTGGTTGAAACCTCTTAGTCCAAACATCCTAGTTTTTCCTAATAAATGCAGGCTTTGAAGCCAATGCGGCAGCTTTTTGGTAGAATATTAATAATAAAGACATTTTGGTAGTCCGAGTGTAAGATTGTTCAATGCCTGATATTGGTTATGTGGGGAATAACCCTTCTGAAACTATGCTGACAATTGGAGTATTTACCGCTTTGATCCTTGCACTAATCTCTGTCATCACATTCTTTATCAGTGCAGATTGTAACTACACATTACTAGATGGCTGTATATTTGTGAGGAACACCTGTCCAATTCACCTCTTTGACCAAACAACATTCATAGTCACCCCGCCCAAGACCTGTTCACAGCAATAAAATGGCAGCTTCAACTGTAAGGCAATAAGCAAGGCCATAGTTTTAACAATGTTTCTTCATTCAGTTTGATTTAAAGCAACAGAATGTACTTGGCCCTTCTGGGTGTTCAATTTGTATTAATTTGGTTGACACAGATTTTCTGAAATGTGATTTAAGGACATCCCTATAAATCTCAGATGATGTTAATGAAACATCTACTCAAAATAATTTTGTTCTGTCCAAGTACCAGAGTTACACGGTCTCTAATGTGCTGTTCAAACATGCAAAAAAAACACGCACAGACACTCTTAAGCACAACGTGATGGAATAAATATCAATACAGCCAACAAAGTGGAAATAATTTTAACTAAAGATGATATTGTGAATCAGACAATATTGGATCAGCCTGACAAAGATATCATTTCATTTGATTTCACACATTACACCCCATGCTTGTATTCACAGAACAAACATAAACTTAATATTTTGAAGAAAATAACGCATTTGGTATTAAGTCACTGATTATGGAATTCATCCCATGGGTGAGGGATCTTCATAAATTGCTTCCACCATTCATTCCTCTTTACAAATGAAAACCACAGTTTTTCAATGTATATACAGTACGTAGCTATTTCACAGGTTTCTTTGAGTGATTATTTATTTATTCATTCATTTTGGGATTTGGTCATCAATGGCAAGGCCAGTAATTATTATTAGTAGCATTATTAGTTATTCTTGATTAGTGCGGGTGTCAGAGGCTATGGGGAGAAGGGAGGAGAATGGGTAGGAGGGAGAGATCAATCAGCCATGATTGAATGGCGGTGTAGACTTGATGGGCCGAATGGCCTAATTCTACTCCTATTCCTCATGACCTTATGACCTTATTGCTCAGATGCAGGCACAACTATCTTGCAATAAATATGCCCGTGTGAGTACCTTGTCTCCAGTGAGGTAATGTGCAGAAAAGGACACAAAGTGCTGGAGCATAGAAACATAGAAAATAGGTGCAGGAGGAGGCCATTTGGCCCTTTGAGCCAGCACCGCCATTCATTGTGATCATGGCTGATCGTCCCCAATCAATGACCCATGCCTGCCTTCTCCCCATATCCCTTGACTCCACTAGCCCCTAGAGCTCTATCTAACTCTCTCTTAAATCCATCCAGTGATTTGGCCTCCACTGCCCTCTGTGGCAGGGAATTCCATAAATTCACAACTCTCTGGGTGAAAAAGTTTTTTCTCTCCTCAGCCTTAAATGACCTCCCCTTTATTCTAAGACTGTGGCCCCTGGTTCTGGACTCGCCCAACATTGGGAACATTTTTCCTGCATCTAGCTTGTCCAGTTCTTTTATAATTGAATATGTTTCTATAAGTTTCCCTCATCCTTCTAAACTCCAGTGAATACAAGCCTAGTCTTTTCAATCTTTCCTCCTATGACAGTTCCGCCATCCCAGGGATCAATCTCGTGAACCTACGCTGCATTGCCTCAATCACAAGGATGTCCTTCCTCAAATTAGGAGACCAAAACTGTACACAATACTCCAGATGTGGTCTCACCAGAGCCCTATACAACTGCAGAAGAACCTCTTTACTCCTATACTGAAATCCACTTGTTATGAAGGCCAACATTCCATTACCTTTCTTCACTGCCTGCTGTACCTGCACGCCAACTTTCAGTGACCGGTGTACAAGGACGCCCAGGTCTCGCTGTACCTCCCCCTTACCTAACCTAACCCCATTGAGAAAATAATCTGCCCCCTTGTTTTTGCCGCCAAAGTGGATAACCTCACATTTATCTATATTATACTGCATCTGCCACGCATCTGCCCATTCACTCAACCTGTCCAGGTCACCCTGCAACCTCCTAACATCCTCTTCACAGCTCACACTGCCACCCAGCTTTGTGTCATCCGCAAACTTGCTAGTGTTGCTCCTAATTCCCTCTTCCAAATCATTAATATATATGGTAAACAGTTGCAGCCCCAACACCGAGCCTTGTGGCACTCCACTCGCCACTGCCTGCCATTCTGAAAAGGACCCGTTCACTCCTACTCTTTGCTTCTGGTCTGCCAACCAATTTTCTATCCATGTCAACACCCTACCCGCAATACCATGTGTTCTAATTTTAGTCATCAGTCTCCCGTGCGGGACCTTATCAAAGGCTTTCTGAAAGTCTAGATACACTACATCCACTGGCACCCCTTCATCCATTTTACTTGTCACATCCTCAAAAAATTCCAGAAGATTAGTCAAGCATGATTTCCCTTTCATAAATCCATGTTGACTTGGACTAATCCTTTTACTGCTATCCAAATGCCCCATTATTACCTCTTTAATAATTGACTCCAGCATCTTTCCCACCACCGAAGTCAGGCTAACTGGTCTGACTTCAGTGGTGGGACACAAAGTGCTGGAGTAACTCAATAGGTCAGGCAGTATCTCTGGAAACATGGATAGGGGACTTTTTGGGTCGAGACCCTTCTTCAGACCATGTTCTCCAGCGAAGCTTCCTAACCTATTGAGTTACTCCAGCACTTTGTGTCCTTTTGTGTATTAACCAGCGTCTGCAGTTGTTTGTTTCTTGGTAATGTGCAGAGTTGGCAAAGCAGTTGCCAGGAATCATGGAGAGCCCAGGAAGTGTCTGGTTTATTTGAGCCTTCTCTCAGACTGGGCATCTGCAGCACGTAGTTATGTGCACATGATCAAATACATTTGTGATCTCATATATGGTCCAGTGACATATAATTTACTTACATGTATCACATCAATTAAATAAACATTCAAAAGTTTAGGAAAGTCAGTCAGACATTGGCCAGCTTAATGATCTTTCACTGCTCTTGAGCTTTGTGTCCAAACATTATTCCCTTATCATGTATCTATCTATACACTGTCAATGGATTGATTATAATCATGTATTGATTATAATCTGCTGACTGGGTAGCATGCAACTAAAAGCTTTTCACTGTACCTCGGTACATGTGACAATAAACTAAACTAAACTAAACTTGTGCCAAATGAATCACTGACTTTCATTGTGTAGGTAGGAACTGCAGATGTTAGTTTATACCGAAGACAGACAAAAAATGCTGGAGCAACTCTGGGGAATAGGAATAGGTGATGCTGGTCTCGATCCAAAACATCACCTATTCCTTTTCGGCAGAGATGCTGCCTGACTCTCTGAGTTACTCCAGCATTTTGTGTCTGTCTTCACTTTCTTTCATTGTTCCACTACTGATGGCACTGCTTTCAGCTGCCCAAGTTTAGGCAGTGAAATTGCCCCTGCGATACTCTCTGCTGCTTTAAGCCAGTATCAAACTTGCCACCATGATAAACGATGTCAGAAGGAACTGCAGATGCTGGTTTACACCAAACATAGACACAAAATTCTGGGATAACTCAGCGGGTCACCAAAGTCACCTATTTCTTTTCTCCAGAGATGCTGCCTGACCTGCTGAGTTACTACAGCATTTTGTGTCTACCCAGTTAAACTATGCTGATAGCTGGCACTGGTATCAAGCTTATAACTCTCCTGTGAACTGCTTTGAATTTTAAGTTGTTATAAAAGTACACACAATTAATGTTGATGAACTCTGATTGATTCCAGTAAATGTACTACAGAATATGCATTCATGTTCAAAAAGCCCAGTGATAACATTTACTTAATTTTGCCTTGGAGTATTTGATGTGGAGCTGTGAATGCAACCATGAACAAGGAAGGTAATGGCTGAATGAGCAAAGCATGAAGGTGCCTGTGTACAGCTGACAAAGTGTTAAGAGTGAAACACGCATGGAAAGCAAATGCGATAGAGGATCACCAAGGCAGGGGATTTGAAAGACCTGCCACTAGTTCTGAAGGCTTGGTTTCTGCAGAGCATGGGGAGAAGCTGACAGAGCTTGGGATTTAGTGCCAGGGATGACACACTGATAATACCAAATGAAAGGAGATTGCTCTACATTGCTCTGTTATAAAGCTATTTGTCTTGATTTCTCTCTCTTCCTCTGCCTATGCCTGACAGCCTACGATTCAGTATGGGGGGAGGATTGTCTCTTTGTCAACAGTTTCAGGTGCTCACAGTCTTATGAGAAATGTATTATCCTTGTAACTTTTGACAGAATGACTTCAGCAAATAATGGAATTGCACCCTGTATACCACAAGTGATTTATGATGTGTCAGGGCAGGGTAGTTATAATCCCTGCTGACCTTGATATCTACTCTGATGGTGCATGTGGTATAATGATCCATGGTCTGCTGATTCCTTTTGCCATTAATGGCCAGACTTAATGTCCATGATAGCTCTGCTACAAAAACACAAAGTGCTGGAGGAACTCAGTGGGTCAAGCAGCATATGTGGAGGGAATGAACAGATGGCATTAGTTAGGCTTTGACACGATGGCATTTAGTTTAGTTTAGTTTAATTTAGTTTAGATTATTGTCACCTGCAAAAGTGGCCCTGATCAATGCGAGATCAGTGCTGAATAAAACCTTCATCCTCAATGACTTCTTCACCGCACGTGGATTGGACTTCCTACTGATCACTGAAACCTGGCTTAATCCTGGTGAGTTTACTCCACTCGTGGAACTCTGCCCTGATACCTGTAACTTTTTCAGCTCGCTTCGGCTCTCCGGTCGCGGTGGGGGCCTAGCCACTGTGTTTAAGAAGAATTTCAACTGCCGCCTTCTGAACGCTGATCACGTCTCCAGTTTTGAACATTAACTAATCATAGTTGGTCTAATCTGTCCGATTTTAATTGTTCTTGTGTATCGCCCACCAAAAACGAATAAGGACTTTATCTCACAATTTGGTGATCTTATTGCTAGCTTGTTGCCCAAATTTGACCGGGTCCTGATTCTTGGTGACTTTAACATTCATGTATGCTGTCCCACGAAGCCTCTTGTGAGTGAATTTATGAACCTGGTTGAGTCCTTCAATCTGTCTCTACTCACCACTGGACCCACGCACAAGCTTGGCCATACACTAGACCTAGTGCTTTCGTCTGGTCTCCCAATTTGTAACACAGATATTATTGATGCCTGCCTGTCTGATCATAGTGCTATTATACTCGATATATCTCTGCCTTTCTCTCCCTCATTTCGCTATTCAATACTACCTGCTCTTCCATCCTGGATTCTGTTGCTCCTCTTAAAATGAAAAAGCCTAAGCCTAAAGGCGAGCCGTGGCTCAATGACACCACCAGAGCCCTAAGAAGAGAATGCAGAAAATCAGAACGGAAGTACAAATCTGATAAGCTTCAAATTTCCTTTGAACTCCTGAAAAACAATCTTCACAATTACCAGAAAGCGGTAAAATCTGCAAGAACTAAATACTTTTCCACCCTTATCTCCAAAACCGCTCATACTTCCAAGGTCCTTTTTAGCACCATCACCTCCATCATTTGTCCTGCCCCCAGCACCAGCTTAACTGGGTCCCCTGCTAAGTGCGAGGAATTTACTACATTTTTCACCAGCAAGGTAGAGAACATAAGAACGAATATTTCCCCTCCCACCCGTGACCTGGCTGTCTCATTGGTCTGCTCTTCAAAATTAGATTGTTTCCAACCCGTTACTCTACCCTCCCTTGTAAAACTGATCACCACCTTGAAACCTACTACCTGCCCCCTCGACACTGTCCCCTCTGCCCTCCTAAAGGACGTCATTACAACAGCCGGTCCCAGCATCCTCGCCATATTCAACAGTTCTCTGGCCACTGGCACTCTTCCTACCTGCTTCAAGCATGCGGTGGTCCAGCCACTCCTGAAAAAACCTAACCTCGACCCCACCTTGCCAAGGAACTACAGACCCATTTCTAAACTGCCTTTCCTCTCAAAAGCCCTTGAAAAGGTCATTTTAAGTCAACTTATGCCTTACCTTCACCAAAACACTATCTTGGAAACTTTCCAATCAGGTTTCTGGGCTCACCACAGCACAGAGTCTGCCTTGTTGAAGGTACACAATGACCTACTGCTCACCGTTGACTCCGGTGACTGTGCAATCCTGCTCCTTCTTGACCTCAGCGCAGCATTTGATACTGTCGACCACACCATCCTAATTGACCATCTCCGGTACGGGGTTGGTATTGATGGCACTGCCCTGAGCTGGTTCATCTCCTACCTCAAAGGTAGGAGTTTCTCGACTAACATAGGCAACTCTTTCTCCTCCTCAGCTAATCTCTGCTGTGGGGTTCCACAAGGTTCCATCCTTGGCCCCATTCTCTTCTACCTGTATATGCTCCCCTTAGGCCAAGTCATTGAAAGGCACGGCATTTCCTTCCATTGCCACGCAGACGATACACAACTCTATCTCCTCCTGAAGCCCCAAAACCAATCAAATCGGCTTAACCTTACCCACTGCCTCGAGGATATAACGTGTTGGATGGCCCAGAACTTCCTCCAACTAAACGAGAGTAAGTCTGAGGTCATCCTTCTCGGCCCCTCGGACTCAATCAAAATGATAGCAGGCAGCCTTGGAAGCCTTACCCCACTACTCAAATCTCACGTCAAAAACCTTGGCATGATATTTGACTCAGCACTGAAATTTGACAAACAAGTCAATGCCGTGGTAAAAGCTAGCTTCTTTCAGCTTCGGATGATAGCTAAAATAAAACAATTCCTCCACTTTGATGACCTCGAAAAGATCATCCACACATTTATCTCCTCCCGCCTAGATTACTGCAACTCCCTTTACACTGGCATCAGCCAATCTTCCCTGTCCCGCCTGCAACTGGCCCAAAACGCCACAGCGAGACTCCTGACGGGCACCCGAAAAAGGGATCACATCACCCCGATCCTGGCCTCTCTCCACTGGCTCCCTGTGCGGTTCTGTATACATTTCAAGATCCTCCTCTATGTCTACAAAGCCCTCAATGGGCTTGCCCCCACCTACATCAAAGTCTTCTCACCCACCACTCCACCTCCAGGCCCCTCAGATCAGCCAACTTGGGGTTGCTGAATATCCCACGGTCTAGGCATAAGCTCAGGGGCGACCGCGCCTTTGCGGTTGTTGCTCCTAGACTGTAGAACAGCATCCCCTTTCCCATCAGAACTGCCCCTTCCATCGACTCCTTTAAGTCAAGACTAAAAACTTATCTATACTCCCAAGCCTTTCTTGACGTCCTCTGAGCGAGGTCTATATGTATATATGTATGTAGTTTGTTTGTTTATACTATTCTTATAACAAATGTAAAGCACTTTGGCCAACGAGAGTTGTTTTTTAAATGTGCTATATAAATAAATGTGACTTGCCTTGACTTGACCTGACCTGTGCCTGACCTGTGCCTGACCTGTGCCTGACCTGTGCCACAGTGAAAACCTTCTTGTTGCGTGCTATCCAGTCAAGGGAAAGTCTACACCTGATTACAATTAAGCCATCCACAGTGTACAAATGCAGGATAAAGAGAATAACATTTAGTGCAAGATAAAGTCCAGTAAAGTCTGATTAAAGATAGTCCGAGGGTCTTCAATGAGTAGATGGTAGGTCTAGACCGCTCTATAGTTGTTCCTGTACTGTTCTATGTTCTATGTTCAGCCACAGCTCCCAGATTCTAACGGCCTTTGTCATCACAGTTATGTTGGTCTAATTGTTGTTTAAATTGTGTGTCATCTCTAATCACCAAATTCATTCTTCATCTGGCACAAGCGGAGCTTGGTCCACTTTGAGTGCTTATTAGCTGGGGATTCCCGGAGGTTAGTGCCCTTCTTCAAGGGGGTTTTGAGCACAACATGGAATACTTTCCTCTGGTTATTATTTTCCATTGGAGGAGAGTGTCTGCTCAGCTGTCTGGTGATTGTGGATTCTATCATTGGTCTGCCTTCACTCAGATATGGAAAGTAGTCTGCACATTCAGTTTGGTGAATCTTCGCAGCACTCACTATATGGCAAGTACGTCCATCTGTGGAGGAGTGAAAGGGAGCTGAAATGAATGAGGGAGTGAGTGGTTAAGTCTAGAAAGACAGAGATGAAACAGGTGGATTGAGAGGAGACTCCTGTGGAGCGTATGATCCAGCTCAGTGGAGTTAGATTGAACGGCGTCATTCAGGGCTGAGTCCTACGCTACAATGTGATGGCAGAGCAAAGAAGGGTGCGAGAGGTGACCTTACCGGTGTCAAGAACAAAAGGCATAGGTTTAAGGTGAGTGTAACAAGTTTTAAAGGGTATTTAAAATGAGACATGAGGTACTGTGATCGATATCTAGTACACAGTTCCAGTGAAGGTAATGGAGTCAGATGTGACCACTGTGTTCAGGAGATATTTACAGATATTAAAACAAGTAAGGCCTAGACGATACAAACCTAATGAGGTCACAATTGTTGGTGTAGTCGTGGTGAGCTGAAGAACCCATTCCTGTACTGTGAAACTCCCTGACTCTCCTTGAGGGTGGCACCGTAGCACAGCAAGGGTGGCACAGTGGTGCAGCAGTAGAGTTGCTGCCTTATAGCACCAGAGACCCCGGTTCAATCCTGACTAAGGGTGCTCTCTGTACAGAGTTTCTACGTTCTCCCTGTGACCACATGGGTTTTTTCCGGGTGCTCTGGTTTCCTCCTACAACCCAAAGATGTGCAGGTTTGTATATTAATTGGCTTCTGTAAATTGTTCCTAGTGTGTCAGATAGAACTAGTGTATGGGTGATCGTTGGTCGGCATGGACTCGGTGGGCCTAAGGGCCTGCTTCCACACTGTATCTCTAAATGAAACTAAACTAAACTAGACTGTACCTTTATATTCTATGTAGTTCTCAACAAATAAATTCTATGTATTTATTCAATATAGCTTTTTGACTGTTACCTCAATATGATTCTATACTGCATTTCATATAACCTGCAGAATGGATGAGGTCACCTTATCATGACATAAATCTGTTCAATTTTATCATGCCAGATTAAAATAATACCACCTTAATATAATGTCTCTCATGGAAGAATTAAGCAGTATGGTTAACACTGGCGTGTTGATCCTTTAGGGAGATCTCTGAAATGGCAACCCCCTGCACGGCAAGCTCATTGCTTAACCTGGTCACAGTGGCCTACCATCTGGTTAGGTTTAAGGGTCAGTTTATTTAAATAAATTCTTCATGTTTCCACAAGGATCATACCTAGCGCAGAGAACTCAACAAATCATGGAGAGTGTGAGAATATCCATCCGTACAGAGCCGTGATTGCATCTCATACACACTTACACTTTACAAGGGTATTTTAGATGATCAGCCATGATCATATTGAATGACGGTGCTGGCTTGAAGGGCCAAACGGCCTACTCCTGCACCTATTTTTCGATGTTTCTATGATCTATGTTCTATACATTCACCCTGAACAGATAATCCTTTAAGGATTAGCCAAGGATTTGGTTTGTGTGAAAATCGTAGAATAATATTTAACCATCTTTAATTCAAGTGATTGAGGAATCGTATGATAGTCATGTTCATGTTCATACGTGATAGGAGCAGAATTAGGTCATTTGACCCATTGTCTATTCCGCCTTTCAATCTTGGTTGTAATATCTCTTCCTCTCAATCCCATTCTCCTCCCTTCTCCCCATAACCCCTGACGCCCGTACTAATCAAGAATCAATCCATCTCTGCCAAAAATATACAGTACATTAACTTGGGCTCCACTGCCTTCTGTGGCAATGAATTCCACAGATTCAACACCATCTGACTAAAGAAATTCCTCCTCATTTCCTTCCTAAAGGAACATCCTTTAGTTCTGAGGCTATGACCTCTGGTCTTAGACTCTCCCACTAGTGAAAGCATCCTCTCCACATCTACTCTACCCAAGCCTTTCATTATTCGGTAAGTTTCAATGAGGTACCCCCTCATCCTTCTAAACTCCAGTGAGTTGAGGCCCAGTGCCATCATAGAGATGAACAGCATAGTCAAAGGCCAAACAGCCCACCATATTGTTGTGTTCGATAAATCACTGGATTCAGATAACTGTTTTGATTCACTCAGTATCCTCGAATATCCCCAAATGTACTCGCAAACCCCGAGTACACAGCAGAGCACACCACAGGATGTTTAGTTCAAGATCACCTGGCACAGTTCGTGACACAGTCCAAGGCTGAGGTTCTCTTACTGAAAGGGCGCCCAACACCAACCTTTATGGCATTTCTTACAGAGCAGACCATGCCACTGACCCACCCCCTCCCCCCTGAGCCAATCATAAGCCCCCCTTGTCTGCAATGTTTTGGTGCTACTAGCAGCAGGGGGCACGGGTGGTCTACCCAACTATTGCTGTTGCTTTGCTCGCCTCACCCAGACATTGTTAGACATTGTTTGGGAACATCTACTTAAATATTCCTGTGTTTTGTTCGCCAATGCAGCCTTTCCCATGCATTGATCGCAGGTGCGAGGAGATAAACTTGTTTTCGTAGACCATGGAATGTATGGTTGCTAATTTTGCTGATAACTCCATTTCACATTTTAGCTGAAATTGTTAGTTTAACCCTTGCACCACACATATCCACGCTGGCCAGTGGTACCCACCCCTACTAATCCCATCTCCCAGCACGTGGTTCATTCCCTTATATGCATGAATGATTCACATGCTCATCTGGACACTTCCTATATGCTATCAGTAATCCTACTTCCATCCCTCTTCCCAGCAGATACTGGGTACTAGGTACTAACCACTCGCTTGGTAACAAGGTCCCCCTATTCTTCTTTATTCCAAAAAGGATATTGGCTGGAATAGGTTTATAATTGATGTGATTCAAGGTGCAGCGAAAAGTGTTGATTGTGCGCTACCTAGTCATATCATGCTGTACATGAGTACAAACAAGCCATATACAGGTAGAATGGATCGTGAAAATAAAATAAAATGCCAGAGTGAGAATATAATTTAACATCATAATAGTGTTACAGTTAGAGAAGAAGTGCGAATAAAAAAAATTGCAAGGCCCACAAGTGGTAGTTTGGAAGATCAGCACTACACCCTTGCTAATGAGAGAACCATTCGGTAGTCTGATAAGACTGGGGAAGAAGGTGTTCCAGTATCTGGTGTTACGAGCCTTTCAAGGTTTAGTGCCCAATGGGAGAGGGGAGTAGAGGAATGACCAGAGTGAAAATAGTCCTTGATTATATTGACTACTTTAACAAAGCAGTGTGAGGTGTAATTGGAATCGCTGGGAGGGGAGGGGGAGGCTGTTTTGTGTGATGGTCTGGCCAACTCTGCTATTTCTTGTGGTCTTACGCAGAGCGGTTGCCAACTCAGCTATGATGCATCCCAACAGGATGATTTCTAAGGTACATCTATAGAAGTCGGTAAGACGTGACGTTTCTGAAAGAAAGCGTGCAGGTACATCAGGCAGTGAAGAAAGCTAATGACATGTTGGCCTTCATAACAAGAGTTGAGTAGAGGAGCACAGAGGTCCTTCTGCAGTTGTACAGGGCCCTGGTGAAGCCACATCTGGTCTCCAAAGGAAGGACATTCTTGCTATTGAGGGAGTGCCGTATAAGTCCAAGAGGGTAATGCCCGGGATGGCGGGACTGTCATATGTTGAAAGAATGGAGCGACTGGGATTGTATACACCAGAATTTAGAAGGATGAGAGGGCATCATATTGAAACATATAAGATTATTAAGGGATTGGACATGCTAGAGGCAGGAAACATGTTCCCGATGTTGGGGGAGTCCAGGAACCAGGGTCCACAGTTTAAGAAAAAGGTTGTAAGCCATTTAGAATGGAAATGAGGAAAAACCTTTTCACCCAGAGAGTTGTGAAACTGTGGAATTCTCTGCCTCAGAAGGAAGTGGAGGCCAATTCTCTGGATGCTTTCAAGACAGAGTTAGATAGAGCTCTTAAAGATAGCGGAGTCAAGGGATATGGGGAGAAAGCAGGAATGGGGTACTGATTGTGGATGATCAGACATGATCACAGTGAATGGTGGTGCTGGCTCGAAGGACAGAATTGCCTACTCCTGCACCTATTGTCTATTGTCTATTATCTATTGTCTATTGCGGTTGGGATCCTTCTTCAGTCTGAAGAAGGCTCCCAACCCAAAATGTCACCTATCCATGTTTTCTAGAGATGCTGCCTGACCTGCTCAGTTATTCCAGCACTTTGTGTCTTTTTTGAAAACCTGCAACTGCAGTTCCTTGTTTCAACATCCTGATGAATCTCATCTGTATCCACCTACAAAGTTCCAATCTGCTCAACACGGTGCCAATCCGAATTCTCAATATCAAATATTTGGCAATCAACTAAAAAAGCATATTCCAGTTTGTAAAACAGTCTTGCTTTAATACTATAGCTTTCTAATCATACTTTGCCCTTTGTTTATTTATTATGCTGTCTGCATGAGTTGTACTTTTATGGTTTTAAAGAAGCTATTTGAGAAGTTTTAC
>CM075977.1:50065933-50105645 GCA_038087875.1 Malacoraja senta
TTAGAGAAACAACGCGGAAACAGGCACCTTCAGTCCACCAAGAGTGTGCCGACCAACGATCCTCGCGTACTATCACTATGCTACATACACTGGGGACCTACAAACCTGCACATCTTTGGAGTGTGGGAAGAAACCGGAAATCCCAGAGAAAACACGCGCAGATCACGGGAATAACGTACAAACTCCATACAATCAGCGCCCATAGTCAGGATCAAACCAGAGTCTCTGGTGCTGTAAGGCAGCAACTCTACCGCTGCACCCACGTGCCGTCCTTGGAGCCACCCGAGTTTGAGAACAATGAAGAGGGCAGGAAGATGAACAAAGCTTCATCATCATTTCTCTGCCAGTTCTTGGGGACTGAATTAAAGGAGGAAAACAGCATTGAAAAACTTTCTCGATTATTTAGAGTAAAATTTCAGCAATCTCCTCACCCAGTTCTTTTTGTTTATTTAATCACTTTACATGAATGCAGTTTTTGATCTTTATCTGTCCTGATCTTTGTGAAAAAGGCATACCAGGGTAATTTTTCACACTGTCAGGTGGATGCCATTGTTGTAAATGCACAGGTGCTGCTTGGCTGCTGGTGCAGCAAGTTCAGGAGCTCAGAGGTATATACAATTATTAGAGGCATGGATAGGATAGATAGTCAGGACCTCTTTGCCAGTCTGCAAATGTCAAGGTCTAGAGAGCGGAGCTTTAAGGTGAGAGGGGCAAAGTTTAAAGAAGATGAATGAGCAAGTGTTTTACACAGAGGGTGGTGGATGCCTTGGACACGTTAGCAGGGATATGCGGTAGAGGCATATACATATGTGGCATTTAAGAGGCTTTTGGATAGGCACATGGACATGCAGAGAATGGAGGCATATGGATCATGCGCAGGCAGAGAAGATTTGTTTAACTTGGAGTCATGTTCGACATAGACCTTGTGGGCTGAAGAGTCTATGGTGTACTGTTCAATGTGTAGGAAGGAACTGCAGATGCTGGTTTAAACCGAAGATAGACACATAAGGGTGAAGTAACTCGATGGGTCAGGCAGCATCTCTAGAAAAAAGGAAGAGGTGCCATTTTGGGCCGAGACTCTTCTTGGGTGGTCTCATCACCTTTACTATACACATAACTGTGCTATTTCCTGAAAAACTCTAGGAGTGAATTAAATCAGTCAACGACTGGTTCTGTAATGGTAGGAAACCAAGATAGATCATTCACTTGACCCTTTTAAGTGAACATGGGAGTAATTGCTTCAGCCTTGTCTCAGACATTTGTGTGTTATCATTAAAAGGCCTCCCCTCCCTTTGGCTATTTGGCCACCACCATTCATGACTAGGTGCACAGCACTGTTGTACATCTGTTGGTTGTGAGATTGCTCCATTGCATGTTGGTTAGTATACAAGAGGATAGTACTGTAGCATCACTAGGGCTGACGCCTCGCTTTCAGGTATGTTTGGCTGTTCGAGATATGTCCATCCACTCTTCATTGATCCTGGTCGATCCCCTGTTTGAGGATTGAGGTTAGAGTGAGTGATGAAACTGAGCCATAAAGTCACAGAGGTAGTGGTCCACATTTCTTCTGCTGCTGATGGTCCGCAGTGCCTCATGGATGCCCAGCTTTGACCTGCCAGATCTGTTCTGAGTCTACTGCACTTAGTATGTTGCAATAGAAAATGACAGAGAGTGTTGCTTTGTCTGCACAAGGACTGTGTTGGGACATATCTCTTCTACGTCATTATATATGGCCAGGCTCTGCTCCAGACCATCCTGTTTAATCACTCTACCTCTTCTTCTTTCAACATATGTCAGTTAGAGATTTCCATTAAGATGTTTCTCTACCTCTTCCTCTTCAATACTTCTTGGATAATACAAACATGTACATTAAAGATTTTCCCAAAAAATCTGCATATTTTGCCATTCTTTGCACCACGGACACAAGATTTGGCCATGCAAGGAACTGCAGATGTTGGTCTACAAAAAAAGGCACAAAGTGCTGGAGTAACTCAGTAGGTCAGCCAGCGTCTCTAGAGAAAATGGATAGGTGGCGTTTTGGGTCGGGACCCTTCTTCAGACCAATTGTGGGTGGGTGCTGGGGGTGGAAGCTGGAAGGGAGTTGGGGACAGGACAAAGTCTGGCAAGTGATAAGTGGATATAGATGGTAAGGGGTTTTTGATTGGCAAATAGTTGGACAAAGGCCAGATATGAAAAGACATAATGTGAGATAAAGAGATAGGGATAGAAGACATGCAAATTGTGAAGCCAGAGGAAGGAATATAGGTGGAAGGGGATGTGGGGAGGGGGAGGGGAGAAATTAGTTCAAATGCAGGCGGGGCACAGGGAAGAAGGGGCGACGGGACGGAAGGATGGGGAGGGGTAGAATAGGTTAATTATTGAAAAATGGAGAATTCAATGTTCATATCATTGGGTTGTAAACTACCCAAGAAGAACATGAGAAGCTGTTCTCCAGTTTGTGTGTGGCCTCACTCTAGCAATAGGAGGCCCAGGACAGAAAGGACAGTATGGGGATGGGAAGGGAGTTAAAATGGTCAGCAACCGAACGATCCAGCAGGCCTTGGCGGACCAAGCACAAGCGTCACATCTCCATGTTGCCTAGTCTACGCTTGGTGTCGCTGAAGTAAACAAGGCCACATCGGGAACACTAAATGCAGTAAATCATAATATGTCCAATTGTCTGGGACATCAGAGAGAGTGTGGAGTTGATGGATGTGTAAGAGACAATAAGTTACTGCAAAATAAATTGTGGGATAGGATTGTTGCCTGATCAGCTGTTAGTCCAGCACTTTGTGGTCTTTCTTATAAACTCTGGCACAGTAATTAAATTGAAAATCCTGCTCGGACTTGCTAACTTTCTTCTTGAATATTGAAAATACATTGTTGAAATATTCCCAGGTATTGAAAATGGTTGGATCGTTTCTTGATCCCAGTAATGGAGTGTTTCATCAGCAATGTCCTTCATGAGAGAGATTGCCTTTCCTGGTGTATTGCTGCCCCCTACTGTCCAATCATATAAATAAATCAATTGGCTGGCAACCCCATTCTTAAGAACTATAGAGAAACGAAGCACTAATTATAATGAATTAATCAATAATTGTTATGATCACCGCAGTGCGCCATGTTTTCTTTCATAGTTGTTCATTTATTCTGGGCTCAGATGTTCTGCCTGTTGGAATAGCCAAATCTTTGGTGAGAAGATACACTCTGTTGTTCACATGAAACATAATTTGAATGGAGCCTCCATCTGTGACCAAAATAAAGGATAATTAATCTGGACCTGACAACTCTGTGCTTAATAGCCTCAACGCATTTACTGTTCATCGTTATTAAAGGTACTACCCTCATGGAAAAGTCTTGCAAAAAATGCCATATGAGGAATGTCAGTAAGAACAGTAAATACTAGAAATACTCAGCAGTTCAGGCAACATCTGAGGAGGGAGAAACAGGGTCAACATTAGCACCAAATCCCATTTTTACCCGTGACTCCTGTGCTTGCTTGCTGGCAACATTTCATAATTGTCAATAAAAGTCTGTATATTTACATTTTCATCCTTGTTTTCAATTCCTTCCATGATCGTAACTTTCTTATCCTCCAGTATCAGATTTGAAATAGTAAATGGGACCACATTAGATGGGCATGTTGGAGGCCTGTTTCTGTTTTACATGACTCTGTGTCTATGATATATTGAGACTACGTCCATTTCCATTTGTAATCAATAACAAATGGTGACTTCTCTGCCTCGCCACCTTCTCTTTTTCCTTGCTGTTGACACATACCTAGAAACAGAGAATTTTAAAGTTGGCATAACAAAGCAAAGAGCTGGAGATACAAGGAACAGCAGATGATTGTTGAACTCAGAGAGTCAGGCTGTGAAGGGAATGAACAGGTGGCATTCGGGTCAGGTTCTTCTTTCGACTGATTGTAGTCGGGTGAGAAAACTGGAGAAAAGAGGCGGGAGCAGGACAAAGTCAGGCAAGTAATTGGTGGATACTGGTGAGGGGGTATTGATTGGCAGATAGGTGGAGAAGATGACAGAGACTAGAGATGAAAAGGAGACAAAAGGGTGTCAGGTAAGGAACTATCGGTTCTTTTTAATGTGTTGCTGTGTTGCAATCCAGTAAATCCAGTTTTATCCAATCATTTATAGCCCTTATTATTGTAATGATTTATATATATTTTTTAGACATATACACTCACACACACACACACACACACACATACACACTTACACCACACACACACGCACGCACGCACGCACACACACACACACACACACACACACACACACACACACACACACGCACACACACACACACACACACACACACACACACACGCACACACACACACAATCCACAAGGGAATCTCCATCCACCACACTGTCACCCATCTTTTTGACCATGTTAGATGTTTCCAAATATCTTTCAGTGTCCAATTTTATTTAATGATGCTCCTTGCTAACATAGAAGCATGGAAGAAGAAATGTACCTGTTTTTAATCCTGGTATGTTAGGTTAGAGATTGATGCATTTTAATCGAATGTTCATTCCATAAAGATCCATTAGCCTTAATGGGTTATGTTAGAATCTGCATATAAGCACACTCTACTTATATGCAGAGTATAGCAGCATATAAGGTAGACAAAAATGCTGGAGAAATTCAGCGGGTGAGGCAGCATCTATGGAGCAAAGGAAATAGGCAACATTTCAGGTCAAGACCCTTCTTCAGACTGATGTGAGGGTGGGGAGGGAGGGGGGGAACGGGAAGAAGATTTGAGTGACTTTGGTACAATAGAAACATCAGTGGCAGTCATAAGAATAAAAAAACATCAAGTTTTCTTGAAATGCTGCTTTCAACCTAACGCCAAAAACACAGTGAGTAGATATTTATCAGCTTGCAGTTTGTGGCCTCTCACAGTGCAAAAGAAATAGCTGCCACAATCGACCAGCAGTCAATACTCCGCCAACGTATGCATTATGCGAAAAGAGCTTTGTGACAGATCTGAGGGAGCTGATAAAATATGATATAAATCCATATCTTTTTCTTTCATATATCAGATCTCAGAGACATCTAAAAGCACTTCACATAAAATGAGTTTAAATTCTTTATTGAAACGTCTTTCTTTATTCATTGCATTTCTTGAATTTATTTCTTTATAAAATGGCACATTCAGATGCATCAGAAATTTGGAGTTTGCCTGCCTGTAGTTTTTGAATCTCCCATATCAATAGCCCACTGTTCCCTTGCAACAATAATATCCTATATATACATGTTGTCATTAGTATTGGTACATGCCGTCAGGTCACAGGATTGCACTGTCAGCAATTCTCTTCATAACACTAAAGATGGTAAAAGTACCTTGAAGCTGTTATGCAAAATAAAGGATGGTTCAGGAAGAATTCCAGATGTACATCAAGTCCCTTGCTAGCTTTAGTTTTCTGTACTCCAAGCACCTTGGGGGACAGAATAAACATCTGTAATTTGGCTTTTGATAATCCATTACTCTAAATGCATTTATGCAGAAGCATTTATCACAGTAGGCAAATGTTGTTTGTCATGAATATTGCTTGAGGTTATTTGCCTGGTGATTTTTTTTTTTGTCAATCTATAACAGATTTGCATACTTCATCGGGTAAGCTCTGCATTTCTCCGATGAAGAAGAAAGAGGTTTTGTCAAGGGTTCAGCAGACTGGCAGATGGAAAGAGGAAAACAAGAAATGATACTGGTTGACATGATGTTTGGCATTGCCTTATGGTGATTCCGTGGGGAGCAGTCTCACTTCGGATGCACAGGGTTGTTGGTGCAAGCTTTGCAACAAAGGACTGAACACAAACGTAAAAGGCTGTCAACATATGTCGCATGCCCTCCAAAATGGGCTTTGGGGAGGGCATCAGGAACTGGATCCAACTGGTCTACACAGATATCCATAGTGCAGTCCAAATCAATAGGTGAGAAAGAGATAGCTTCCCTATCAGGTCTGGAGAGAGGCAGAGTTGCCCACTCTCCCCTGTCTTGTTTATGTGCTGTATAGAACCCTTTGCTGAATCCATCAGGAAGGATGGCAGCATAAGAGGGGTGACATTGCCAGCCAGTGGGGGCACTTAAATCAAAACCTCACTGTACATGGACAATGTGGCTGTCTTCTGCTCAAATCCACAGTTGGTCTGCAGATTAATCAGCATCTGTGACCAGTTTGAGTTGGCATCAGGACCTATAGAAAACTGTAAGAAGAGCCAGGCCAAATGACCCGACCAATGTTCCCTCCACTTCACCATCAGGTCTGACTACCTGAAGGTGCTGGATATGTGGTTCAGAGGAGATGAGTCATGCATCAAAAATTGGCTGGAGCAGATGGCCAAGGTCAAACAAAAAATTTGGATTGTGAAAGCAGCGCAGCTCCCCCTTGAAAATAATTTGGTCATCAGGTGTGAAGGGCTCTCGGGGCTGCTGTACTTGGTGCAGATGTTGGCGGGGAGATTTTCAAAGGCTACTGGGGAGACTTTAAACTAGAACGGTTGGGGGGAGAGACGCAAATAGAGAAAGCTAGTAGACAGTGTGTGAGGCAGGAGGCAGAGAAGGGAAGCACTCAGACCCAACATGTAGGGGGGAAAGAAGAAAAAAATAAACAGAGAATAAGAGGTGGTGGGTTTCTTAAATGTGTGAGCAGAGAGACAGAGGGGTGTAAAATGAGGGTAGAAGCAATAGGTAGCAAGGTGAAAAGTAAAAGTGGTAGGCAGACAAATCCAGGGCAAAAATCAAAAAGGGCCATTTTTCAACATAATTGTATAAGGGGTAAGAGTGTTGTAAAAACAAGCCTGAAGGCTTTGTGTCTCAATGCAAGGAGCAGTCGTACTAAGGTGGATGAGTTGAATGTGCAGATAGCTATTAATGACTATGATATAGTTGGGATCACGGAGACATGGCTCCAGGGTGACCAAGGCTGGGAGCTGAACATCCAGGGATATTCAATATTCAGGAGGGATAGACAGAAAGGAAAAGGAGGTGGGGTAGCGTTGCTGGTTAGAGAGGAGATTAACGCAATAGAAAGGAAGGAAATTAGCTTGGAGGATGTGGAATCGATATGGGTAGAGCTGCGAAACACTAAGGGGCAGAAAACGCTAGTGGGAGTTGTGTACAGGCCACCTAACAGTAGTAGTGGGTGGGGATGGCATCAAACAGGAAATTAGAAATGCGTGCAACAAAGGTAAAACAGTTATAATGGGTGACTTCAATCTACATATAGATTGGGTGAATCAAATTGGCAGGGGTGCTGAGGAAACGGATTTCTTGGAATGTATGCGGGATAGTTTTCTAAATCAACATGTAGAGGAACCAACGAGAGAGCAGGCTATTCTAGACTGGGTATTGAGTAATGAGGAGGGATTAGTTAGCAGTCTTGTTGTGCGTGGCCCCTTGGGCAAGAGTGACCATAATATGGTTGAGTTCTTCATTAGGATGGAGAGTGACATAATTAATTCAGAAACAAGGGTTCTGAACTTAAAGAAAGGTAACTTTGAGGGTATGAGACGTGAATTGGCCAAGATAGATTGGCAATTGATTCTTAAAGGGTTGACGGTGGATATGCAATGGAAGGCATTTAAAGGCTGCATGGATGAACTACAAAAATTGTTCATCCCAGTTTGGCAAAAGAATAAATCAGGGAAGGCAGTGCATCCGTGGATAACAAGGGAAATCAGGAAAGTATCAAAACAAAAGATGAAGCATACAAATTAGCCAGAAAAAGCAGCCTACCAGAGGACTGGGAGAAATTCAGTCCAACAGAGGAGGACAAAGGGTTTAATTAGGAAAGGGAAAATAGATTATGAAAGAAAACTGGCAGGGAACATAAAAACTGACTGCAAACGTTTTTATAGGTATGTGAAGAGAAAAAGATTAGTTAACACAAATGTAGGTCCCTTGCAGTCAGAAACAGGTGAATTGATCATGGGGAACAAGGACATGGCAGACCAATTGAATAACTACTTTGGTTCTGTCTTCACTAAGAAAGACTTAATTAATCTGCCGGAAATAGAGGTCAAATGAGATGGAGGAACTGAGTGAAATCCAGGTTAGCCGGGAAGTGGTGTTAGGTAAATTGAATGGATTAAAGGCCGATAGATCCCCAGGGCCAGATAGGCTGCATCCCAGAGTACTTAAGGAAGTAGCCCCAGAAATAGTGGATGCATTAGTGATAACTTTTCAAAACTCTTTAGATTCTGGAGTAGTTCCTGAGGATTGGAGGGTAGCTAATATAACCCCACTTTTTAAAAAGGGAGGGAGAGAGAAAACGGGGAATTACAGACCAGTTAGTCTAACATCGGTAGTGGGGAAAATGCTAGGGTCAGTTATTAAAGATGGGATAGCAGCACATTTAGAAAATGGTGAAATCATTGGACAAAGTCAGCATGGATTTATGAAAGGTAAATCATGTCTGACGAATCTTATAGAATTTTTCGACGATGTAACTAGTAGAGTGGATAAGGGAGAACCAGTGTTATATCTGGACTTTCAGAAGGCTTTCGACAAGGTCACACATAAGAGATTAGTATACAAACTCAAAGCACACGGTATTGGGGGTTCAGTATTGATGTGGATAGAGAACTGGCTGGCAGACAGGAAGCAAAGAGTAGGAGTAAACGGGTCCTTTTCAGAATGGCAGGCAGTCACTAGTGTGGTACCGCAAGGCTCAGTGCTGAGACCCCAGCTATTTACAACATATATTAATTATTTGGACGAGGGAATTGAATGCAACATCTCCAAGTTTGCGGATGACCGAAGCTGGGGGGCAGTGTTAGCTGTGAGGAGGGTGCTAGGAGGCTGCAAGATGACTTGGATAGGCTGGGTGAGTGGGAAAATGCATTGCAGATGCAGTATAATGTGGATAAATGTGAGGTTATCCACTTTGGTGGCAAAAACAGGAAAGTAGACTTTTACCTGAATGGTGGCCGATTAGGAAAAGGGGAGATGCAACGAGACCTGGGTGTCATGGTACACAAGTCATTGAAAGTAGGCATGCAGGTGCAGCAGGCAGTGAAGAAAGCGAATGGTATGTTAGCATTCATAGCAAAAGGATTTGAGTATAGGAGCAGGGAGGTTCTACTGCAGTTGTACAGGGTCTTGGTGAGACCACACCTGGAGTATTGCGTACAGTTTTGGTGTCCTAATCTGAGGAAGGACATTCTTGCCATAGAGGGAGTACAGAGAAGGTTCACCAGACTGATTCCTGGGATGTCAGGACTTTCATATGAAGAAAGACTGGATAGACTCGGCTTGTTCTCGCTAGAATTAAGAAGATTGAGGGGGGATCTTATAGAAACGTACAAAATTCTTAAGGGGTTGGACAGGCTAGATGCAGGAAGATTGTTCCCGATGTTGGGGAAGTCCAGAACAAGGGGTCACAGTTTAAGGATAAAGGTGAAATCTTTTAGGACTGAGATGAGAAAAAACTTTTTTTACACAGAGAGTGGTGAATCTCTGGAATTTCTGCCACAGAATGTAGTTGAGGCCAGTTCATTGGCTATATTTAAGAGGGAGTTAGATGTGGCTATTGTGGCTAAAGGGATCAGGGGGTATGGAGAGAAAGCAGGTACAGGATACTGTTGGATGATCAGCCATGATCATATTGAATGGCGGTGCAGGCTCGAAGGGCCGAATGGCCTACTCCTGCACCTATTTTCTATGTTTCTATGTTGCCCATCCCCCACTCCTCTGTCTTGGTGATCACCCGGCCGTTTTCCAGTTCATTTGGAGATCAAAGATGGAGTGAGTCCAGTGGGTCACGGTGCATGTACATAGACAAAGAGGGCAAAATGCATAACCAAAATTGCCCTCATCCTGATGGCCAACCATGTGTGGCTGCATCAGGCTGTACATAGAGCCAAAGAAGGGTCCTGATTCAAATCGTCACCTATCCATGTTCTCCAGAAATGCTGCCTGACCCACTGAGTTACTCCAGCACTTATGTCTTTTTTGTAAACCAGCATCTGGTTTACTTGCCTGAAGTGATCAATGGAATATCTAGATTGTTTATTTATTACTTTATTTGTCATAGTCATAGCGTGGAAACATGGCCTTCGGCCCAACCTGCCCACACCAGCCAACATGTCCAATCTACATGTCCCATCTACACTTGCCTGCTTTCGCCCATATCCCTCTAAACCTGTCCTAGCTATGTACCTGTCTAAATATTACTTAAATGTTGCAATAGTACCTGCCTCAACTATCTCCTCCGGCAGTTCGTTCCATACACTAACCACCCCTTGTGTGAAAAAGTTACCCCCCAGGTTCCTATTTGGGTTATAGAATGAACAAAAAGGTAAACTAAGTTGCAGGACAAATCTGATTGTCAATAGATGCCGAGGTACAAAATGCTTTTCTGTCTGTTCCTCCACACTCACATGCAGTCCTGTCTTGCAGCTTTCTGTTCTGACTGTTCGCTGCAGAAGACTGCAAATCAGTGTCTTAACAGACCATTAGCTTACTTTTAATTTCATGCTTCAAAACCAATCAACACATTTATCCTTCAATGGTCACAATCAAAAACTCCCTTCCATGCAAATTGTCCTTGTTTCACAGCTGTTCACCATACAAAATCACATCAAAATAAATAAATACTGGGCATAAAGTAGCTTTTTTCAAATAATTTACATTGTCAATTCACTAATTTACCCAATTTCACCCCAAGTCAGCGTGGCCATGGAAAGCAATGGTATATTTCCACGCAGGATTTCAGCAAAGGATTTCAGCACAGGATTTGTGCAAATGGATGTTTGTTGGTTGGCTTAGACTCTGTGCGCAAAAGGGCCTGTATCTCTCTATGATTGTGACTTTCCCAAGGTTCTTGGATTGTGGACAAATGTTCTCCCTCAACAACACCACTAAAAATACTGCATCCTATCATGTGCAGATTGGATATAGAAATGGCCTTTAACACACCAAATGCACATCAACACTTGCAAACCTCAATGTAACAAGACAATTAAGAGTTCCACATCAGTCTTAGAATTAAAATGCAGAACCTATTCCAATATCCCTATAGTGATATGAACTGCACATCAGACACCCAACTGCAGTTGCCATATCATTGGAGGTACAATAGCCAATAAGGTGGACGGTTTAGGTTTATTATTGCCATGTATACCGAGTTACAATGAAAAGCTTTGTTTGCATGCTATCAAAACAGATCAGATATAGCATACATAGATACAATCAGTTCAAACTCAAAGTATAATTGATAGAGCAAAGAGGAAGAAACAGTGCAGGATACAGTTTTCAGCATTGTGGCACATCAGTTTCTAGACCACGTCCCATGTCCTCAGTGGGGTAGAGGTGAATTAAACAATACCCTAGCATATGAAAGGTCTGTTCAGAAGCTTGATAATGGAGGGAAATAAGCTGATCTTGAGTCTGGTGGTGTGTGATTTTACTTCGGAGTCACGTGAGTGATTCCGTGAAGAAGCCCTGCCGTGCGCATGCGTGTCATATCGTCGTTCGCATTGCGAAGCGCCAGACAGGCAGGGCATCTCTCCTGCCGGCGGTAAGTTTAAAACTTCAGGTAAGTTTTCTATCACTTACCAGGTTTTGGGACGAATTCCGGCGAGTGAACCGGGTGTGGGGAGACCCCGGTTCCGACCGCGAAAGCGGATAGTTGGCAGATGTTGGGTTCGTGTTTTTTCCAGCCTGCTGTGGTTCTCGGTGAGGGCTCACGCAGGTCGCGGGGGGAAACGTGCAGACTCCATACAGACAAGGGGCCGTGGTTGGATCGAACCCGGGTTAAAGATCCATTGACCGGGCCTCCACAGCGTTCCCAGCCACTGACAAAGCGGTCAGTGGTTTCCAGCCTGCTGTGTTCCCGGGGACGGGAATATCAAGCAGGAAGGCGGTATCACCGCCAGAGTCGCTGACAGTGCGGTCAGCGGCTCACAGACATATCGTCGTTCGGTGGTCCCCAGGCTGGGGTAAAATCACCGATACATCGTTCAGCTTATTGAACTCGTACGAGTCGGGCTGCAAGGATTCCCTTCCAGAAATTAGTATGTATTTGGAGGATTCTGTTTGTCATTTTAACCCTTTACAGGTGAAGCTCTACTCCAAAATTGAATTTGGAACTGGGACAGGCCGCGCCAGCAGCGCCTGGGACAGGGCTGCTTAATGTCTCCCTATTGGAGGGGAGACCATCACCGAATCTGTCACAGCGCCGGCCTACGGGAGAGCCCGCGCCAGCAACGCCTTGGACAGGGCTGCTTAATGTGTGACAGCGCAGGCCTGTACGAGAGCCCGTGCCAGCAGCACCTGGGACAGGGCTGCTTAATGTCTCCCAGTTGGAGGGGGAGACCATCACGGGTCAGGATACTACTGACGCCGAATCTGTCACAGCGCCGGCCTACGGGAGAGCCGGCGCCAGCAGCGCCTGGGACAGGGCTGCTTAATGTGTGACAGCACTGGCCTGGACAAGAGGCCGTGCCAGCAGTGCCTGGGACAGGGCTGCTTTATGTCTCCCTCTTTGAAGAGGAGAGCATGCCGGGTCAGCGTAATTCTGACGCCGAGGCTGTCACAGCGCCGGCCTACGGAAGAGCCTGTGCCAGCAGCGCCTGGGAGAGGGCTGCTTAATATCTCCCTCTTTGAAGAGGTGAGCATGCCGGGTCAGTGTAATTCTGACGCCGAGTCTGAGGGTATAGCAGTGGAGCATACCCCAAAGGATGAAGGACGTGTCAGAGGTATCAATTCCTGACAACAAAGTTTGCCATCCCAACAGAATGTTCCATCGTGGTGGCCGTATCAGCGCAGGTATCCCAGGGGCCTGCGGCAGCACCTGTTTGGGGCTGCCTACAAATCGCCCTCTCTAAGGAGGGGAGTGCGAAAGGTCAGATGTAACTGACTTCATATTCTAAAGATGTCCGTGGAACATACTGGAGCACATGTGTGCCGGCAGTGAACAGCACTATCAAGGGGATATGAGAGCCAGCCGCCGAATCTTCTATTCAGGTAAGGTCTATTCAACAGCAAAACCTGGGACAAAAAACAAGCTGTCGGACCAATCAAGACCAAAGGCGGGCAAAGGTTCATCGGTTCAGAATGCACCCCAGGCCTTCATCGGCAGTAGGAGGTTCACTGAAGCTGGTGGAAGCATGACAGCTGGGCACAGGTTCCACGTACCCTACCAGTCCTACTCAACAAGGTAGGTCTGGCACCTCCGAAACAGGGGTAAGTGGACCACTCACAAGTTGGTATAGTTACACTTGTTTGTACACCACACAAAGGATAAAGGCATTGTCATCGGCTTAGAGGCATCTAACCATGTAAAACTGCACAATACTAGCATTCCAAGCAAGTTTGGAATTAGGGCCAGAATTGTCGTTTTCAAGACAGGCTCAGAAATCGGGCCAGAGTTATCGTGCGAAGCACCCATGCAATGATGGCAGGAATGGCCTGTTCATTATGAAAAATGGAGAATGTCGTTTACTTCGCATATGAACTTTCCAAATAGAAAACTTCTTTACTGACTAAACAACAGATTCATAAGGGTCTCAAAGATCCATTCTATGCAATTCATATTACAGGGATCATAGCAGACATTGGAAATTATCAAAAGGCAATGATAGCTGTACTAATAACAGTAAAACATTGCAAATTGGGATAAACTATTTCCCCAGGTTATTTAATTAATTAGTAAAATCGGTGTTTGGACTCAGAGTTCGAAAACACTTGTTATGTCTTGGCTGGATGATATTCTAACGCTGTAGTTTGTTAAAAATCACCTGTTTCAGCCTCAAACTATATTTGAGAAATTGGGCTCATCCATCCAGTTAACTTTAAGTTGTTACAAAATAGACTTCTTGGTCATGGGGATTTACCTTTAACTATTAATTGGCCTATGACTCCGCCTTGTGGCACGAGATTGGAGTCAATAGAAACCTGTTATTAAGCTGAATTCTATTCATCAAGAGTAATTGGCAATATAGTAGCTGTGATTCAGCTGTGCAAGTCGGGAACTGACATCTTGCAAAGTAGCAACCTCTCATATGACATGGAGGTCATTATTAACAGGCTTATGCTATAACCAGCTGAAGCTACCTAAGTCACAGTGATGAACAAACAGTATTCAGCATTGCTCCAGCAGTTTGGTCAGTCGAATTTCAGTTATTTTACAAAGGTGGAGAGTTGCGAATGTCATCTCTAGTTTGAAGGTGGAGGAGATTTGCATGAGTTGCCAATTCTTCCGTTATTGGTATCAACTAGCTATAGACACTAGATGCATCCCACGGGTAAAGGATTGAGCGAATATACATAATCTACATGCTCAACTTTAAGTTGAGACACTACAATGGGGGCATATGTTAGTCACATGGAAATCAAATTAAAGTATCCTGTAATAATTTACCTAATCTCCTTTGCCACTGGTGTATCATCAAGTTCAGATCGATGACAACACAGAATAGGTGTTGGATCACAAAGTATTTATGAAACTATGGTTCAATGAAACACTGAATATCGACATGTTGGTTTCATGCTTATTCACTAATTACAAAAATATGTGGCATAACAGTGTTGAGAGATACATTCTCGCTACAAGAAGGAGGAATGTTCTTTTATGTCTTCCTCCATTTTGCCTCATCAGTCGAGTATTGAAATAAAGCCAGCAAGATCTCGCTTTAGGTTCTGTACTGTCTGACTGGCTATGCAGCCATGATTCCCGCTTCCATCAGGTATAATAATACAAACATATACGGTTATTCTAAAAAACGAAAACTTTGCTCTTTCAAACAGTGGTTTGCAGTATATTTCCTATTCAGGATGTGGGAAGCTGGTTTGTTTCATGTTAATGTTACATTTAATACGGTACAGATTGCTGACGTCTTCCAGTTCATTCTTAAATGGTCTTCTGACAATAATTGAGTTTAGGGCCATTAACTGTGCCAAACATGCCTTCCCATCATATTAGCTGCAGCACACAGGAGCCACTCTGTCGGGTTTCAACCCTGGGTATCGAGTTTGTAAACGATATCTTTAATACAAGTTCTCCCAGTACAAGTATAGGCAGTATGGGATATTGACATTGTGTTAACAATACTTCACCAGGGGCCAGCTACTTCCTTAAGTCATGACACTAGTATCAGCACAACGAGTGCAGACATTGCAAAAGCTGCGGCTAGATAGGATGGGAGTGGTTGCAGATGCCATTACGTTTTACATTTCTGGTCTACACAAGCAGAGCAGACCAGGGGTGACAGGGTTTAAGATCATATTTCGGCATACCCCACGGATTCACATCTATGTGTGAGGGCACGCTTGCTATATTATATTAAGGCCACCAGAACCCTAAGAGGTTTGGAATCAGCATTGTTTATTAGCCAGGAACAATCACACACAAAAAAGTCGGTTCAGACTATTTCAAGGTGGCTGAAGCAGGTTCTGGTTTATGCAGGTATTAACACTGACAATTTTTACATCTCATTCCACCAGGGCGGCATCAACGTCAGCGGCCAGGGCAATGGACGTTCCCATCGACCATATCCTCGCGGTGACAGGATGGACAAGTTAATTGATTTTCACAACATTTTTACCATAGGCCGATTGTCGACCCGGGGCTATTTGCCCATTCTGTTTTGCGTCCACTTTAGCCTCCCCTGAGATAGAGGGGTTGCTATTGATTTTTCTTTATTAACGTAAACCATTAATACGTTTAAATCAATGTCCTGTATAATGCATTGTTGATTATTCACTCATCCTGAGTCAATCGATGCAATGAGACGCCGGGATTTGAATCTGCGGCATGAAATCACAGAGCTTTGAACTCTTCACGGAATCACTCACGTGACTCCGAAGTAAAATAGTAATATTAAACGAGAACTTACCAGTTTGAAGTTTGATCTTTATTTTATGAGGAGTTACGTTGGTGATTACGTGCCCTCCACTCCCAACCCTCTCTCATAAAAGGTCATCTGGTAGTTCTCTAGTTGCTGTTCTTACTATGTTACTTCAATTACTGTTACCTGTGATTTCACACCGCTGCTTTCAAGATTGACATGCATGCGCACGGCAGGGCTTCTTCATGTAATCACCAACGTAACTCCTCATAAAATAAAGATCAAACTTCAAACTGGTAAGTTCTCGTTTAATATTACTATTTTAAGCTTCTGTATCTTCTGCCAGATGGGAGTAGCGAGAGGACATTTTTGATTATGTTGGCTGTTTTTCTGAAGTAGCGTTCTGATACCCTGCAACGGATGTTCGGCAGCTGTGGCGAAGCCTGAATACAATCACCTCCTACAAGGCGAAATCAGGAGGCAGCACACATGTCAGTGAAACTTCACTCCTTGACGAGCTCAATGCGTTTTATGCACGCTTTGATAGGGAGGACACTGATGTGCCTTCTCGAGCTCCCATTCGCTGTGATGGTATTTTGGTCACGGTCACTGAGGTCGACGTCAGAAAATCCTTCAGAGGGGTGAACCCTCGGAAAGCGCCTGGACCTGATGGCATACCCGGTCGTGTTCTAAAAACCTGTGCAGACCAACTGGCTGGAGTTTTTACGGACATTTTCAACCTCTCACTTCTGAGGTCAGAGGTTCCCACCTGCTTTAAAAGGGCATCAATTATACCGGTGCCCAAGAAGAGCAAGGTGATGTGCCACAATGACTATCGACCTGTGGCACTAACGCCTGTGGTGATGAAGTGTTTTGAGAGGTTGATCATGGCGCAAATCAACTCCTACCTCGACAAACACCTGGACCCACTGCAGTTCGCTTACCGCCACAACAGATCAACAGTGGATACGATCTCACTGGCTCTCCACTCCGCTCTGGACCACTTGGACAACAAAAACTCATATGTCAGGCTGTCATTCATTGACTACAGCTCGGCATTTAACACAATCATCCCCTCCAAGCTGGTTACCAAACTCTCAGAACTGGCTCTCTGCACATCCCTCTGCAATTGGATCCTCGACTTTCTCATTCACAGACCACAGTTTGTCCGTAGTGGTGGAAATGTGTGAGCCTCGATAACAATCAGCACGGGAGCACCTCAAGGCTGCGTGCTCAGCCCCCTGCTGTACTCACTCTATACTCATGACTGCATAGCCGGTCATAGTGCGAACTCCATCATCAAGTTCGCTGACGACACCACTGTTGTGGGACGTATAACTGATGGAGATGAGTCAGAGTATAGAAGTGAGATCGACCGTTTGACCAAATGGTGCCAGCACAATAACCTGGCTCTCAACACCAACAAAACCAAGCAACTGATTGTGGACTTTAGAAGGGGTAGAATGGGGACCCATAGTCCCGTTTATATCAACGGGTTGATGGTGGAGAGGGTCAAGAGCTTCAAATTCCTGGGCATGCACATCTCTGAAGATCTCTCCTGGTCCGAGAACACGGATGCAATTATAAAGAAAGCACATCAGCGCCTCTACTTCCTGAGAAGATTACGGAGAGTCGGTATGTCAAGGAGGACTCTCTCGAACTTCTACAGGTGCACAGTAGAGAGCATGCTGACCGGTTGCATCGTGGCTTGGTTCGGCAACTTGAGCGCCCAGGAGCGGAAAAGACTACAAAAAGTTGTAAACACTGCCCAGTCCATCATCGGCTCTGACCTCCCTACCATCGAGGGGATCTACCGCAGTCGCTGCCTCAAAAAGCTGCCAGCATCATCAAGGACCCACACCATCCTGGGCACTCACTCATCTCCCCGCTGCCCTCAGGTAGAAGGTACAGGAGCCTGAAATCTGCAACATCCAGGTTCAGGAATAGCTACTTCCCCACAGCCATCAGGCTATTAAACGCAACTCATACTAAACTGAACATTAATAGCCCATTGAAATGTATCAGTTTATTTATTTATGTGTGTATATATATATATTCAATGGTATATGGACACACTGATCTGTTCTGTATTCATGCCTACTATATTCTGTTGTGCTGAAGCAAAGCAAGAATGTCATTGTCCTATCTGGGACATATGACAATAAACTCTCTTGAATCTTGAATCTTGAGTTTACCACATAAGCTGTACTTTCAGAGATGGTAATGCACAGTTTTTTTTAAACTTACCGATAAATGTTTTATTGCAAGTAATGATTTGAAAATATCCATTAACTTTGCCTCCACAACCGTCTGTGGCAATGAATCCCACCAATTCATCACCCTCTGTCTAAAGAAATTCTTCCTCAACTCCATTCTACAATATATGCCCTTTAATTCTGGGTTTATGCCCTCTGGTCCCACACTCTCCCACTACTGGAAACATCCTCTCCACACCCACTCTATCTAGGCCTATTTAGAAGTCTAAAACAAAAACAGAAATTGTTAGAAATAGTCAGCAGGTTAGGCCACATCTGTGAGGAGAAAATCAGTTAACATTTCAGGTCAAAAACCCTTTGTTGGAACTAGGGAGGAGACAAAAGAAGTTTGTTAAACTTGAGAGAAGGTGGTGGAGCAAGGAGAAGAAATGTCAAACGGTGGAAGGTTGCGTCTCGGACTGGAGGCATATGACTAGTGGTGTGCCTCAGGGTTCGGTGCTGGGGCCGTTACTGCTTGTCATCTATATCAATGATTTGGATGAGAACGTACATGGCAAGATTAGCAAGTTTGCTGATTATACAAAAGTGGGTGGTTTTGCAGATAGTGAAGATGGTTGTGAAAAATTGCAGCAGGATCTTGATCAATTGGCCAGGTAGGCTGAGGAATGTTTGATGGAATATAATACAGAGCAATGTCAGGTGTTGCATTTTGGGAAGTCTTACATAGGCAGGATCTACACAGTAAATGGTAGGCCTCTGGGGAGTATTGTAGAGCACAGGGATCCAGGAGTGCAGGTGTGTGGTTCATTGAAGGTGGAGTCGAAGGTAGAGAGGGTGGTCAAAAAGGCTTTTGACATATTGGCCTTCATCAGCCAGAGTATTGAGTATAGAAGTTGGGAGATCATGTTGCAATTGTATAACACCTTGGGGAGCCGTATTTATAGTATTGGGTTCAGTTCTGGGCACCATGTTATAGGAAAGACGTTGTCAAGCCGGAAAGGGTACAGAGAAGCTTTACTTGGATTTTGCCAGAACTAGAGTGTCTGAGCTATAGAGAGAGGTTGAGCAAGCTGGGACTCTATTCCTTGGAGTGCAGTAAAGAGGGATGATCTTATAGAGGTACAAAACATGAGAGGAATAGATCAGGTATATGCACAGGGTCTCTAGCCTAGAGTAGGTGAATCAAGGACCAGAGAACACAGGTTCAAGGTGAAACTCAAAGTCAAAGTCAAAGTTAATTTTAATTGTCACATGCCCCCAAAGGTGCAGTGCAGTGGAATAAATTTGCCAGCAGCGATACACTTAAAAAGAACACACAATACACAATAGGATTTAAGACAAACATCCACCACAGCATTCTTCACTGTGGTGGAAGGCAACAAAGTTCAGTCAGATCTCCTCCTTTGTTCATCTCTGGTTGGGGCCATAAACCCTCCGTTATTCCACTACGGATGGCCCGATGTACAGGCCCTCCAATAAATATTTAATCTGAGGGATAACTTTTTCACACAAAGGGTGGTGGGTGTCTGGAACAAGCTGCCAAAGGAGGTAGTTGAGGCTGGGACTATCCCAACATTTAAGAAACAGTTAGACAGGTAATAATAATAATAATAATGAATTTTATTTACGTGCGCCTTATACCGAGGTCTCAAGGACACCATACAGAGATTTATAGGAAACATATAATCAGAATTAAAAAAATAAGTTATAAAGACCAATACACAAATCAGGGACAGAATTCCTTCCAAAAACACAAAAAATAAAATCAGAAGCACAATTTGAGGAGAGAGCAGCGGCAACTAAACCGTGCCAGCGTCCACTCTCCCCTCCGACCGCCATCTTGAACACAGACTAACAAATACAATTACAAACAATTACATACATGGATAGGGCAGGTTTGGAGGGCTATGGACCAAACACGGGCAGGTGGGACTAGTGCAGCTGGGACATGCTGGCCGGTGTAGGCAAGTTGGGCTGAAGGGCCTGTTTCCACTCTGTTCACCCTATGACTCTATGACCTTAAACCTATGTCCTCTGGTTCTTGATTCCCCTAGCCGGATTACAAGTTACAACCAATATCCCAGTCCTCTGTGTGGGAGCTTGTTGTGAACAATTTGGCCGCCACATCTCCTCCATCATTACAGAAACTATGCTTTAATTTGTTTTTTTATTGACATAAAGTGCATCTTAAAAACCTCTGCATATATTAATGTACTTCCTTTGTTTTAGGGCTTGCAGTATGTTTTTAAAGAAGCACACAGTACTGGAAATCAGTATGTTTGGCACATGTTAATAATGAAGGAGAGTTTTTTTATTTTATTTATAACATTGCTTTCTATTAAACCTGCAAACATTTGACTGTTAATGCTGCAAATATTTGTCTGTTTTCTTTTCAGTGGAGTTTATCTTTCATTCAAATACCATGCACGATTAATGCAGATGTTATTGCCATTGAATGACAGGCTAATCTGAGGGTGCCACTGTGTTAATTGTGTTGAATATCATCCTAACAAACACTGCTTTAATCATTAAGTGCTTAGTCTACAATTTAGCTCTCCCATAAAAGATTGTTAGCAACAAGAGTTGGAATAAGAAATCGATACAATTATATTTTTTCCTGCAATGTTCAATAATTGAATTTTACTATGTAAATTAATATTGATTAAGCAATTACAGGGAAAGTTTTGTCACCACAATGAACATTTTGTAGTTAGTCTGGAAATAGGCTGCACTGTTCACATCCCTTTGCCTATTTGAGAATAAACTTGTGGTTCTTTTTAAACGCCTGGATGTCTTTGTTTAAATGCCACCAATCTTCCTATGGCCTTTCTGAGCCAGATTAAATGAGTACGTTGTCTTAAGATATCAGGTATAAAGTAGTGGTTACCACATGCAGTATCTCAGAAATATTATCGTATATCATACTCATTAACTTGGGTGGATTACACTCGCACAAGTTTAATAATGAGGATTAGCAAATTGCCATAGCAATCCATTTGTATGGTTGAAATAAGGATTTAGGATTAACATTTCTCTCCTCAAATCAGTTGATCTAATGGATTATTTCCTGCAAATTCAAAACCATGATGCTCAATGTTGTTTTCCTCCAACAATTAAGGCATCTTTAAATCCAACAGAATTTTGCAGTTAGTGTCTATTCATGAATGTGCTTTTCCCTCTTATCCTTTTCGATCTTGGTTGGTCTATGGTACGGTAATCTTAGAAGACCACCAGGTTGGTTTGGCTTCTGACCTGCTTTCATCCTTTGTTGATACCTAGCAGGAGTGGTATGAAGATATGCAAGTCAAAGTGACGTTGATGGGGATCAGAGGAATCTCTCCACACTGATCGAATCACCCCTAAAGTGGTCAGTAACACGGTGCCATAGAGAGATGCAACACAGGGACAGGTCCTTCAGTGCACTGAGTCTGTACCAACCATGAGCCACCCATTTACACTAATCCACATCAATCACACGTTTTATTAGATTCATAGAGTGTGGAAACAGGCCCATCAGCCGAACTTGCCCACACCGGCCAACATGTCCTAGCTACATTAGTCCCACCTGCCAGCATTTAGATACATAGATACATAGAAAATAAGTGCAGGAGTAGGCCATTCGGCCCTTCGAGCCATTCAATATGATCATGGCTGATCATCCAACTCAGTATCCCGTACCTACCTTCTCTCCATACTCCCTAATCCCTTTAGCCACAAGGGCCACATCTAACTCCCTCTTAAATATAGCCAATGAACTGGCCTCAACTAACCTCTGTGGCAGAGAGTTCCAGAGATTCACCACTCTATGTGTGAAAAAGTTTTTTCTCATCTCAGTCTTAAAGGATTTCCCCCTTATCCTTAAGCTGTGACCCCTTGTCCTGGACTTCCCCAACATCGGGAACAATCTTCCTGCATCTAGCCTGTCCAACCCCATAAGAATTTTGTAAGTTTCTATAAGATCCCCTCTCAATCTCCTAAATTCTAGCGAGTATAAGCCGAGTCTATCCAGTCTTTCTTCATATGAAAGTCCTGACATCCCAGGAATCAGTCTGGTGAACCTTCTCTGCACTCCCTCTATGGCTATAATGTCCTTCCTCAGATTTGGAGACCAAAACTGTACGCAATACTCCAGGTGTGGTCTCACCAAGACCCTGTACAACTGCAGTAGAACCTCCCTGCTCCTATACTCAAATCCTTTTGCTATGAAAGCTAACATACCATTCGCTTTCTTCACTGCCTGCTGCACCTGCATGCCTACTTTCAATGACTGGTGTACCATGACACCCAGGTCTCGCTGCATCTCCCCTTTTCCTAATCGGCCACCATTTAGATAATAGTCTGCTTTCCTGTTTTTGCCACCAAAGTGGATAACCTCACATTTATCCACATTATACTGCATCTGCCAAACATTTGCCCACTCACCCAGCCTATCCAAGTCACCTTGCAGTCTCCTAGCATCCTCCTCACAGCTAACACTGCCCCCCAGCTTAGTGTCATCCGCAAACTTGGAGATGTTGCCTTCAATTCCCTCATCCAGCTCATTAATATAAATTGTAAATAGCTAGGGTCCCAGCACTGAGCTTTCGGTACCCCACTAGTCACTGCCTGCCATTGTGAAAAGGACCCGTTTACTCCTACTCTTTGCTTCCTGTTTGCCAGCCAGTTCTCTATCCACATCAATACTGAACCCCCAATACCGTGTGCTTTAAGTTTGTATATTAATCTCTTATGTGGGACCTTGTCAAAAGCCTTCTGAAAGTCCAGATACAACACATCCACTGGTTCTCCCCTATCCACTCTACTAGTTACATCCTCGAAAAATTCTATAAGATTCGTCAGACACGATTTACCTTTCGTAAATCAATGCTGACTTTGTCCAATGATTTCACCACTTACCAAATGTGCTGCTATCCCATCTTTAATAACTGACTCTAGCAGTTTCCCCACTACCGATGTTAGACTAACTGGTCTGTAATTCCCCATGTTCTCTCTCCCTCCCTTCTTAAAAAGTGGGGTTATGTTTGCTACCCTCCAATCCTCAGGAACTACTCCAGAATCTAAAGAGTTTTGAAAAATTATCACTAATGCATCCACTATTTCTGGAGCTACTTCCTTAAGTACTCTGGGATGCAGCCTATCTGGCCCTGGTGATTTATCGGCCTTTAATCCATTCAATTTACCCAACACCACTTCCCGACTAACGTGGATTTTACTCAGTTCCTCCATCTCCTTTGATCCGCGGTCCCCTGCTATTTCCGGCAGATTATTTATGTCTTCCTTAGTGAAGACGGAACCAAAGTAGTTATTCAATTGGTCCGCCATATCCTTGTTCCCCATGATCAATTCACCTGTTTCTGACTGCAAGGGACCTACATTTGTTTTAACTAATCTCTTTCTCTTCACATATCTATAAAAACTTTTGCAGTCAGTTTTTATGTTCCCTGCCAGTTCAGCTGGTCTCTGAATTTCTCCCAGTCCTCTGGTATGCTGCTTTTTCTGGCTAATTTGTACGCATCATCTTTTGCTTTGATACTATCCCTGATTTCCCTTGTTATCCACGGATGCACTACCTTCCCTGATTTATTCTTTTGCCAAACTGGGATGAACAATTTTTGTAGTTCATCCATGCAGTCTTTAAATGCCTTCCATTGCATATCCACCGTCAACCCTTTTAGAACTAATTGCCAGTCAATCTTGGCCAATTCACGTCTCATACCCTCAAAGTTACCTTTCTTTAAGTTCAGAACCATTGTTTCTGAATTAACAATGTCACTCTCCATCCTAATAAAGAACTGCTTCTTAAATGTTGGGATAATCCCTGCCTCAGCTACCTCCTCTGGCAGCTTGTTTCATATATCCACCACCCTTTGTGTGAAAAAGTTACCCCTCAGATTCCTATTAAATCTGTTCCATTCACCTTAAACCTGTGCCCTCTGGTCCTCGATTCACCTCCTCTGGGCAAGGGTCCCTGTGCATCTACCCAATCTATACCTCTCATGATCTTATACACTATAAGATCAGTGTTTTCTGTACATTCTCATCGTCCCTCCAGATTCTATCAGCCACCTACATGCTCGGGGCAATTTACAGTGGCCAATGTACACACTAACCCACACATCTTTAGGATGTGGGACAAAACCGGTGCCTTTGGAGGAAACGTTATTGATAGGCAGTCATCCTACTATTAGAATAACACTGCAGGACACGCTCAGGGCTACAATGTGGATTTAATCAAATTCAACTGCCTTATCATACATGGCCAAAGTGAAGGGGCTGTCCCACTTGGGCAACCTAATTGGTGAGTTTAGAAGAGTTTTAAAAATGACATGTTGAAGACCTCCTTCGACTATGTAGAAAACCTCCTTCGACCTCCTTCGACTATGTTGAAGACTAGCTTCGACTAGCCACGACTAATTCGGGAAAATTGGACACCGAATAATGGAGAGTGAAGACGACCTCCTACGATTTCCTTCGACCTCCCTTTGACCTCCCTTCGACTATGATGAAGCCTATCTACGACTACCTTCGACTTCCTTCGACTACCCTCAATTACCTATGACTAACGTGCCGACCTACTACGACCTACTACGACTAAACCTACGAGTAAAAAAAGTATCGATTTTTTCCATGGCGACCTTTTTTTACTCGAGGGCATTTTTTTACATATTGAAAAAAAACGCCGCGACCTAGCTGAGGCCTCGAGTACGCGGAGACCACTCTCGAGCATGAAGAAGAGTTTAGAAGACCTCCTACGACCTCGTGTCAACCATGATGCGAGTATGAATCGAGGGCAAACTCGCCAGAACTCGTGGATTAGGTCGCCCAAGTGGGACAGGTCCTTGAGGATCTCTGTTAATAAACCCAGTATTCAGCTTTAAGTGCAATTGCTGCAGTAATACTGTGATCCTTACCTGCGATCCATACCTGCGACCCTTGCCTGCAATCCATACTTGGGATCCTTACCTGACTATTCAAAACCTGGAAAATAATATTGATGCCTGTAGTGGTCATCAATACTCAGGACCACTTGATTGCTCCAAGCCTCTCCCCCAGCAACAAGGCACAAATAAGGCATATGTTGGAATACTCTTTAATTAGGTGGTTGGGTATCACTGCAAAAACATCCAAGATGCCGAGTACTATCTTTCGAGAAACAACGTGGAAACAGGCCCTTCATGCCCACCGAATCTGCGCCGACCAGCGACCCCCGTACACTAGCACTCTCTTACACACTAGACACCAATACAACATTAGACCAAGTGCGAAATCAAGGATCCTTGCAAAAACTTAAAACACCCAAAATGATGCATCCTCCGCAACCCTTCGCGAATTCTAATGTCCAAAGAGCAAACTGGCCAAGGGAAATAAAAACATTACATATCAGCGATCAATACCTTCCTCTTATAATTGAGTGGTCTCTAACAATCACACCGAACAACAGGAATTAAGTTTGGGCACATTCATAATTTTTTCCTGTGTATTGAACTCATTGCAAATTTGGACCAAACATGGAAAACCATGCCAAAGACTAATGATTCACAGAGTTACAATATCAACTATAGTTCTTTTTTTTTCGAACAAGATTACATCAATCTTCTGCCATATAAAACTCCAGGGGATTCCTATTGATTTGGCAATATGGTTCTTTCTGTGAAAAGAATCCTGTGTCATTAATCACTCTCATGAATAATTGAATCCCTGTGATAGCCTTATTTAATAATGAAGTGTCAATGCCAAGGCAAGAAGGCAAGAAGAGTTTAGTCCATTGCTGGCAGTCTTTTGTGTGAGGATGTGGTGATAAGTTTTATAAATGCTTGGGAGGATTAACTGAAATAGTACTAAATTCTTACATTGTAAGTACTTGAGATCTTAATGATTAGGATTAGGAATCAGATTTATTTCTGGTAAAATTACAAAAGAGGATTGAAACTAATCGAAAAGATAATTTTACAGTGAACTGGCTCTGCATTAGTGCTGTCACTAATATTTTGATGCAGAATTTGAATGGCCGTACAATTGAAATACATATAGTATATATATATTTTTTCTTATACAAATCTCTCTGCAAATACTGACATAGTACAATATTACTTGTGAAAAATATTAGTCTCCAGAGTGCTGTCAGAAAATATTGATATTTGTCATAATGCAATGCAGGCATAAATTAGATTAAAACATTTTAACTTGTGGTTTAACCCCAGTGTTAATATTTATAAATAATCACACATCTTTCTGCTCCACGTATAATCGTTTGTATTGTATTTCTATCAGAATATGAGCTTTGCCAGCAAGACCAATTATTAAATAATTGTCTAATATAATTATCAATGACTGAGCTTTCTGATCCTTGCCTGAAAGTGTTTCATTTAGAATTATGAAATGACACATACAGCAGTCTGTTCAGGATATGGTGTTCTTTGAAAGAGCTATCAATTATTCCCAATCAACTTGTAATTCCCTTTAGAAGTTAATATTGCACCTGTTTCCACCACTAGGTTCAAATACTTGAGCGTTTTACTGTTCAGCTGTTTTAGATTGGAACAACTTGCTGCAGTTTTATTTTCCTTTTGTTATCTTTGGTTCTTTAGCTACTTACCTTATATCTAAGTCCTCTAGTTGCTCACTGCACTGCCACTGGAATTAGATTTTCTTTCCCCACAACTAAAAAAAATGGATATTAACCAAATAAAATGCTGCCTTTTCTGGAATACCAAAGAGAGAAAATAGGATATTGATATTTGCCTTTCCAGATCCGTGAGTGTTAAAAGTGGCTGTTTTATTAGACTAGACTTTAGAGATACAGAGCGAAAAATGGGCCATTCAGCCCACCTAGTCCATGCTGAACTGTGATCATACCATACACTAGCACTATCCTACACACTAGAGACAATTTACAATTTTACCGAACCCAATTAACCTACAAACCTGTATGTCTTTGGAATGAGGGAGGAAACTGGAGTACCCAGAGAAAACCCACACGATCACAGTGAGAACCTACAAACTCCATACAGAGAGCACCCATAATCAGGATAGAACCTGGGTCTCTAACGCTTGTAAGGCAGCAACTCTACTGCTGCACCACTGTATTGCCCCTATTGCTTAGAACTGTAAGGTATTAAAAGGAGCTGAGAACATGATGGCAATTCGGCAAATGTTGAAAATTCACTTTTCCAATAACAATTTATAAATGAGTAGGAAGGAACTGCAGATAATGATTTCAACCGAAGATAGACACAAAATGCTGAAATAACTTAACGGATCAGTCAGCATCTCTGGAGAAAAGGATTAGGTGACGTTTTCGGTCGGAAACCTTCCTCGGACTTAAGATAGAGAAGGCCAAAACAGTGCCGGCAACAGATGACCTCAGGAAGGGTGGAGTCCATAATGGCCCGTTGTTGGCTGGGGAAGATGTGCCAATGATAGGGATACAAAGATGTGAACAGTGGAATTAGTAGGGGGAGAGGGGGGAAAGGGGGGCGGCAAGCGAAATATGAAGTGCTGTTCCTCCAATTTATAATTAATTTATAAATGTCTGGCTTGGGTGTGAAGTTACAGCCAATATTAATCTGATCTCCTTCTGTAACTTCAGCAGGAGGTTTGGAAGAAATTGAGATAACAGGGGAAGCAGCATTTGCTCCGTATATCCATTGGGATTACAACAAGACATCCAAAAACTGCCATGGAAGTTCAATGGCTAAAGAATAATTATATCCAGTGTAGCAGGGGAGGCACTGTGGCATTTATTTTAAGTGACTTTAAACTTGTTAAAAGAGTGGACAGCAGAATCTCATAACAAGCTGTCAAGCACTTACATTTAATATTCCCACAGCACCATTTCAAGGTCCACATTTTCACTTTGATGCATTTCACAACTGACAACATTTAAGATCACCACAGATGGCTTATGTCAGAGGTTTTCCGACTAATATACAATACAAAGGAAGCAGGGCAGTCTTAGCCCACCTTCCCATCTGGAGCATGAATTTCTTGTATATGGCACACAAAAAAAATCAATTAAAACCTTTTACCTCATGTGGTATAGCAATTTGATTGATATTTTTTTCCTAAACCAATTTTCTCTCAATATAAAGTAACAAGGAACTCAAGCAACTTCAGCTATTGTACAGTGTTGGCAGGAAGACAATGGAATTTGTACAATGGAAAAGATTAAAGTCACTGCGATTGTCCGTCTGATATTATGAATGCTGTGCTGCCTTGAACTCCGATGATAACTCACCAAAATTTGCAAGCAATAGACATGAATGTTCCAACTAATTTTCTGGCACATCCAATTTAAGAGAAAATGAATTATTTTATGAGAGACAGAGGTGAAAGAAGACTGTTTTGTGAGCGGGATTCTATGAAGTGACAATCGAACAGATGTAGATGCTGGAAATCTGAATTAAAAACAGCAAATGCTGGAAATGCTTAAGACAGACACAAAAATCTGGAGTAACTCAGCCAGTCAGGCAGCACCTGTGGGGAAAAAGCAGAGTTAACATTGCATGGCTTAGGTCCTTCTCAGAACCAGTTTTGTTGAAGGTTTGAAGAAATAAACCTCAACCTAAACCAAACCATTCTTATTATATTACATCAGTGATTCATGTTGCCAAGGGATAATAATAGAATGATTTGAGTCTGAAGAAGGGTCTCGACGTGGAACATCACTTATCCGTGTTCGCCAGAGAGACTGTCTGACCTGCTGAGTTACTCCAGCACTATGCATCCTAGAATGATCTTGTTCAACTAGCTGAGCCATATTTTTATTTTAGCTGATTGTGCTAAATGTAAGCATTGTTTATCACATGAAAAGTGCAATTCGCTTAAACATCCTTTAAGCTAGGCTACTGCATCTGCCACTGACAATGTGGTCTCCTCTACTTTGGGTGATCGCTTGCAGAGCACTTCAGTCTATAGGGGGACCCTGAGCTTCAAGCTATAAGTCATGGTATTTCTCCGCCCTATTCCCACTTTGGCCCAACTGTCTGTGGCTTACTGCAATGTTCCAAAAAGGCCCAACGTATAGTTCAGCAACAGCATCTCATCTTCGATCTGGACATGTTGGAGCCCTCTAGACTCAATCCCAAATTCAACAATTTCAGCTAACTCACATTTTGTGTTTTCATCTGAAATGGCCAGTTCTGCTGTAACATCTTTGTTCTCTTGCCAATGACACTGTGTAATCTGATCATATCCCATTGCATTTCACAGGTTTTTTTAATCTCTGTTTACTTTCTTTCTTGCAAACTGCCTTTTATCAACCAGCTACCTTCATCACCAATTTATCACCACTGTATTCTAGCAATCTCGCCCTAGTAAATATTCCCTTTGTCCTATTCATTCTTCCTCATGCCTCTCTGCATTTTAAAACTAACTTTTTTTCTTTCTTTCATAGTCCTAATATTTTAATCTGTTTCTCTTCCCATAGTATAGAAGTGTGGAAACATGGAACTGCAGGCACTGGTTTACAAAATAGTGATAAAGTGCAACAGTAACCCAACGAGTCAGGCAGCATCCCTAGAGAATATGGATAGGTGACATTTCGAGAAGGGACCATTCTTCAAACTGATTAAAGTAGAGGGGGGGGGGAGAAAGCTGTTAAAGAGCTCCCGTCTCCATTACTCCTCCTCATGGAAACCTCAGTGAGCTCCAAGCCCATCATGATGTTGAGCTCTTCTTCTGTAGCATCTGCCTCCAGACCTTTGTCTCTGACTTCTTCTTCTTGTGTTTGTGGCAACAGAGGTCTGCAGCAGGGTGATGCCATCCGGTTCGACATCCAGAGGTGCCCGCCGTAAAAAGGGCGCATGCTCCGGGTTGGCACCAAGCTGCAATGCTGTTGCAGTCTCTTACAAAAAGACTTCACCTGCCAATGACGATTCCATCTCTCATCTCTGACGTTCCTCTGCTGTTTTGCTTTAAAATGGGGGGTGGCGCAGTGATAAGAGTTGCTGCCTTACAACGCCAGAGACCCGGGTTCGATCCTGACTATGGGTGCTGTCAATCAATCAATCAATCAATCAATCAATCAATCAATCAGATTTATTCATCACATACACAATAAAGTGCAGTGAAATGAACTTGCCAGCAGCAGTACAATCAAAAAGAACACACAATACGCAATATAAGTTCAACACAAACATCCACCACTGCATTCTTCACTGTGGTGGAAGGCACAAAGTACAGTCAGTCCTCCTCCATTGTTCCCCCGTGGTCGGGGCCATAAACCTCCTCAGTCGCTGCTGCGGGTGGCCAGATGTACAGGCCCTCTCGTCTGGAAAGTAAGTCCCAAATCGATGCTTCCCTACCGGAGACTGCGGCTTCAGGATGTTGCAGGCCGCAGGCCGGTGGTCGGAGCTCTTCTCCTTCGGGGATCCTCAACGAGGGATCCCAGGCTCCGGACGCCGCGCCCACGGCTAGAAGCTCCACAGACCGCGGCTTCAGACTGTAGCAGTCTGCGGGCCAGCGATCGGAGCACTCCCTTCTGGCGACCCCGGCATGGGTTCACCCAGCCCCGCTCTGCTGCTGAAGCTCCGGGTCCGACTCCGGGAAAGGCCGCACCAATCCATGGTGTTAGGCCACGAGGGAGGCGACATGGAAAAAGTCGCCTCTCCGTGGAGGAGGCAACCAAAAGCGGTTCCCCTCTTTCCCCCCTCACCACCCCCCCACACAAGACACACCAAGAAACATTAAAACACACATTTGGACATACTAAAAAAAGTAGAAATTACGAACAGGACAGTTGCCTCGCAGCGCCCCCACCGAAAACAATGTTCGGAGTTTGTACGTTCTATGACTGTGTGGGTTTTCTCCAAGTGCTCTCACATCCCACATCCCAAAGACCTATAGGTTAATTGGATTCTATAAATTGTCCCAAGTGTGTAGGATAATGCTACTGTATGGATGATTATTGGTCAAAGTGGACTTTGTGGGTCAAAGGGCCTGTTTTCATGCTGTATCTCTAAAGTCTAAAGACTCATGGATTTGTCCCACTCCCACCTCTCTACCAGCTTTCTCCCCCTACTACTGAAATCAATCTGGGGGGGGCGGCTGGTGGCACAGTGGTGCAGCGGTAGAATTGCTGCCTTACAGTGCCAGAGATGCAGATTCGATCCTGACTACGGATGCTGACGATATGGAATTTGTACGTTCTCTCTGTGGGTTTCTTCCTTGGGTTTTCTCTGGGTGCTATGGTTTCCTCGCACATTCCAAAGGCATGCAGGTCTGTAGGCTAATTTTCTTTGTGTGGTATGCAAAAGTGGAAAAATATAGAACTGGTGTATGGGTGATCGTTAGTCAGCACAAACTCAGTGGGCCGAATGGCCTGTTACCACGCTGTATCTCTAAACTAAATTTAGTCCCGACTCCAGTACTTTGTATCTTTTTTTGTAAACCAGCATCTGAAGTTCCTTATGTCTACAACTATGCCAGGAACCAACAATAGTTGCACTTCCAGGCAACACTGCTGTTCATTGATCAAGACTGACAGCAAAGGACTTATTTTCAATCAATGTAAAAATTGTATATACAATTGGTTTTCTTTATCAGGTACAACATTTGAGATATTTACCACTTCTAATATTGTTTTAATATGAAATAGTTCTTTGGAAAGACTGCGGTTTCATTAATGTCTCACTAACACAAAGATTTACAGATTAAATGCTTTGGTTTAGATTGGTGTTTGTAGCCCTCAAGCTGAAATATTCTTGCTGAAATGTCAGCTATTTTAATAAATTACAGTGATTGTTGAGATTTATTTTCATACACAGCCAAACAATGATTAGACAGGGCTATTCAATGACATTTTTTTTTTTACACCAACAAAGTACTGTACATGGTTTATTTACAACCAATTAAAGAGATATAGGGTTTCATTTTAGTGCTACTTATTTGAAGCAGTCATTCTTGCCCGGAACAAATACTTTAAAAAATGAACAGATATGATTGGTGTTCAATCAAAAGTCAAACACTGAATATCGAAGCTGGTATTTAGGGAAAGAAAGGATATTGATGATTTTGTTGCAATTCAGAGAATGTTTATTAGCTTCTTAGCTGGAATGCGCAGGTGCCTTATGAAGGATGTCAGACTGCTTTGGCTGCAATCCACTGGAATTCTGTAGAGAGGGAATTTTATATAAACATATGAGATTGTGGCAGGGGTTATGGTGGATATGGAAAGGATGTTCACTCTTATAGGAGGATCTAGAACTCGGAGCCAGTCTTTACAAATGAGGGTTTGCAGCTAGTAGTGCTGCTGCCTCACAATGTCAGAGACCCGGGTTTGATCTTCACCTTGGGTGCTGTCAATAAGGAATTTGCATGTTCTCCCTGTGACCGCATGGGCTTCCTCTGGATGCTCCAGATTGCTCCCACATGACCGTGATCGGGTTGCCAAAGATAAAGTCCTTGAATTTATTGCAGGCAAAAGTTCTTTTTCGATTTGAGCGTAGCGCTGTTCAGTGTCAGTCATGGTGCGGGAGGCATAGGCAATTGGTCTGGGACCCTTCCCGTCGTCTCGTAGGCAAGCAGCACCCAGTCCATACTGGGAGGCATCATAGGTGAGGGTGACGGATAACTTGGCATCAAAGTATGTGAGAGTTGGATCGCAAGACATTAGTTGTTTGAGGGTTTCAAATGCCCTCTGCTGGTGCTGGGGCCAGGACCAGTGTGCATCCTTATGGGTCAGTTGTCGCAGCGGGGCTGACAGCTTGCTGAAGTTTGGGATGAATTTTCCCAGGTAGTTTACCATGCCTAGAAATCATTGTAGAGCTGTCACGTCCGTAGGAGCTGGCATTTCGTTGATGGCAATTGTTTTAGAAGAGTCTGGCCTGAGTCCGTTGTTGGTGAACACATGGCCCACATAAGTCACTTCATCGATCCGAAACCTGCACTTGAGAGGGTTGAGTTTGAGATTTACCTCCCTGGCATGATCCAGGACCTGCTTCAGGTTTGAGTCATGTTCTTGTGCATTACGCCCAGCGATCAGGATGTCGTCCTCGATTATATCGCATGGGTAGCCATTAAAGAGTTGTTCCATAGTACGTTGAAAAACGTCACTGGCTGAATTGATGCCAAATGGCATTTGTAAGAATTGGTAGCGTCCGAATGGCGTCGCGAATGTGGTTAACATGGAGGATGTATGGTTTAGCGGTATTTGCCAAAATGAGTTCTTTGCATCTAGGACAGAGAAGACTGTGGCTTTACCCAGGTTGGCTGCGACCTCTTCCACCATCCGCATTGATTTGATTTGATTTGATTTGATTTGATTTAATTTATTGTCATTGTCTTCAATTAAGAGACAACAAAATTATTTTTCCCTTAGTCATACAAATAATTAAAAAAACACAAAAACACAGAACACAGAACACAGTAGCCCACAACACAAACATCCTCACTGCAGCACCAAAGTTCCCCACTGTGAGGGAAGGAACCAAAGTCCAGTTAACCTCCTCACTGATGTTCCCCAATGTTCACCCTGGGCCTCATGAGCACCCCATAGTCGCCGCTATGGGCGGCCGATGTACAGGCCCTCTCTCCGGGAACGAAGGAACCCTGACGTCGAATGGGAGAACATCCTCAGCGGCCTGGACCTCTGAATAGGCCACCTTCCACCGGAGTCCGCGGCTCCCGATGTCCACAGGCCACGCTGGGCGGAGATTCGCGCTGGCGACCCCCGGCAAAGGGTCCCAGGACTCCGCCATATTGAGGTCAGCGCTGCCAGCATTGGGAGCTCCACACCCACAGCTCCGCGATGTTGGAGCAGCGGCCCAACACTCCGGTGCTCCAAGCGGCGATCCCAGGTAAGGACTCGCCCGCTCCGCGATGTTTCCAGCTCCTCGCCGCCGCTGCTGAAGCTCTGGTCCGGGCCGGCAGGAAGAGCCACGCCAATCGAGTTAGTAGGCCGTGAGGAGGGGTGCGAGGACGCGACTCGAATAATAGCCGCATGCTCGCCAGGAAGCGACTGAAGGACGGCTTCCCCCTTACCATACTCTCTTCCCCCCACATAAAACACTGAAAAAAACTAAAAAACATACTTTAAACATAACAAAAAAACAAAAAGACAACCAGACTGAGGGCGGAGGCAGCTAGTAACAGTGCCACCGGCTGTCCAATCGGGTGGTGTGGTCGTTTGATGGCAGTGTTTAAATCTTTAGGGTTGATGCTGATCCTTATTTCATCTTTGTTCTTCTTGACTGCTGCGACCATGGTGGAGACCAAGGAGGAGGGGTCGATGACGGGCTATTACTCGCGGATTTGGTGAGGAGAATGAAGGACAGGTATGACATCCTTGTCGGTTACAATGCTGTATTCTGTGGAAAGCTTGCCCAGCTGGTTATCAACAAGGTCTTCGTATTGTTCGAGTAGTTGTTGGGTGGAACTTTGAGAGGTCGACAGCTGGTACACAGTTTAGCCGAAGAAGGCTAGGCATGCATCAATTCCCAGAAGGAGGGGCACTTACCCTCTAACAATGAAAAAATCCAGATTGTGTACTTGAGACGTTAGATGGCATTGTAATGTGACCGTACCAACTGGTTGAAACTACCCCCCCCCCCCCCCAAATGGATGCAACTTTGAGTTTGTTTTCATGACAGTTTCGTTGTTGTGAATTCTTTAGAAGTCTGACAGAGAGACTACATTACATCTCGCTCCGGTATCTATCATTGCAGCAACTCTGGTATTGTTGATACTAAGCATTGTCATGGGATCGCTGTTTTTACACGGTGAATCGGGTATACAATAATGCATGTTTTGGCTGTCTTCTTGCAGGTGCTGCACTCGTGCTTCTGCTGGAAATGCTGATTCTGTTAGTGCCTCGTGGGAAGGTGTGGGCTCGAACGCATAGAGAGATTGTTGTGGCTGGGCCCTGTTGCCACGAGCATGGTAGCACCGGATAAAGTGGCCTTTCTTTTTACAATAGTGACAAATTTTGCCATAAGCGAGGCATTGCTGATGAAATTTCGAGTGTGAGCCCCCACAATTACCACAGTTATGGACCAGATGATCGGTTACCCGCCCTGGGGCTGTAGGCGGTTGTAAGCTCCTCATCCAGGAGTAATTCATTTCTTACCTTGTCATTCAGGATGCCATATATGAGTCTGCCGTGGTCTTGGAAGTGGCGTCTGGCTGCAATGCTCTTGAGGGCGCCAATGTAGGATTCGACCGTCTCGCCCTCTTGTTGGCTACGGGGAAAAAACTTGTGGTGCTCCATGAAAACGTTAGTGCGAAGTTGGCACAGGTCTTTGAACTTTCGGAGAAGGCAGGCGGGGTCTCTGATGGACTCTGCCGGGGTCAGAACATGTGTAACCGCATCGGTATGTTCTGGGGCATAGTAGAAATCCTGTGCCCCCAGGGCAGCCTCTGTGCCTGCTACGTTGAGGAGAATTGATGCAATGGTGTGGGGAGCAGCTCCAGGGCGGGCAGCATCTATGAAAATTCTGAATTCCACTTCGAAGATGCGCCAACATTCGGCAAGTTCACTGTCGAACACCAAAGGATCTGGTTTACGAAAGAACCTGCCAAGGCTCGATGTTAAAAAAATAAACTAAAATAAATTCAGGCAAAAGAGTTGGAGATGTGCCTCAAGACTCTGACACCATGTTTATGAATGATCCACAGCAACACACATAGTGAAGATCAATCTTTATTCCACAGGCAAACAGGAACATTCAAACAGCCAGCCATTCTCATTTAGCTCCGCTGGCTTGTGAGAGAGGGAGCGAGCTGGCTTACCTTGCTAGTGTAAAGCTGTGTAGTACCGTAATTTATATAATTAAAACTCAAATCTTAACCACTTCCTGTTTGCACTTCATATTGATTTTAGAAAAAACGCTACCACTTACAGCTTTGATCTTTGGCCATCTTACTCAGCGTTCCCCTCCGCTGCGCAGGACAAGAGGATTTTTCCCATCGATGAAAAATAAAAGACTGATTACTGTTTAAAAAATGTTGAGATTCTCTCTCCTGTCAATCACGCCATGAAGCACATGCCCATTCTGGTAGGAGGGGGAGGGACTATAAAACCCAGAAGTGTGGTTGGTTTGAAAAAGAAAAGCAAATGTGGTGGTGGTTGGTTTGAAAAAGCAAAGCAAATGTGGTGGTGGTTGGTTTGAAAAAGCAAAGCAAATGTGGTGGTGAGTTGGTTTGAAAAAGCAAAGCAAATGTGGTGGTGGTTGGTTTGAAAAAGCAAAGCAAATGTGGTGGTGGTTCGTTTAAAAAAGCTAAGCAAATGTGGTGGTGGTTGGTTTGAAAAAGCTAAGCAAATGTGGTGGTGATTGGTTTGAAAAAGCATATAATTAAAAGTCTAAACTTGACCACTTCCTGTTTGCACTTTATATTGATTTTAGAAAAAAAAGCTACCACTTACGGCTGTGATTTTTGGCCATCTTACTCAGAATCCACCTCTGCTCATCAGGTGCAGAGGATTTTTCCCATCAATGAAAAATAAAAGTTATTAGTGTTTAAAAAATGTTGAGATTCTATCTCCTGTCAATCATGCCATGAAGGCCATGCTCCTTCCAGTGGGAGGGGGGGGACTATAAAACCCAGAAGTGTGCGCATGGCTCAGTCTCTGCAAGATGGGGGAGAGACAGGTCAAGACTCTCTGAGCTGTGAACCAACTGAACACACTGAATGTCTACTGAACTGTGAGTGTGGTTTTTATGTGATTTTTATGTGGTTTTTATGTGATTTTATGTGATTTTTGTGGTGGTTTCACCCTGCTTGAAATGGTATGGATCGGCATTTGAATTTGGTGGCCTTGCACCCTGCATGAAATGGTATGAAACTGCACTTGAATTTGGTGGCCTTGCACCCTGCTTGAAATGGTATGAATCTGCACTTGAATTTGGTGGCCTTGCAACCTGCTTGAAATGGTATGAAACTGCATTTGAATTTGGTGGCCTTGCACCCTGCTTGAAATGGCATGAAACTGCATTTGAATTTGGTGGCCTTGCACCCTTCTTGAAGTGGCATGAAACTGCATTTGAATTTGGTGGCCTTGCACCCTGCTTGAAGTGGCATGAAACTGCATTTGAATTTGGTGGCATTGCACCCTGCTTGAAATGGCGTGAAACTGCATTTTAATTTGGTGGCCTTGCACCCTGCTTGAAGTGGTAGGAAACTGCCCTTGAATTTGGTGGCCTTGCACCCTGCTTGAAATGGTAGGAAACTGCATTTGAATTTGGTGGCTCTGCACCCTGCTTGAAATGGAATTTCAAGGAATAGCCGTGAGTCAACTGCCAGCCCACCAGCCGTGAGTGAGTGAGCTTCCAGCATGCCAGGCTTGAGTGACTGAGCTGCCAGCCCAAGAATCCATTCGGCCCACAATGTCCCTCTGGAAACCAGTCCCTTCAGCCCAGAACACCCATACTAGCGCTCCAGAAAGCCCCCCCCCTCCCCCTCCCACTGGCCACCAATATTGGAATTGGTGGAGAGGTAGAATATTGTGTTGGGGACCAGCCCTCCCGTGTGAACATGGGACCCAATGGGTCCCACTTAGTCTAGTACCATGTAAAGGGTGGCATGCACATATGTGTAGTGGAGATTATAACTGGCATGGATTAATAAGGGTTAATCTACACCATATAAAATACAGTCCCCAATATATATAACAGAAGAGCTTGGATCAGCTGAGTCATGCTGGTGGGCGATGGAACAATGAAGCATTGGAAACATCTCTCCTTAGAGTAACAAATGCTGCATGTTGTTTTTAGCAAGAGACAAGCAGTGCTGAATCCATGAGCTGTGCACATTGAACATCAATATTTTGGTGACACCTTATTGACTGGAGGCTGCTCTGTAGTTTATTGACTGCTGGACCTGTGCAAAGCCATTTAGGTTTTCAGAGACTAATGCAGTTTCATCAAATTGGTCTCCTCATTTGGGAAGAAGCTGGCCCGCAGCATGCTTAGTACGTTCTTCCTTAGTAGCCTCGAAGGATGATGGTGGTAATGCCTATTACTGCCATTGACCTGCTGGTCCAAATGATGTGAGGTTTCTATCAATGAGACGGCAGAGGCCAATAACATCCTAAATTGACTGCCCAACACTCCTGAATTGCTGCTGAAACAAGTTGAGCATCAGTGTATAAGCCCTGAGTGGGAAAAGAGGTTGGTGGAGATGGCCTCATCAAGCCTGGAGCTAGGTCCGGTAGATTCCACCTCCTTCCACCTGATCAGGTTGGAAGGGTCCGTTTTGTTGTGTGAATGGTGCTTTGTAACTGTGTTGAATGGGAACAGAGATTTTGAGACTGGCTTTGGTCAGATTAGTCTCTCAATTTTAGTCAGGGTATCTCGTTCTCAGTCATTGTCATTTGTTTTTGGTAATGTTCTCTCACTCTCTGTCACAGTCTCACATTCTCAGTCGTGGTCTCTACGTCTTAAGTTCTCGGTCCCAATCTCTACTCCATGGTTATTTCTCGGTCGTAGTCTCTCATTCTTGGTCCTGGTATCTCGTTCTCAATCCCATTCCCTAGTTCGCAGTCATGATCGCTAACTCTTGATCGTGGTCTCCCATTTTCAGTCATGAACTCTTAGTTTAATTTAGTTTAGAATTACAGCGTGGAAACAGGCCCTTCGGCCAATTGGGTTCACGCTGACCAGCAATCACCCGTACACTAGTTCTATCCAACACATTAGGGGCAATTTACACAAGCCAAGTAACCCACAAACCTGCACATCTTTGGAATGTGGAGAAAACACATGTGGTCACATGGAGAACATGCAAACTCCATACGGACAGTATCCATGGTCAGGATCAAACCCGGCTCTCCGGCGCAGAAGGCAGCAAACTCTACCACTGCGCCACTGTGCAGCCCCAATTAACCCCCACTCTCAGTTGTGCTATCCCATTTTCGGTCTTGGTCGCTAGCTTGTGGTCTCTCAGTCTCGGTCTCAGCTTGTCTTGATTGAGAACTTGCCAACTGGAGAAATTCAAGGAATGTATTCCTGGACAAGTTCAAGGCTGCCACAGAATTCTCTGCAGCTGCAATGGCCCTATCTGGTTGTTTAAGCTATTCTTTTTAAAATACTCAATCACCTTGAAATGTTTTTATGCAATAGAAACAGATTGACTGGAAGGGCAAAATAATGCCCTTCCAAGTTCAAAAGACTTTAATCTGACCTTTTTTCTGTTATTCATTGTGATAATTTCTTGACATTGGCTGCATAGAAAATTGTCTGCAACCTTAGGCAAGCTAGGAAAAGCGCAAAACGAACATTAAAACAAAACCTCCAGTCATTTAAATCAATAGCGACTGATTGTAGGCAAGAGAAAAGTGAACATCAAAACCAAAGGTGCACAGTGTCAATTGCTGTAGTGTACAGAAAGTGGGAGAGAATAATTGAGGAGGGATGCATTAGATTCTTTGTGTGCAGATTATTTGGATGCCTGTGTATGAATCTAAACTTCGATCTATAAACCTCATCAAAACCCGCACTCCACCTTGCCTCATGATGCCTACAGGGCAACTGCATCCAATTAGCCTTCAGACCAGTAATTAAATGGGCTTTCTTACACTGAAGGTCAAACCATTTTGTGATTTCTCTGCGAGTAATTCTGTTAGCCAGCTGTGCAGAAACAATGGTGATCATTTGCTTAGAAGATTCTGAGGGTCTGAGGAAAAATAATTACAATTGCAATTGAGTATTTCGCAACCTTCTCAAATCCAACAATCACTTTGCACATAAGCC
>CM075977.1:50105845-50411495 GCA_038087875.1 Malacoraja senta
ACAATGCCGCACTTCATATTACGTTTAGGTAGCCTACATGCCTGTGGTATGAATGTTCCAATTTCATGTAACCCACTCTCCTAAGGTAGAGAACTTAGGAACATGATGTCAAGACAATAAGTCTGAAGAAGGGTCTCGACCCGAAACGTCGCCTATTCCTTCTCTCCATAGATGCTGCCTCACCCATTGAGTTCCTCTAGCATTTTTGTCCAACTACATCCTCAATGTCAGCAAGATGAAGGAGATAATTATCGACCAGGAAGCATGATGGAGTACATGCCCCAATCAGCAATCAGTACCGAAGTGGAAATGGTTGAGAGCTTCAAGTTCTTTGGTGTTAATCAGTGATGGAAATGGGTTTTAGGAACTAGGGGTACTCTAAGGTCCATGAGGCTGAGATTGGGAAGGAAGGGGGGGGGGATTTTTTTATGTGCGGTCTTATCCATGTAAGAGTTCAAGAATGCATAACTTGTTTATTGTGTATTTATAATATAGTTTATTGTGTATTATATGTCATAGCAGCTTTCTTGCCTCTCTCTCTCTCTCTCTCTCTCTCTCTCTCTCTCTCTGTTGGCTACAGCCATCATCTGCTTCGGTGAGGGAAGCAGGTCGATGATTGATCAAAAGGCCCCTAGGAGACTGTGTCTGTTTGGCCGTCGGGTGACCAGTGCATTATGTGATTGGACAGATTGCCCTTGGAGATGGCGGCTGATTGGACGGGAGGAAACCGATTTGTTGATTGGATGGGAATTTTAAGGGTATCTGGTCGGTGATTGGACGCAACCCCCTTAGAGACAGCGGTTCATTGGCCGCCAAATAACCGGGCACAAAATATTGAAAATAGGAAAACAATAAAATCGGAATTATGATTTAATTCGGAAGAATATCATGCCGGATCTGCAGCAAAGATACTAGTATCTGCTCTAGTACATTTGATCTGCAGTTCCTTCCTATTGAAGAAGAACCCTAGCCTGAAACAACGCCTAATCCACTCCCTCCACAGATGCCGCCTAGCCCGCTGAGTTCCTCCAGCAGTCTGTGTTTTTTATTTAACTCTTGAAATTGAAGTTAGACATAAAGCTGGAGTAACTCAGCGGGACAGGCAGCGACTCTGGAGAGAAAACCCTTCTTCAGACGGAACTGAACTCTCGTCGGTGAGAGTACTTGTGATTGTCTGCAGAAGGGTCTCGACCCGAAACGCCACCCACTCCCGAGAGCCGCCGCCCGTCCCGCTGAGCCACCTCAGCAACCCCGTGTCCGCCTTCAACTCCAGAGCCAAAGAAATACACAGAGTGATGGAGGAACTCAGCGGGCCAGGCGGCACCCGCAGAGGGAAAGGACCAGGAGCCGCCACGGGCCTGGGTTCCCCCCACCCCCACCCCCACCCCCCCAACAGGAAGGAACCGCAGATGCAGCCGTCCCCGCAAAACAGCAAATGATTCCAGGAATGCCGAGGCGAGAGGGTGAGAGAGAGGGAGTGAGAGAGCGAGAGAGATCCAAAGGACGGATTCGGATCCCAACTACGCCTCGCTGAGACATCGGCAGAAGTTTCAAACCTACGGCCCCCTCCAGTTCGAGCCACGTGGACCAAGATACCACGTTGTAAACAACCACGTTCGCTACTTTGACTGGGAGTTCGCGTTCCGCCACAGTCCCGCCAGCGGATTACAGCTGTTTGATATCCCCTTCAGGAAGGAGCGGGTGGTCTACAAGTTGAGCGTCCAGGAGGTGAACTTCGTTTACGGCGGAGAGACGCCAGGTCTGATGAGGGCCAGGTTCTTAGACAGTCATTACGGAATTGTGAAAAGTTCCAATGAATGAGCCGGTGAAAGACGTGGACTGCCCTTACAGCGCCACTTTCCTCCACACTCTCCATCTCATGGAGACTGGAAACCAAAGGTCCTATAGTGGAGCAAGATAGTCCACTCGATGAAAAAGCTGTAGTAGGGTCATGGGTAATCTTCAGCACCATTTCTGTAGCCGGCTTCCGTCTCTGCTCTAATATCTTTGCTTTGGTCATGGTTTCTTCATGCACAAATTATCTTTTTTTTCTCAGCTGCAGGTGATCATTGTGATATTCCTGCCTAGTCCTCCTTTTTAACTTTGAACATACAAAATAGTGCCATTTGGAAGGAGCTCCAGAAAATCCTGTACCCACTCAAGCCATCCTCCACCCCCCCCCCCCCTCTCCCTCAGGTAGATCTACCCTGGGTGGAGGGGGGGAGAGAGAGTAGAGGGGTGGAGCCGGGGCTGTGTGCATGAAGCACGGTGCCTGGAGGGGCGGGAGCACTGCCCCGGGACCAAGAGGGAACGACCCACCTCCCCCTTCTCCATTCCCCCTCACACCCTCTCCCCGTCTATCCCTCTCTTCCCCCTCCACCCATCTACTCTCGCTCCACCCCTCCACCCGAGGTAGATCTACCTGAGCCGAGGGTAGATTACTCTAGCGCGGGGCCACCTTAGGCTTAATGCCGGGCCTGCCCCCCCCCCCCCTCCCTCCGACATGGACACGGAGCGATCGCCGGCCCCCTTTTTTTTGTTAAACATCTATTTCCTTTGGGTGTTTTTTTTTTATTTCCCCCTTACCATTTCCGTACTTTTTCGATAGCTGCCATGACCCGTTTGATGGCATCCTTCGCCCTGCTCCTGGTCTCGGCCCGCACCGATCTGTCGGACATGCTGTGTGTGACTGTGTTTGTTTGGCGGAGTCTGAGGGCAGAAGCGCCGGGAGACCCTTCTGCAGACTGACAGTCAAGGGAAAGGGAAACGGGAGGTATAGGCATATCTTCCATTGATTTGTCCTTAGTACCGTCTATATATCTTGTTCCTCTTTCCCCTGAAGAAGGGTCTCGACCCGAAATGTCATACATTCCACTCTATGATCGTTGCTTTCGTCCATCTGTCCGCTCGTTCGCTCGCCCTTGGATTAAGTAGCGCAGGATAAAGTTTGCGAATTCACGCACAGGATGGAAACTGAAAACTAGGGGAACGCCGTCCCCCTGCGTACCCCCCCCATTTCCATCAGTGGTGTTAATATTACCAATTATCTGTCGTGACCAACCACATTGAAGTGACAGCTAAGATAGCACACCAACACCTTTACTTCCTGAGTGGACTGCGGAGATTTAGCATAATCTTTCTTCCCACTCTCTGTACTTATCTGTTTCCATCAATTACCTACCAATCTCTACTTCAACACTCACCTCTCCCTTCCTCTACCTGGATCCATCTACCCATCATTGATTCCCCACCCCAACTCTCATCAACCAGCACATGTCTCATCCTTCCCTCTTACTTCGACATAATCGATATCTTCCCTCTCTATTCTCATTCCTGACGCAGGATCTTGCCCAGAAATATCGACCATTTCCTTTGCCTCCACAGATGCTGCTCAAGTTCTTCCAGAAGTTTATTTATTTTTCATTATAAATGTACGCCTGTCTGCTTAAGGAGCTGCAGTGCAGTTTGGAGTTGAATACATCAAAGCCTTGTGGAGTTTCATTCACCAAGACATGGAGAGCTGTTATTTGGGTTTCGATATCCAGTCTGCAGGTTAACTTCAAAGCCTGAGACACTGAATAGGGAGAGCCATGATGCAAGACTTCACATAACTACATGGGCATGCTGAGATAATGAACATGCTGGTCCTAGTAACTACTTTGATATATTAGATAACACCAGGTTAACAAAACACGGCACTAATTTAGAAGGAATATGAATTGTAAAAATTAAGTTCTCAAATCAACCCAACTGGCGCTGACATCGGGTAATGGTGCCCTGATGCAGTTGGCATAGCTGTGGAACTGGTTCCCTGATGAACCATACCTGACAATCACAATGCAGTTCAATCGCTGCCTTTTAACTGTCACTGTAGATAGGATGAATGGGCTATCAGTAAGCCCAAGCAGCCTGCCACTGATATCTCCATTTTCCTGTTCACCCTCAATGGTAGAGATGCTGCCGTACAATGGCAGAGACCCACTTTCCATCCTGACTATGGGTGTTGTCTGTGACAGAGATTGTATCTTCTCCCTGTAACCGCACAGGTTTACTCCCGGTGCTCCAGTTTCCTCCCACATTCCAAAGACATGCAGGTTTGCTTATAGGTTCATTGGCTTCTGTAAATTGTCCCATGGGTGAAGTGTGGGATAAAACTAGTGTACGGGTGATCATTGGTCAGCGTGGACTTGGTGGGCCGAAGGGCCTGATTCCACGCTGTACCACTAAACTAAAACTAAATTAAACCAACTGAGAAGGAAAACTGTAAACAGTTTCCATAGCTTGCATATGTTTAGAAACAAATTCGCACTGATGGTATTAAGTTTTGTTAGAACCTGCAGGTGTAAAGACACAGTTAAAATGGGTAAGATTAATACGCATTAAGCAACACAAGATATTTTGCAGCCTTCCACAATAAGTGGCATTGATGAGCATATTTGAATTGATAATAAGGTGGTTGCACAGCCTGTGTGAGAAAACACTCCACTAGACTGGAAAACTTCCAGGAATGTTCACTGTTGTGCTCAGTTGGAAGGAAGTACATGAATTGAAGAATTTTAAGAATTTGCTGTCTAGGGGAATGGGGTTAGGAGGAAAAGATAGGTCAGCCATGATTGAATGGCGGAGTAGACTTGATGGGCCGAATGGCCTAATTCTACTCCTATTCCTTATGACCTTATGGGCACTGACCTCCCCAACATCGAAGAGATCTGTAGGAGGTGCTGCCTCATAAAAGCCGCCAATATCATCAAAGACCCACACCATCCTGACCATGCTCTCTTATTCGCTCTTAACATTGGGAAGGAGGTACAATAGCCCGAAAAACGTGTCCATCAGGTTCAAGAATAGCTTCTTCATTGCACCATCAGGCTCTTATAACACTGCACAACACCAACCTGAGCCACTAGGAACTTCTATGGTCTGAATTGTGGGGTGCACTAAGGACTTTGTGTTTTTTTGTAGCATTAGGGTAGTTAATTTAGCTCATTCGGCCCATCAAGTCTACTCCGCCATTCAATCATGGCTGATCTATCTCTTCCTCCTAACCCCATTCTCCTGCCTTCTCCCCATCACCTCTGACACCCGTCTATGTTAGTATGTTAAACTCACAGAAACCTCCAGTTGAGGCAGTAGAGTATGGGCAGTCTGATTTAGAGCAGGATCAATGGCATTTATTGGCATGGAGATATGTTGGTTACCTTCTCTTTCTTCTGAGGTCCTGCCTAGTTCATGACAATGCCATTCTGCTACTAGATGTGAAAAACCTGACTGTAAGATTAACATATGCCATAATGTTACTTCGCCATTCTGAAGACCATTGTGCGTATTTCCTCTTTAATATACTTTGTATCATCCTGAGCATACCGAGGATCTCAGATGTGACAATTAAAAAGCGGCCATTGTTACATCAAGAAGAGCTATGAATCTGTAAAATTAATCGTAAGTATAAGGGCTAAAACGGTCAAAATTTACTACTGACTGAACCAAACGAAAGCCTGGATTAGCAGAGTTTATTTCATTGCCCACCTATCAGATCTGTTCTTAAAGCAATCCCAATGCCAATTTAAGTTTTGCTATCTATATGCATTCATCATTATTTATGGGTGTAAAGCCTTAGCCCTCCCAGCACTGATGCTTTTGTTAAAAGGCCGGGCACACTCTGTATGTGAGCGCTCTTCGTACATTTGTATTCCATCAGGTCTGCAACGTGATCTCTCTGGAGATAGGATCACTGACATTCTGTAATGAGGTGGCAGCAATAACCTTTCTCAATGTAGAATGTTCAATAAACTCGCCAATGTGTGAGAAATTGTGCTCAGGTTTACGCCTTTTATGGCAGTTGATGGGACGTACATTAGCACCAACCACCATTAAATCAACAGTCTGAAGCCTCTGATATGATTACAAGCCGGTGGAGAGACCGCATTGTTACTGATTTAACAAAATCCCCGGCTTGATTTATCTGCGGGGAAGCACAGGAATGCTAATTTAAAGGCCTTATTTGGATTTTGCTCTTGCCACAAACAAAAGAAAAACACTCCTGCCTTAAGATGCAAATCATAGGAGCCTGTGGTGTGGGGATGGGGTAGAGGTGATGGGGGGGGGGGGGGGTAGAAATCAGCATTGCATTAGATCAAAATGCATGATTTCACAGGTTTGTACAATTAGTAAAGGCTGTTTATGCAACTGAATTGAAAATGTACTAAAGAAGCTTATTAAATAGTGTTAAATATTGTCAGAGTGAGGCTAAATGGAAATTTACAGTTACAGAAACTTATCAAGCACCTCCAAAACCCATAGCCTTTATCACCCAGAAGGATAAGGACGGTGGGTGCTTGAGAATTCTACAAAAGGACACAAAGTGCTGAAGTAACCCCGTGATTCAGGTAGCATCTCTGGGGTACATGGGAAGATGATGTTTCGGGTCTGGACCTTCTTCAGGCTGATTGTAGGGGGGGGGGGGGAGAAAGCTGGCAGAAACAGGACTTTAATATTCTTTAATGCTACAAATTTGCACCATTCTGTTGTTTTGCACTGGTCATTGCATTTATTGTGGTACTTATCATTACTGTATGCATACTACTTGCGCAATGAGTTTCATGTATACAATGAATTTTATTGCACCCTGTATATGACAATAAGCTAATCAGAACCTAAATATTTTAAAATACTGTTTAGTTCAAAGTAATAAAGAATTATGCTTATTTGTTTATTATCATTTTATGATATTTAAGCTGCCACTTTAAATCTCATGTAGATTCCAATTCTTATTTCAAACTCCATAAAACAATACTAAACTTTCACCTTTTATTTGACTGTCCAGCCTGCTTAAAGGCAGTCGGGTAGAAATTAAACTCTGCAGCACCAGGGTAAATGAGCCCCATGAATTCAGTTTGAATAAAAATTGGGAAATTACTCAATGGATCGTAAAGCACATGATTTTTGTTCAATGACCCTTCCTTTTAAGAAGCATTTAAGAAGTAACCAGACTTGAATCTCAAGTCATAAAAGACTATAGACCTAAACAAGGCCTGCAATGGGATTAGTCTGCACACAATGGTGGCATGCACATAGTGGGCTGAAGGGCCTGTTTCTGTGCTGTATGGCTCTATGTTCCAAGCTAGTAATGCAAGAGGATTTCAGTCATAGCCATACAGCACATAAACTGGCCATTAGGCCCAACTCATCTGTGCAGACCAAGATGCCCCTTACTAGCTCGTTTCCTGTGCCCGAGCTTGACCCAGATCTTTCTCAACCTTTCTGTCCAAATGTCTTTCAAATATTGTTATTGTACCTATCTCAACTGCTTCTTCCATATACCCACAACCCTCTGTGTATAAAAAAAGTTTACCCTCAGGTTTCTATTAAATCTTCCCCCTCTCACCTTAAACCTATGCTGTCTAGTTCTAGTGGTGGTGCATACTTTCTGCCATTTACTCTGGACTTATGTCTTGCATGAACTTGAGGTTCCCAATACCATCTGAAATACTTCTTCTCCACTTGAGCAGTTACAGACCGGGGAATCCCAAGAGTCAGTAGAAATGTTGCATTCTTTCAATGGTCAGCTCAATGGCACAGCGATAGAATTTACTGCCTTACATCGCCAGAGACCCAGGTTCGATCCTGACTATGAGCGCAGTCTGTACAGAGTTTCGACATTCTCTCTGTGACTGCGTGGGTTTTCTCGGGTGCTCCGGTTTCCTCCCACACACGGAAGATGTACAGGCTTGTAGGTTAACTGGCTCTGTGAATTGTAAGTTGTCTCTAGTGTTTAGGATAGCGCTAGTGTACGGGGTGATCACTGGTCGGTGCAGACCTAGAGTGCTGAAGAGCCAGCTTCCATGCTGTATCTCTAAAGTCGAAAGACTAAAGTGAAGTCAAAGAAGCCGTAAGCATACCCTAAACCTTTTGCTTTGTTCACCCGGTAATTTTTTATCGTGACTGAGCTCAAATGGCAACTTTCCTATAGTCATGGACAGTGGCAGTCAAGAACATGCCACTTCTGGAATTTTCATTCAGCTTGGAAGCAAAGAAATAGGATTACAAGGAACCTGAGCTAGTCCATTGATTTCTTGGAAACTCCACACCTAACCCATCCCCACAATAGTAGCAATGACCATCCTACCCTGCAAGCTCCTGATGCATGTATACTGCCCCCTCCACCTACCAATCATTAGACCATTATCCACCCCTTACCGAATCCTTTTCTGCAAAGTCAGTCCTCTGACACCAACTCCTACCATAGACTGCATCCAATGATGATCAGTAGTTGCTCAGATCCACTCCATGAACCTCTCTCCTCACCGAACCGTGTTCCTAAGGTATATAGAAGTTAAGAGGTCATGTTGCAGTTATATAAGACATTGGTGAAGCCACATTTAGAGTATTGTGTTCAGTTTGGCGCCATGTTATAGGAGAGATGTGGTCAAGCTGGAAATGGTACAGAGAAGATTTACTTGGATGTTGCCAGGACTAGAGGGTCTGAGCTATAGGCAGAGGTTGAGTAGGCTGGGACTCTATTCCTTGGAGTGCAGGAGGATGAGAGGTGATCTGATAGAGGTGTATAAAATCATGAGAGGAATAGATCCGGTAGATGCACAGAGTGTCTTGCCCAAAGTAAGGTAGTCGAGGACCAGAGGACATAGGTTTAAGGTGAAGGGAAAAAGATTTAATAGGAATCTGAGGAGTAAATTTTTCACAGAAAGGGTGGTGGTGTATGGAATGAACTAACAGAGTAGATAGTTGAGGCAGAAACTATTGCAATGTATAAAAAACCATTAGACAGGTACATGGATAGCAGGATTACAGGGATATGGGCCAAATGCAGGCAGATGGTGCAGCGGTAGAGTTGCTGCCTTACAGCGCTTACAGCACCGGAGACCTGGGTTCGATCCTGACTACAGGTGCTGTCTATACGGAGTTTTTACATTCTCCCCGTGACCAGCGTGGGTTTTCTCCAAGATCTTCGGTTTACTCCCACACTCCAAAGACGTACAGGTATGTAGGTAAACTGGCTTGGTCAATGTAAACATTGTCCCTTGTGTGTGTAGGATAGCTTTAATGTGCGGGAATCACTGGTCAGCGCCATCCCGGTGGGCGAAAGGCCCTGTTTCCGCGCTGTATCTTTAAACTAAACTAAACTAAACTAAACTAAGGTGGAATAGGAATTCTTTATTGTTACATGTGACTAGGCACAGTGAAATTCTTTGCTTGCATACACACTGGGACATGTTGGCTGGTGTGGGCAAGTTGGGCCGAAGGGCCTGTTTCCACTCTGTATGACTCCATGACTCTAAGATCCCTGGGTTCTAGCTCATGGCTTACCTGGTTTTCTTTGCATACTCCATACAGTCCAGCTTACAAACGCAAGTACAGTTATCAGCACAGCCTTTCATGTGCCCTTGCAATCATCAAGGAAATTCTAGGCCAACCACTATTGTTGGGTAACATAGACCCTCTAGAACCAAGGCCTAAAGCCAACCATTATTAAACATAGAGGAGCCTCAGCCATAGAGATTGCGCAGATTTTGTAGGTAACTCTCTTCAAGATAAGTTTGACTCTTCAGCATGCTTAAAATAAATTGATTAGAGTACAAGAGAATAGAGGAACCCATGAAAAAAAAGGAAGAAATGTCAGAAGTATGCTAGTGTTTCATCATAAAGCACTGAGGTAACTCAGTGGGTCAGGCATCATTTCTGGTAGACATGAGAGGCGACATTTTGGATCAGGATCTCCAGACTTGCCGTTTCCTCAAGAGATGCTGCCTAACCTGTTGAGTTGCTCCAGCACTTTGCGTTCTACACAAGATTCCAGCATCGGTTGTTCCTTGTGTGTGTAATTTGATAATTGCTGAATCGTCACGGGCCTCAACTTCCCATCTGTGCCAGTTCCCCACAGCCTTCAAGCCCCCAGCTTTTCAAATATTTAGATATCTCCTCTTTAAGTGTCTTCAGTGATCTGGCTTCTACACCCAGACATTCACCAACCAAGAAGTTCACTTCCGTGGTTCAAGATACATGTGTGTCACACAATGCTCTACCAATCCTGGTGTGAGTCCAGAACCCGCAACCAGGATGCCAAAGAACCAGGCAACTGACTCTGATTTAGTCTGAAGAAGGGTCTCAACCCGAAACGTCACCCATTTCTTCTCTCCAGTGATATTGCCTGTCCCGCTGAGTTACGCCAGCATTTTGTGTCTATCTTTGATTTAAACCAGCATCTGCAGTTCCTTCCATCACAATTGATTCTGATTACTGGTGCTGTGCCTAATAAGTTGATAAGTTATAGAAGCAGAATTAGGCCATTCGGCCCATCAAGTCTACTCCGCCATTCAATTATGGCTGATCTATCTTTCCCTCTCAACCCCATTCTCCTGCCTTCTTTTCAGAACCCCTGACACCCGTACTAATCAAGAAGAATGTGGCATGCGTGACTTTATAGCCCAACTATCTTTCTTGTATTTCTCGTACAAATCAGAAAATATCCAAATCATCAACTAGGGATTAAAACACAGGTTATTTTCATCCCCTCAGACTTCTGCAAGCAACGTCCTTCCCTCATGATCCCGGAGTTTCAATTTCAAATTGTTTCACCTTGGATTAATGATCATTTTTTACCGAATACTGCATAGTGGAATTTACCTAGACTTTCACGACTACTTTCATTGATGCAAATGAGAAGATTTAGATCACCCAGTCTGTTTTGAGGAAAGCTGAAACCGATCCAAAAATATAACGATTTCTCAAAACTAGGCAACATTGTGCACCACAAGACAACATTTAAAATGCATGCAACCAGAATATTTCCTAAAATATGCAAACTTGAACCCCATGGGATTAAAGGGGCGGACTGGATAGAAAATTGTCAGTAAGAAAGGCAGCAATAATGAACAGCTGTGCCTCTACAGGAGAGACATGTGACATTAGCGTCCTCTAGAGGTTTGTGTTATGAACACTGCTATTTCTGATGTGTGCCTGGGACATGGACTTCAAGGAAGCAATTTCCTTAAAGGAAACAATTTTAATATTTGCAGATAATATAATGTTGGAAATCCAATAAACAGAAGGATGGATAATAATGCATCTCAGAGGGACATGCACAGATGGGTAAAGTAGGTAATCACTGCATTTATTAATAAACTAGAGGGCAAGGCAGAGAATCGAGGATTTGGTAATGACAGAAAAATGAGTGGCTTCATATGCTGTGTATTGTAGAGTGATAATGGACAGCAGCACAGTTGACCCTCCCGCACCTCCAGTCACCCCCTATCCGCTCACCTATGGCTGCAGTAACTTTCTGCATTTGTGTGGCTCCCAACAGCCTGGGAGTTTTATCTCAGTGGCATCCTCTGAAGCGGAGAGGTCTGACAATGGCAAATAAGCCTCCGGCATTGCAGACAATGAACTCAGCTATAGAAATTAACACACGTAGGAATTGGGGACAGGAGGAGGCCACTTGTTCTCTCGAGCCTGCTCTGCTATTTAATGCGATCGTGTTTGATCAGACTGCATACCCATCCATCCACAGCAGTTTCGCATCTCCGTGCATGTCTACTTTGTGGATATCTTTGCCTCAAAAAATAAAGGCTCTGTTGCCACAATCCTTTGAGGAAGGAAATTCCAAAGATGTACAATCGTGGAAGCTGAGAAGATAACAACATCTCATCTCCGTTTAAATGGCAAAACACGTCTAGATCCTACCAGGGTCCCATTCCTGAGAACTCCCAAACAGTTTGCAATTCAGAAATTTGTTACAAACCAAGTTCACATGCAGCAGAAGATGCCTGCAGTGGTAGGTTCTCATAGGAATGGGAAACATTTTAAATCTCATTTTGCCATTCTCAATAACAAAGCTGACATTAACAAGTTTAGCCTAAACCTACCTCAGGCTAATCATGATATTCTTTTTAAATAATTTACTTCAGATGAGGTTTTACTCCAGATGAGCGCAGCACAGTGGCACATCTGGGAGAGCTGCTGCCTCACAGCACTAGAAACCTGGGTTTGATCCTGACCTCGGTGCTGTCTGGAGTTTGCACGTTTCCATGTGACTGCATGGATTTCTTCCAAGTGTTACGGTTTCCTCCCAAATCCCAAAGACGTGTGGGTTTGCAGGTTAACTGACCACTGTAAATTGCCCAAGTGTGTGGGGAATGGATGCGAAAGTGGGATAACTTAGAACTGGTGTGATCGGATGTACAATGGCTGGCGTGGATTCGGTGGGCCGAAAGACCTGTTTCAATGTTGCATCTTAGTTTAGTTTAAAGATACAGCGCAGAAACAGGACCTTCAGCCCACCGATTCCGCACTGACAAACGATCCCTGCACATTAACCCCATCCTACACATACTAGGGGCAATTTACACATACACCAAGCTGCAAGCGCTGTAAGGCAGCAACTCTACCGCTGCGCCACTGTGCCCATCCATCGACATCAAAGTGTTAAGTATAATGTGTTCTTCCTGGGTTTAGTTAAGTTAAGTATAATGTGTTCTTCCTGGGTAGCAACATTCCTGCTAGTCTAAAGAACAGGTGGGTCGAAGCTGTATAGCTCCATGACTATGACAAGCAGTAGAATTTCTAATGCATCTTTCAGTTCTTTCAGTACCAACAGGATCAGATGCATTTAGTCAAATACATCAATTTATTTTCTGCCTTCTGCATAAAGAACAAATAAATCATAGATCAACCAAAGTGATGTGCCTTCTGCATTAATTCTGATCTGCTCTTTTCTGGTTAGTTATTGTAAGACCTATGCATACATTCAGAGTCACCAAGTGAATTACTTCAGCGTGGCTAACAATGGAATATGAATATGTATTTGAACACATTGATTTTGCTCCTCATTGCACAACATACTATTTTTATAATTTCTAGGCCCCTAAATTATTCAATGAAAGAATATTTACAGTACTGCTCTTTGAAAGAGATTAAGAATTCCTATGGTGCACTCATATTGCTTAAAATAAATGTTATATCTACTAAATAGAAACTGATGTGTGGTAGCTGACAACACAACCATATTTCCCCAGCCATAGCCACTCTTTCCTTTATACTTTCTCTGAGCATCCTACCCAACCATAAATAATGCCTTTGTACCTGGGATCTATCTGTACTCTTGAGTAAATTCCAAGGAAATTCACTCAAGTACATATGAGCATAAAAGGAATATAAACCTTCACATAAACCTGTTGTAAACAGGCCACATTTAGAGTATTGTGTTCAGTTCTGTGCACCATGTTATAGGTAAGATGTTGTCAAGCTGGAAAGGGTGCAGAGAAGATTTATGAGGATGGTGCCAGGTCTCGAGGGCCTCGGCTATAGGGAGAGGTTGAGCAGGCAAGTACTCTAGTCCTTGGAGTGCAGGAAGATGAGAGGTGATCTTATGGAGGTGTACAAAATCCTGGGAGGAATAGATCGGGTAGACGCACAGAGTCTCTTTCCCACAATAAGGGAATCAAGAACAGATGACATAGGTTTAAGGTGAGGGGGGAAAGATTTAATACCCCTTAAGGGGTAACTTTTTCAAACAAAGGGTAGTGGAACGAGCTGCCAGAGGAGGTAGTTGAGGCATGTACTATCGCAAAGTTTAAGAACCATTTGGACAGGTACATGGATAAGATGGGTTTGGAGGGATATGGGCCAAATGCAGGCAGGTGGGACTAGTATAGATGGGTCACATTGATTGGTGTGGGCTAGTTGATCAAACGTTCTGTTTCCACGCTGTACGAGACTCTATGACTCTATAGACAGAAACATCTGGAACTGCTCAACAAGTCAAGCAGCATCTGTGGAAAGATAAATTGTAAATGGATTTCCTTTGTCAGATTTGTGAAGGAGGTTTTTCTTTAAGTAGTTTAAATTTGCAGAGAATGTGGTGGGAGAGAGTATAGGAGAAAGGAAATATTTGTGATACAGTGAGACCATATTATATGGTTAATGGGGCAGTTAGAGAATTAATATGTTTCTTTGCTTACAATATGTGTTGCTAATATTAGGGTTGGAGAACAGGCCCAGTACATCAGGACTTCCAATGGGGAGAGAAAAACTGAGCCAAAAATCACAAAAATATCAGTTCTGATTCAGATAGAGAAAGTGAGTTACCTAAAGCAGGAGTATTTGAGTCCAGACAACTACTGTGTGTGTGTCCAGACAGAGTCCATGTTTGGGTCTATGGATACTTCTCCGATGGGGAAATGCTTTAAGCCATGATTCAGGAAGAAGAAATGCATTTCAGTACACATGCAAAAAGTCTCATAATCAAAGTGATTGGAGTGGAGAGAGAGCAACTGGGGGAATGGAATAAAAGCAGGGTCTGTAGGCCTCTCATGAATGTTGGGGGATAGCCTATCCCTTGAGATTGAGGTCGCGAGATCCAGAATGATTCAATGATACTTTATTGCCACATGTATCAAGTACAGTGAAATTACTTTTTTTGCATGCAGCTCAGTAAAATGTAATACTATACATAAGCACAATCTTAGTTAAGTAACAAGTGTATAGGAATAGTATACAGAGACAGTATACAAGAGTGGCCATGTTTTGGCACCATTTTTCATGATTCATGTCCAAAGATGTTGTATATGTAGAGTTCTTAACTTGGCCATAAAAGCCCGATATCCCGGTGGCGTTGCAGGGTCGGCCTGGCCAAGCACAGTTGTTGGTGTCCCCCACCCCTGCTCCGCCGTTCTGTGCCACTGCAGGCCACGTCTGAACCATGCACATGGCCTGTTGGAGTGGCGTCCCATCTAGTCGAACCCCCAGGTTGCTGCAGGACCTCCAGTGGCCCACTCCATCGACGCCTCGATCCGAACACATCGACCTGTGAACTGTCTTTCCTCGCCTCACCCGGCCACCGTTTAGTCTTTGTGCCCCGGGGGTGCTTCCCAGACATCCTCATAACGTTTTTGAGGGTGCAGGAGGTAAAACACCAAACTGCTTACCGGCCCCGTTGTATCCCTATGTCCACCGCCACTGTCATCTTGAATTTCTTCATCCCAAACAGCTCCAGACTCAGAGCCATATAGTGCAGGGAAAGACACAAAATGTTGTAGTAACTCAGTGGGTCAGGCAGTATCCCTGGAGAACAAGGATAGGTGATGTTTTGGAACCCTTTGGAAAGTGATGGGGGAGTGTCAGAGTGACCATCAAGGAGAGAGCAAGGAAGAAGTTGGCAGCAAAAGCAATGGCATCTTCAGTTCTCTATTAGTGCAGGAAGCAAAAACATGAAGATGAACCAGTTGGGACCAAAAAATTGGAACTACCAGAGCAATATACCAGAACAAATAATTGGGCCCAAATAGGACAGAAACAAAAACTATTCAACATACTCCACAAAGAGGCAGAGATAGCTTAGAACCACACAGATTTTCTTAGCTGTACTTTGATCTGCAGAAAGGAAGTATTTATGGACTTGGAACTTTACCAAATTCTACACTGTTGTTTTTTTGAGTGTAATGAAAATTTAAAAAAACAAATGAATGGTTGAACAGTCATGTCAATGCGTTCACTATGTACCTGCCCAAATCCTAATATAGTCCTTTTGGATCACAGCCTATTACTGTCCATCAGGTGATATAAATTGGCAGTAAAATTGTTTGTTTGGCTGTGAGGTGAAATGAAGTGGCTGCACTGTGTAATAGGGTGTGGCTTGCAGAGCCTGCAGCCTGGATTTTGATGGATGTGACATTCCATCTGGATCTAATCCCTCTTGTGTTCTGTCAGGAATGACTGCATGTTGGCATAAGGCAGTGAGAGTGGCAGGATATCCCCAGTACCAACAATTTTAACTTCAAACACACAAATCATAAAATTGTTCCAGCATGGAAGCAGACCATTCAGCCCATCAAATCTATTCCGCCACTTCAGGGGGGGGAGCTTTCAGTCCCATTCTCCTCGTGCATTGACAAGATGGTCTCTCAAGGGCTTATTCAATTCCCCTTGGATGTGACTGATTGCTTGATTGTTTCCGCAATGCATACAGGCAATGAATTTCTGTTATGTCCAAGATCGTGCCTATAAGGAAATCACCTATTCTTAGAGGTGATGTGGAGGCGTATGTCATTGTGTAATTAACATCAACTCATGCAAAGTGGAAAGCTTAACTAAGTGTTTTAATATTTATGCCTTTGAGCTGATGTGAAATGAATTATACATTTTAACAAGTAGAAATAAGGGCATCTCTAAAAGATTGTGACCTAAAACAATTAACTGCATTGTAACATAATAACAGCCTTTCAGAAACTAATTGCAGATTCAAAATACCAGCATCACAAACAGCTCCAAATATAAATCCATCTCTGGCATGGTACTTCACTAGACACAGCCAGGTAGTCCTCGTTATGGTCTACAGCTTGTTGCTTGGAAGCTGAACTATTTGGTCAGATTATAAAGAATCTCCATACCCAAGCAATCTCTCTATCCAAACTCAAGCACTAGAATAATCACCGTGGTGAGTTAGTAAAGAGGCTCTTAACATAAGTGGAATGTCTTATCCATCATGAATCATTGATCTCCAAAGATAAATGGAGCAAATTGTAAGGAAATGAAATGAGACTGCTGTACATAAAGTTCCATAGATTACTGAAAGTAAGATCTTCATGCCCCAGTAATACAGTCCTTTGTTCTTATATTTTCTGGTTTGTCATAGAACTAAAGTACAGAAACAGGCCCTTCAACTCAATTGATCAATGTGTAGGAAGGAACTGCAGATGTTGGTTTATACCAAAGATAAACACAAAATGTTGAAGTAACTTAGCAGGTCAGGAGCATCTCTAGAGATGAGGAATAGGCGACGTTTCATGTCGGAAACTTTCTTCAGACTGAAAGATAGAGGTAAAGGGGGGAGGGGGGGGGGAGGAAGCGAGAAAAGGCCAGAACAAAACATGGCCGGCAACAGATGACATCAGGATGGGTGGAGCCCATAAAGAGCCATCCTTGGCTGGGGAAGATGTGCTAATGACAGGGATACAAGGATGCGAACAATAGAACTAGTAGGATGATTAAGGTGGGGGAGGGATGGAGGAGAGAGTGGGTGAGGATGAAAAGGAATGCAGGGGTTACTTGAAATTAGAGCAATCAATATTCATACCACTACGTTGTAAGCAGCCCACACAAAATATGAGGTATGAATCTATCATATGCCCCACACAAGTTTATTCTACATTTTAACTAATCCCATTTCATACAGGAAATGAAAATTGAAAAAATAATGCATATGTTAGATATCTAAAATATAAACATAAAATCCTGAAAATACTCAGCAGGTCAGCACAGTGGCGTTGCTGAGAGAGCTGCTGCCTCACCACGCCAGTGGCTCTGGTTCGATCCAGACCTTGGGTGTTAAGTCTGTGCGGAATTTGCACATTCTCCCTGTGCCCTCCAGGTGCTCCTGTTTTCTCCCACATCCAAAAGATCTGCAGGTTTGTAGGCTAATTGGCCTCTGTAAATTACCCCTGGTGTGTTTGGAGCGGAAGCAAAAGTGGGATAACATAGAACTAGTGTGAACAGCTAATCAATGGTCAGAAGATAGACACAAAATGATGGAGTAACTCAGTGGAACATACTGCCTGTCCTGCTGAGTTACACCAGCATTTTGTGTCTATCTTACATAGAAACATAGAAACATAGAAACTAGGTGCAGGAGGAGGCTATTCGGCCCTTCGAGCCAGCACCGCCATTCATTGTGATCATGGCTGATCGTCCCCTATTAATAACCCGTGCCTGCCTTCTCCCCATATTTCTTGACTCCACTAGCCCCTAGAGCTCTATCTAACTCTCTCTTAAATCCATCCAGTGACTTGGCCTCCACTGCCCTCTGTGGCAGTGAATTCCATAAATTCACAACTCTCTGGGTGAAGAAGTTTTTTCTCACCTCAGTCTTAAATGACCTCCCATTTATTCTAAGACTGTGGCCCTGTAGATGAGATATGCATCTGCCTTTAACATAGTGACCTCATACCTACTAACCACTCCCCATATCACAAGTATATCTACAACCTCCCCACCCACAGATCGCTCTCTAGTTCCTGTGACAGACCACGTACAGCTAGTGCAATGTGTAATGCTCCAGTATGAATAAAGATAGTAAAGTAACGATGCCTCGTTATAGATTCTTTACATGGTGTCAAATAACTTACCTTGCGCCTCCTGTTTATCGGTTTATCATTTAATTTGTCCCAGTTTTTTGTTTCCCCCGCCCTCCTATTTCTTTGTCATGGCCTCTTCTGCCCGTAAGCCCGATGTGCTCGTTTTCGATTTAGACATCGCCCTTCGATGGGACGTATTCAAACGTGACTTTGAACACTATTTCACGATCGCTCATCCTGCCGCCACCGCCGATCTCAAAGCCTCTCTGCTTCTCAACTTGGCTGGTCCCGAGGCCCTGACTCGCTCTGACTTCTTCGTCTACGCTGATGGCGAATCAGCTCGGGACCCGGTATGTCTGGTGGCTAAGTTTGATGCTATTTGTGACATTCCGACAAATTGCATCTTAGAACGTTTTAAACTGTTCGCGCGGCGTCAGCTCCCTGGGGAATCTGCTGAGAACTATGTCATTGCGCTGCGGCACCTCGGCAGGCGCTGCCGCCTCCACGCGTGGAACCCCGATGAGATTCTCAGGGACCTTCTGGTTTACGGTCTCCGTGATGAGAACCTCAGGGCCGAACTTCTGCGCAAGCCGGATCTGACTTTAACCGATGCTATGCACGCTACTCACTTAGCTGAAGCTGTTTCCTCGGCGGCGGCGCCGGCTGAACAGGCGATCAACTTTGCCAGCACTCCCAGTCATCTCATAAACACACCCCAGTCGCGACCCCCGGGGTCGCTCGCTGCTCGAGGGGGACGCGCCCCGGGGTTCGGTGGTGCTACAGGGGGAGGTACCCGGCAAAGGTGCCCTAATTGCAACTTCACGACTCATCAATACAATGTGTGCCCTGCCTTGGGTAAAACGTGTAATGTCTGCAAAAAATTGAACCATTTTGCTGCGGCTTGTCGTTCCCGTGGGAAGCCTGTCGCTGCTCGAAGGGGAAATTTAAACAACCTTCTACAAGCTGACAGTGCTCTCAGCTCCCAGTGTTATTTCGATGAACAGTCTGTTTCTGCATCTGACTCCTCTCAGGGGGAGACCAACTTGTTTACCGTGTTGGACGCACCTGCTATGATAACGGACCCTTCTGTGCTAGTCACTGTGAACAACTCGACCTTCACTGCTAAGATCGACACGGGGGCTGTGGCCAACGTAATGTCAACATCTCTTTTCAACCAGATAAGAACTAATGAGCAGATATTTTCCCAGAGCTCAACCTTGCATGCCTACGGTGGGGAGATTCTTACTCCTGTGGGCAAGGCCACACTACGCTGTAAGATACTAGAGACCTCTCGGCCCCTCACCTTCTATCTCCTCAATCAAAAATGCATTCCCCTGCTGGGGATCCAGGCATGCCAGGAAATGGGACTGGTGTACTTCCACCGTGACATCCACCAGGTGCAGACTCTTATGGACCCGCTGGCCGATTATCCCGACCGCTTTGATGATAAGCTAGGCAAACTACCCTGCAGCTACAAGATTGTAGTGGACCGTAAGATCGTTCCTGTGGTCCATGCTCCTCACCGTGTCTCCTTCGCCATGAGGGACAGAGTGGAGGCGACCCTACACAGTATGGTACAAATGGGCATCCTAAAGGCGGTCGTCGAGCCCACCAGCTGGGTCTCTTCCATGGCTGTTGCTGCTAAAAAGGACATGAGCGAGATACGCATCTGCATCAACCCCAAAGACCTCAACCTGGCCATTAGACGCCCTCACTACCCTATGAGAACGGTGGAAGAAGTCGCTGCACAGGTTGGTCCAGCAACGTTTTTTTCTGTCCTCGATGCCAAAAGCTCCTTCTGGCAGATACCACTGGACGAGCGGTCGTCCATTTTGACAACTTTCGCCACCCCCTACGGAAGGTTTTGGTTCCTCCGAATGCCATTCGGAATCAACTCTGCCAGCGAGGTATTTCAGCAGACAATGGAGCAGTTGTTTTTAGGTCTACCATGCGCCATAATTGTTGACGACATCCTCGTTTACGGTAAGGACGTTGCCGAACACGATGTCAACCTCCGCCAGGTCCTGGACCGGGCCCGGCAAATCAACTTGAAACTGAACCCCAAGAAGTGCCAATTCCGCGTCCCGGAGGTCACCTATGTTGGACATGTATTCACCGCTGAGGGGTTAAAGCCAGACCCGCAGAAAACGGCTGCCATTTCAGGGATGCCCCCTCCTACCAATGTGGCAGGCCTGCAACGCTTCCTAGGCTTGGTAAACTACCTGGGGAAGTTCATCCCCGACCTCAGCGAGCTCAGCGCTCCCCTGAGGGATCTGATAAAAAAGGACACGTCCTGGCTTTAGTTACCCAACCATCAGAAGGCATTCGACATTCTTAAGTCTAAGCTGATCAGCACCCCCACGCTCAAGTTCTTTGACCTGCAGCGTCCCATTGTCCTCACTTGCGACGCCTCTCAGTTCGGACTCGGTGCCGCTTGTCTCCAGGTCCATGACGGCCTGCAGCTGCCTGTCTCCTTCGCGTCCCGCACCATGACCGCCACCGAACAGCACTACTCGCAGATCGAGAAGGAGCTACTGGCCGTGGTGTTTGCCTGCTCCAAATTCCGGGACTACATCGTGGGCAACACTTTCACCGTTGAAACTGACCATCAGCCACTTGTCACCATCCTCAACAAGTCGATCCATGTGGCCTCATCACGCCTGCAGCGCATGATGCTGCAGCTCCAGCGCTTCACGTTCACGGTGGTTGATCGTAAGGGCAAGGACATGTTCGTGGCCGACACGTTGTCTCGCGCTCCGCTGACGTCCACCGCTCGCCACCAATATGAAATGTCTGAGCTATTGGTGCTACGATTGAACATCGTCCCCTCACAGCAGATGAAGTCCCTGGTTGAACACACTACCAATGACCCTGCCCTGCAACAGCTGTCTGCCGTCATCCGGCAGGGCTGGCCTGACCGTCGTTCGGCACTGCCGGCTGGTGCCGTGCCCTACTTCCTGGTCCGGGACGAGCTCGTACTGCACGACGGCGTGGTGGTGAAGGGTCACAAGGTGGTCGTGCCCGCGGCGCTGCACGACCACTATTTTCAAGTCGCTCACCGCGGTCATCCTGGGGCCGAAGCCACCGTGTCTCTCGCCAGGAGCCAGTTCTATTGGCCGGATATGGCCAAATACATCCGGGAGAGGGTCTCCTCGTGTTCCACCTGCAACAGCCTCGCCCCCCACCAGCAGCGTCAGCCGCTTCTGCAGCAGCCCGCGCCCGAACTGCCCTGGATGGCGCTTGCCGCTGACATTTTCGAGTGGCGGGGCAAACATTTCCTGGTTCTCGTTGACTCCTACTCCAGCTGGTTTGTGGTCAACCGGCTGCATTCCATAACCTCTTCGGCCGTCATTTTGGCACTTTTGGCCCCCCGGCAAGCCTGCAGTCGGACAATGGCAGCCAGTTCACGAGCTCTGAGTTTAAAGCGTTCGCTTCCAGATGGAACTTCCGCCATTTCACCAGCAGCCCGGAGTACCCGCAAAGCAACGGTTTGGCCGAGCGCACAGTCCGCAGCGCGAAGCACCTGTTGGAACAGTGTGGTGGCATTTACTCCGACTTCCATCTGGCCCTCCTCAACCTTCGGAACTTTTCCCGCGACTCTGCCATGGGTTCACCTGCTCAGCGGCTCATGTCTCGCGCTACCAGACTCCCGCTCCCTGTGGCCCAGCGCTCCCTCATACCCTCCATCCTCCCACCTGCGGCGGTTCAGAAACGCATTGCCTTCAGGCACGACGTCCAAAAGCGTTCCCATGACAGGTCCTGCCACCCGCTGCCGCGCCTCTTCCCCGGTCAAGTTGTCCGTATGCAGACCGCTCCCGGTCACTCCAAGCTCGCTACCGTCGTCGGCTCTGCGGGGTCGCCCAGGTCCTATCTCGTCGACCACGCTGGAGCCATTTACCGACGGTCTCGCCAGCACCTTCGGCTCGTCAACGAGCCACGTCCTCCTGCCGCGGATCCCTTTGCTCCCCCACTGCCTGTTTCGCGTCAGGGCGTTGCTCTGCCCGCCCTTCCTGACATGCAACGTTCTGCTCCTCCTCAGCCCCTTCCGTTCCACCCCGCTCCGACTAGTCCTCGCTCGCCTGCCCGCGCTCTTCCCGGTCCTGATCTCGCATCCCCTCCGGGTTCGGTGCCGCGGTCTCCTCCGTCTCCTCCCGTTTCCCCCTTTCAGGTTCGTCTGTCCCCGCCGGTGCCTCTTCCTCCTGCAGGAAGGGTGGATGGCGAGACGCGAACCCGGGCGGGACGTCTTGTCAAACCGCCTGACCGCTATGGCGATTTTGTTTAACTATCCTAGCGCATGAGCCGTGGTCGCCAGGTCACCATTGTATTTGCCTGTCGTTTCGAAGAGGAAAGATGTAGATGAGATATGCATCTGCCTTTAACATAGTGACCTCATACCTACTAACCACTCCCCATATCACAAGTATATCTACAACCTCCCCACCCACAGATCGCTCTCAAGTTCCTGTGACAGACCACGTACAGCTAGTGCAATGTGTAATGCTCCAGTATGAATAAAGATAGTAAAGTAACGATGCCTCGTTATAGATTCTTTACAGGCCCCTGGTTCTGGACTCGCCCAACATTGGGAACATTTTTCCTGCATCTAGCTTGTCCAGTCCTTTTATAATTTTATATGTTTCTATAAGATCCCCCCTCATCCTTCTAAACTCCAGTGATTACAAGCCTAGTCTTTTCAATCTTTCCTCATATGACAGTCCCACCATCCCAGGGATCAATCTCGTGAACCTACGCTGCACTGCTTCAATCACAAGGATGTCCTTCCTCAAATTAAGAGACCAAAACTGTACACAATACTCCAGATGTGGTCTCACTAGAGCCCTATACAACTGCAGAAGAACCTCTTTACTCCTATACTGAAATCCTCTTGTTATGAAGGCCAACATTCCATTAGCTTTCTTCACTGCCTGCTGTACCTGTAAGCCAACTTTCAGTGACCGGTGTACAAGGAAGCCCAGTTCTCACTGCACCTCCCCCTTACCTAACCTAACCCCATTGAGATAATAATCTGCCCCCTTGTTTTTGCCGCCAAAGTGGATAACCTCACATTTATCTATATTATAATGCATCTGCCACGCATCTGCCCACTCACTCAACCTGTCCAGGTCACCCTGCAACCTCCTAACATCCTCTTCACAGCTCACACTACCACCAAGCTTTGTGTCATCCGCAAACTTGCTAGTGTTGCTCCTAATTCCCTCTTCCAAATCATTAATATATATGGTAAACAGTTGCGGCCCCAACACCGAGCCTTGCGGCACTCCACTCGCCACTGCCTGCCATTCTGAAAAGGACCCGTTCACTCCTACTCTTTGCTTCCGGTCTGCCAACCAATTTTTTATCCGTCAACACCCTACCCCCAATACCATGTGCTCTAATTTTAGTCACCAGTCTCCCATGCGGGACTTTATCAAAGGCTTTCTGAAAGTCTTGATACACTACATCCACTGGCACCCCTTCATCCATTTTACTTGTCACATCCTCAAAGTTTTCCAGAAGATTAGACAAGCATGATTTCCCTTTCATAAATCCATGTTGACTTGGACTCATCCTTTTACTGCTATCCAAATGCCCCATTATTACCTCTTTAATAATTGACTCCAGCATCTTTCCCACCACCGAAGTCAGGCTAACTGGTCTGTAATTCCCCGTTTTCTCTCTCGCTCCTTTCTTGAAAAGTGGGATAACATTAGCTTTGCTCCAATCCACAGGAACTGATCCAGAATCTATTGAACATTGGAAAATGATCACCAATGCGTCCACTATTTCTAGAGCCACCTCCCTCGCTGAGGACCCTGGAATGCAGACCATTAGGTCCAGGGAATTTATCATCCTTCAGTCCCATTAGCCTACCCAATACTATTTCTCGCCTAATGAAAATTTATTTCAGTTCCTCTACCCCGCTTAGATCCTCTGTCCTCCAGTACATCTGGGAGATTGTTTGTGTCTTCCTTAGTGAAGACAGATCCGAAATACCTATTCAACTCTTCTGCCATTTCCTTGTTGCCCATAATAATTTCACCCGTGTTTGCCTTCAAGGGACCCACATTTGACTTTGCTACTCTCTTTCCCTTAACATAACTAAAGAAGCTTTTACTGTCCTTCTTTATATTTCTGGCCGGCTTCCCTTCATACTTCATCTTTTCAGCCCGTATTGCCCGTTTTGTTTCCTTCTGTTGTCCTATGAAAGTTTCCCAATCCTCTGGCTTCCGGCTACTCTTTGCTGTATTATACATCTTTTCTTTTAGTTTTATTCTATCCCTAACTTCTCTTGTCAGCCACGGTTGCCTCCTACTACCCTTAGAATCTTTCTTCCTTTTTGGAATGAAATGATCCTGCGTCTTCCAGATTATGCCCAGAAATTCCTGCCATTGCTGTTCCACCATCATTCCTGCTAGGATCCCTTTCCAGTCTACCTTGGCCAGCTCCCCTCTTCATGCCTTCATAGTCCCCTTTGTTCAACTGCATCACTGACACTTCCAATTTAACGTTCTCCTTCTCAAATTGCAGGTTAAAACTAATCATATTAGTTTTAGCTATTCATCTTCGGTGTAAACCAGTATCTTCAGTTCCTTCCTACACACTTGATCAATGGTCTGTGTGGACCCAGTGTGGGCCGAAAGCCCTTTCCACAATGTATCTTTCAATTAATTCAATCAATCAAGGTCAAGCAGTATCTGAAAGAAGGGAAGCAGAACCATCATTCATGTCTGAGCCCCTTCACCAGAACTATGAATATAATATCAATACTTCCATGAACATGAGCTTTGCTTCCCTTCTCTTGGCTTAGTTCTCTTTGCCTTGGTTCACCATGCAGTAATCATTTTCACACTGTAGCTCCTGTCAGTCTAAATAAATTGCTTGTCTGTTGGTTTTGAAAGGATTATTTTTGGCATTGTTGCTGTGTTGGTGGATAACTTTTAAATCATCATACCAAGAACTCGACGATTCAGCAGTATGGAACAAGAGAAAATTAATGGGAATCTGATTTAATTGTTATATGTGCCTAAACAAGCAGAGAGATAAAACTTAGGATCCATTGGCAGAAAATAGCTGAGCTATCTAAAATTATATAGCTCAATGTCTCCAAGTCAAAAGAATTATAAATGTAATTAAATGCGCAAGAGGAAACAAATTGTACCTCACCGCAATAAAAAGTTTAACTTGAGGAATGATTTAATTGTGGCAATTAAAGTGATAAATGCAAATGTGGTGCATTCGGTGGGCCGCAGGGCCTGTTTCCGTGCTGTGTCTTTAAAGTCTAAAGACTAAAGTCAGAGGCTGTAAGCATATCTTTAAACCTTTTGCTCTGTACAGCGGTTATTTTTCCCATGGCAGAGCTCAAAGTAGTTTCCATTTGTGGCATTGATGGTCATGTATGCCCTACCCAAGGTAAATGAATGAGTGTAACTAGGGCCTCAATGCTAGTCTGGGAGATGATCAACTGCATACTGTCGATAGAAGAGTTGGTATTGGCTCTGGAGTGTACTCACTGTATATTGAACCTTTTCCCATTAGTTCCAAGGATTAAGTCCACTCCCATGCAAGATTGTTGGAAATGAGGTGAAGCATTGTGGCAATGAAGACTGAGGAAGAGTCAAGGCAATATGGAGACACAGGAGATTACAGATGCTGGAAGAAGGGTCATGACCCGAAACACCATTTACATCCACAGATGCTGCCAGACCCACTAAGTCCCTTAATTGGTTTATTTTTTTGGATCAGGGCAATACAGAGTCTGGTTGGATGCTAAACCTCTCAGTGATTGGCTCGGTTGTAGACCCTTGGTTAGGACCGTGGCTTGCATGGCATCATGCAGAAAATATAAGACAATCTATCACCAAATAAGGGTCCAGAAGGTGACTCATCTTTTGCACCATTAATCAGACCCCAAAATATGAACAAAAGGCAATTTAAGTAAATCACACTCAATCTGCCTCTTAACTTCATCTACCCACATCAGCTTCAAAGTACTTATTCCTTTCTTGTAACAAGAGTCCATTGTTGGTTTTTCAAATTCAAGAAAAAAGATCAACCTGAAACACTGTTCCTCACTCCACTGAAGATGACTGACCTGCGAAGAGTTTCTAGAACACTAGCTTTTCATTTTATATTTCTGGACTCCATTGTATAAATCAATATCTCTTGAAATTTCAAATGTACCCAGCCTTGTCAACTTTTAGAGAATGACTCCAAGATTTCTGCCATCTTTTGCACCATTCTTGAACAACCTTGCTTAGATTGTGGTTCATTGTTTACAACTTTACAGACAAAGAAATGGTTTCCCTCTGCCTTCCCTGTCAACCTCTTTCAAACATCTTAAGAACTGTAATTTGGCCACCATTCATCCTTTCATGCTTGAGGAGTCAAAAGCCTTGGCAATTCAACCAGTAAGCATAATTAAGTATTTTGAGTCCTGGAATTCTACAGCAGAACCTCTGCTGTAATCCTTCAAGGCTAGTTTATCCCATATAAAGCATACTGACTGAAAGCATTCTAATATATTTAGTTTTACATCACTGCAGAAGCTGTGAAAACCCAATTATTGCAGTGCAGGTGTAATGATTTAAGGGAAGATTAGTTATAAGTTCATATGTCATAGGAGCAGAATTAGGCTATTCGGCCGATCAAGTCTACTCTGCCTTCAATCATGGCTGATCTTATCTTTCCTCTCAACCTCATTCTCCAGCCTTCTCCCCATAACCTTTGACACTCTTACTAATCAAGAATCTGTCAAGGTCTGCTTCATAAGCAAATTTCATTGAAAATGTATACAAATTTCACCCAGTTAATATGACAAAGGTGACAAAGAGCTTTACAAACACCTTTACAGTTTGGCTGGAAAAGGGGTGCAGAAAAATCCTTTGTCAACTTATTGTCCCACATAGCATCCAGTGCAACTCATCTCTGCCCACCGCGCCTGAAGAAAACTGGTGAACAGAGAAACAAATATGAGGTAGAAGCGACTCTTGTGAAATGGTCACTCAAATAATGGAAAATTTGCCCTTACAGAATTCAAAACTTATTCCCAGGAAATTTGAGATACCCAATAAAATATGCTCTCACTGAATTAATGTGAAAGGCTGTAAATAAATAAACACAACGTTTATTTATTTTCAACGCGCAGATAACGGGGCTTTGTATTATGAAAAAGTGGGTGGTTTTGCAGTTAGTGAAGATGGTCTGTGAACGATTGCAGCAGAATGTGGATCGATTGGCCAGGTGGGCTTGTAAATTGCTCGTTCTAAGCTTCCCCCCAGTCTAGTTTCAGTCAAAAATCACTGAGTCAAGCACCTGCGCGTATAAACTTTATTTTGACAAAACACAATTACAGTTCCCACTACTGCACCTAACCACTGCGGGTTCGATCCTCGTATTTGGACATGGACCATTTTTTTTAAAGACATTTTCCTCCGTTATAATGCCAGTGTCGACTATACTAATAGGACAAGACACATTTTAAATGCTGCCTAAGCTTTTTTTTTAACACGTTACAGCTGCTCTTTAATCTTTTATTTTCATGCACTGACTAAATCAGCTGGTGGATTTTAGGAGGAGTCATTGATCTGAAACATTAACTCTGTTCTTCTCTCTATTTTTCCCTAGCTTAGTATTGTACCAACAGTAGTTAGTGCTGCTGCCACAACGGCTCCAGGGCTGTGGGGTTTGATCATGACCTTGGGTGCCACCTGCATGGAGTTTACTCGTTCTCTCAATGAACAACTAATGTAAATCAAAATCAGCAGCATGAACAATAAAGTGGCTATTTCATTTTATGATGAGTGTCAATTCATGCTCATTTACATTTAGCATCAACTCCATTCAAATGCTTGTAATGCTTTGTTTGCAAATATGTATAACTGTGCTGTGGATGAGAACATACAGGGCAAGATTAGCATGTTTGCTGATGATACAAAAATGGGTGGTTTTGCAGATAGTGAAGATGGTTGTGAACGATTGCAGCACGATGTGGATCGATTGGCCAGGTGGGCTTGTAAATTGCTCGTTCTAAGCTTCCCCCCAGTCTAGTTTGTCAAAAATCACTGAGTCAAGCACTTGCGCATCTAAACTTTATTTTGACAAAACACAATTATATTTCCAACTACTGTACCTAACCACTGCAGGGTTCGATCCTCGTATCTGCCTGATCAAGCCCTCTATGCCTCGCTCAAACAGAGACACTCCAGAAGGTCATGCAGTCCTAAGCGCTCTCCCAGAAGATCGACATAGGACCTCGTGGTAGCGGACTTTTATAGGTTCCCGGACCTCGAGGGGCCGAACCACATGGTGGTGGTCTCTTTACAATCCAATTACAGATATCGATTAACCCCATACATGACAGACATTTCCCTAACCCAATAATACAGTGGCTAATACATTGTATTCAAACAGTGTTTCTCAGAGGAAATGAACATCGCAACATGTGCCCTGATATGCAAGAAAACCAGACAAGGCTCAATACTTAATCCAATCAACTTCCAGCAAAGTAAAGCTTTGCAACATTATTTACAATGTTGTATGTCTAGTTTGCATTCATCCAATCCATTGTATGCATTTTGCACTTAATTGTCAGGGTCTGCAGATGTTCCCATTCTCTTCCTGCAGCTCTGATCTAGGCTCTAGACAAACTGGCACCATTCTGCAACTTGTCCCATTTCTACAGAAAGCACTTTTAAATTGACCAAATGGTCTAGCAGCCCAGAAGCCTTTACTCAATTTTAGTGTCTTAGCCTCTCCAATTTGGCCAGGATTAACAGGCTGAGGAATGGTTGATGAAATTGAATACACAGAAGTGTGAGGTGTTGCATTTTGGGACATCTAACAAGGGCAGGACCTACGCAGCAAATGGTAGGCCTCTGGGGAGTGTTGTAGAGCAGAGGGATCTAGGAGTGCAGGTGCATGGTGCTTTGAAGGTCGATAAGGTGGTCAAAAAGGCTTTTGGCACATTGGCCTTCAACAGTCAGACTATTGAGTATTGAAGTTGGGAGGTAATGTTGCAGTTGTATAATATGTTGGTGAGGCCACATTAAGAATATTATGTTCAGTTCTGTGCACCAGTTTATAGGAAAGATATTGTCAAGCTTGAAAGGGTTCAGAGAAGATTTACAAGGATGTTGCCAGGACTAGAGGGTGTGAGCTATAGGGAGAGGTTGAGTAGGCTGGGTCTCTATTCCTTCGAGCACAGGAGGATTGACGGGTGATAAAAGGTGATAGAGATGGATAAAATCATGAGAGGAATAGATCGGGTAGATGCACAGAGGCTATTGCCCAGAGTAGGGGAATCGAGGACCAGAGGACATAGGTTCAAGGTGAAGGAGAAAAGATTTGATAGGAATCTGAGGGGTAACTTTTTCACACAAAGGGTGGTGGGTGTATGGAACAAGCTGCTAGAGGAGGTAGTTGAGGCTGGGACTATCCCAACATTTAAGAAACAGTTAGACAGGTACATGGATAGGACAGGTTTGGAAGGATATGGACCAAGTGCAGGCAGGTAGGACTAGTGTAGATGGGACATGTTGGCCGGTGTGGGCAAGTTGGGCTGAAGGTCCTGTTTCCACACTGTATCACTCTAAAGGGCCAGTCCCACTTAAAGCCCTGTCACACTGTACGAGTTCATTCAAGAGTTCTCCCGAGTTTGCCCTGATTCGAACTCGGAGATTTACGGTAATGGCCGCTCGTAGGTACTCGGGGTTCTCGTGAACATTTTTCAACATGTTGAAAAATCTTCACGAGTCTTCCCTAGCTTACCGCATTTCCCGAGTACCTGCCGTTAGCGTTACGAACCGCTAAGAGACGTCCCCGAGCTCCGACGTACCCGCTACGTACATTCTACGTGCTTACCACGAGTCTGATTTTTTTTTAAACTCGGGAGAGCTCTTGAATTAACTCGCACAGTGGGACAGGGCTATTAGGCTATTTATAGGCCGGCGACTGTCATAGGGCTAGCAGGATTGCCGAAAAAACGGCGACTGGATCCCCCTGCGACATAAAATTTGAAATAGAATCATACTTTAACAGCAAAAAAAACGACAACCTACATCATCTGGCGACAGCCTACGTTAACCTGGCGACAACTACGACAGCACCTACAACAGGAGAAGTCAAGCTACGCTCATTGGCGTCAAACCCACTGTTGCCTGTAATCGCCTAAAAAATAGCCTAAGTGGGACAGGCTCTTATGACTCTATAACGTTCCAAATCTTTGCTTAAATTAGTTATTTTACGCTTTTTAGCAGGTTCTTTATATTTGATATCCGTGAAACGTGATAGGCATCTGGTATTCTATCCAATACTGAATCAACTCCATGAAATCTCATTGATTGATTGATTGATTAAAAGATACTGCAAGAAAACAGGTTCAGCCCACTGACTCCACATGGATTAGCAATGACACCAATTCTACATTATGAAAACATAGAAAATACTGTAGGTACAGGAGTGGGCCATTCGGCCCTTCGAGCCAGCCAATATGCTCATGGCGGATCATCCAAAATCAGTACCCCGTTCCTGCTCTCTCCCCATATCCCTTGATTCCAATAGAATGAAGAGCTATATCTAACTCTCTCTTGAAAACATCCAGTGAATTAGCCTCCACTGTCTTCTGTGGCAGAGAACTCCACAGATTTACAACTCTCTGGGTGAAAATGTTTTTCCTCATCTCAGTCCTAAATTGCCCACCCCTTATTCTTAAACTGCGACCCCTGGTTCAGGACTCCCCCACCATCAGGAACAATTTTTCTGCATCTAGCCTGTCCAATCCCTTAAGAATTTTATATGTGCAGATAGCTATTAATGACTATGATATAGTTGGGATCACGGAGACATGGCTCCAGGGTGACCAAGGTTGGGAGTTGAACATCCAGGGATATTCAATATTCAGGAGGGATAGACAGAAAGGAAAAGGAGGTGGGGTAGCGTTGCTGGTTAGAGAGGAGATTAACGCAATAGAAAGGAAGGACATTAGTTGGAGGATGTGGAATCGATATGGGTAGAGCTGCGAAACACTAAGGGGCAGAAAACGCTAGTGGGAGTTGTGTACAGGCCACCTAACAGTAGTAGTGGAGTTGGGGATGGCATCAAACAGGAAATTAGAAATGCGTGCAACAAAGGTAAAACAGTTATAATGGGTGACTTCAATCTACATATAGATTGGGTGAATCAAAGTGGCAGGGGTGCTGAGGAAGAGGGTTTCTTGGAATGAATGCGCGATAGTTTTCCAAATCAACATGTAGAGGAACCAACGAGAGAGCAGGCTATTCTAGACTGGGTATTGAGTAATGAGGAGGGTTAGTTAGCAGTCTTGTTGTGCGTGGCCCCTTGGGCAAGAGTGACCATAATATGGTTGAGTTCTTCATTAAGATGGAGAGTGACATAATTAATTCAGAAACAAGGGTTCTGAACTTAAAGAAAGGTAACTTTGAAGGTATGAGACGTGAATTGGCCAAGATAGACTGGCAATTGATTCTTAAAGGGTTGACAGTGGATATGCAATGGAAGGCATTTAAAGGCTGCATGGATGAACTACAACAATTGTTCATCCTAGTTTGGCAAAAGAATAAATCAGGGAAGGTAGTGCATCCGTGGTTAACAAGGGAAATCATGGATAGTATCAAAACAAAAGATGAAGCATACAAATTAGCCAGAAAAAGCAGCCTACCAGAGGACTGGGAGAAATTCAGAGTCCAGCAGAGGAGGACAAAGGGTTTAATTAGGAAAGGGAAAATAGATTATGAAAGAAAACTGGCAGGGAACATAAAAACTGACTACAAACGTTTTTATAGATATGTGAAGAGAAAAAGATTAGTTAAAACAAATGTAGGTCCCTTGCAGTCAGAAACAGGTGAATTGATCATGGGGAACAAGGACATGGAAGACCAATTGAATAACTACTTTGGTTCTGTCTTCACTAAGGAAGACTTAATTAATCTGCCGGAAATAGCAGGGGACCGGGGGTCAAATGAGATGGAGGAACTGAGTGAAATCCAGGTTAGCCGGGAAGTGGTGTTAGGTAAATTGAATGGATTAAAGGCCAATAAATCCCCAGGGCCAGATAGGCTGCATCCCAGAGTACTTAAGGAAGTAGCCCCAGAAATAGTGGATCCATTAGTGATAATTTTTCAAAACTCTTTAGATTCTGGAGTAGCTCCTGAGGATTGGAGGGTAGTTAATGTAACCCCACTTTTTAAAAAGGGAGGGAGAGAGAAAACGGGGAATTACAGACCAGTTAGTCTAACAACGGTAGTGGGGAAACTGCTAGAGTCAGTTATTAAAGATGGGATAGCAGCACATTTGGAAAATGGTGAAATCATTGGAGAAAGTCAGCAAGGATTTATGAAAGGTACATCATGTCTGACGAATCTTACGGAATTTTTCGAGGATGTAACTAGTAGAGTGGATAAGGGAGAACCAGTGGATGTGTTATATCTGGATTTTCAGAAGGCTTTCGACAAGGTCCCACATAAGAGATTAATATACAAACTTAAAGCACACGGTATTGGGGGTTCAGTATTGATGTGGATAGAGAACTGGCTGGCAGACAGGAAGCAAAGAGTAGGAGTAAACGGGTCCTTTTCAGAATTGCAGGCAGTGACTAGTGGGGTACCGCAAGGCTCAGTGCTGGGACCCCAGCTATTTACAATATATATTAATGATTTGGACGAGGGAATTGAATGCAACATCTCCAAGAGGAGGGTGCTAGGAGGCTGCAAGATGACTTGGATAGGCTGGGTGAGTGGGCAAATGCATGGCAGATGCAGTATAATGTGGATAAATGTGAGGTTATTCACTTTGGTGGCAAAAACAGGAAAGTAGACTATTACCTGAATGGTGGCCGATTAGGAAAAGGGGAGATGCAACCAGTGATTGAAAGTAGGCATGCAGGTGCAGCAGGCAGTGAAGAAAGCGAATGGTATGTTAGCATTCATAGCAAAAGGATTTGAGTATAGGAGCAGGGAGGTTCTACTGCAGTTGTACAGAGTCTTGGTGAGACCACACCTGGAGTATTGCGTACAGTTTTGGTCTCCTAATCTGAGGAAGGACATTCTTGCCATAGAGGGAGTACAGAGAAGGTTCACCAGACTGATTCCTGGGATGTCAGGACTTTCATATGAAGAAAGACTGGATAGACTCGGCTTGTACTCGCTAGAATTTAGAAGATTGAGGGGGGATCTTATAGAAACGTACAAGATTCTTAAGGGGTTGGACTGGCTAGATGCAGGAAGATTGTTCCCGATGTTGCGGAAGTCCAGAACAAGGGGGTCACAGTTTAAGGATAAAGGGGAAATCTGTTAGGACTGAGATGAGAAAAAACATTTTACACAGAGAGTGGTGAATCTCTGGAATTCTCTGCCACAGAATGTAGTTGAGGCTGGTTCATTGGCTATATTTAAGAGGGAGTTAGATGTGGCCATTGTGGCTAAAGGGATCAGGTGGTATGTAGAGAAGGCAGGTACAGGATACTGAGTTGGATGATCAGCCATGATCATATTGAATGGCGGTGCAGGCTCGAAGGGCCGAATGGCCTACTCCTGCACCTATTTTCTATGTTTCTATGTCTCTATATGTTTCTATAAGATCCCCACTCATCATAAATTCCAGTGAATATAAGCCCAGTCAATCCATTCTTTCATCATATGTCAGTCCCGCCATCCCGGAAATTAACCTAGTGAACCTACGCTGTACTCCCTCAATAGCAAGAAAGTCCTTCCTCAAATTAGGAGACCAAAACTGAAGACAATACTCCAGGTGTGGTCTCACAAGGGCCCTGTACAACTACAGTAGACATCCTTGCTTCTATACACAAACCCTCTCGCTATGAAGGCCATGTATGCCATTTGCATTCTTCACTGCCTGCTTTACCTGCATGCTTACTTTCCAATTTTACACCAATGTCATCCCAATTTCGCATCCGCTCCCTACACATTGGGGGCAATTTATAGATGTAAATTATCCCACAAACCCGCAAGTGATTTTACAATTATTATTATTTTCAAATAAAGCCAAGATGGCTTTTATTAGATTGGTGAATTATAATTTTAAACCTGCATTGCCTTGATGATGCCATTCCCCCAAAACGCCGCCGAGGTAGTTCAAATTACTTGGATTTGAGTGTATCTTCATGGCCCTTCCCCCTTGGTTAACGTTTGGTCAAAGGCATGATGCAATATCACAGCATTTAGTGGTGCAGCACCACAGTTCCAAGGATTCAGGTTCAATCCTGACCTCAAGTACTTTATGTGTAGCATTTACTTGTTCTCTCTATGACTGTGCAGATCTCTCCTGGGTGCTCCAGTCCCCACTGAACACTATTCTGGTTATTAATTTATTTTGTCATTGATTAGTATATATCTGTCCGTGTGTTATTGTGATTACCAGCCTGTTAAGCAGCAGCAAGTAAGAATTTCATTATTCGGCTACCGGTACATAAGATAACTAAACACTCTTGACTCTCATGTTCCAAAGATGTACTGGTAGGTTAAATGTTTTTGACTATTATACAGTATATCCATTTATTTATTATTTTACTTATTGTTTATTTATGTCTTTTGGTTACTTCATACATATTACTTGTATGTGTATATCAGTTGTATGCATATATATGTCTGTATGTATCTCTAAAAATTGTCTGGGGTATTATTATTATTAATTAATTAATTATTAAATATGGAAGAAGGGTTTAGGGAGAAGGGGTGAGATTAAATAAGTTATTCTTCTTCTCACTCCTTTTCGAGCTTGTAAAGAAAAAGTGTTGGACATTTAAATTTTGCATTATGCTTTTCATTGATTTGCAAATATTGCCTGGAATGTCCAATGTTTGAATATTTCGATTTTGTTGTTGTTATTTATTCCTATTTATGTCTTTACTTGTTCGGAACAAATAAATAAATAAATAAATAAATATATGTATATCTACCTATGTGTTATTGTGTTTTACACGCCTGTAGCAAGTAAGAATTTCATTGTTCCATTACGGGTAGAGGGTGGCGGAGTCACGTGAGTGACTACGTGAAGATTTTAAAGATCTGTGATTTCATGCCGTGGAAACGAGTCCATGCTTCACACACTACATCAGTTGACTACTGATGAGTGATCATTAATTATGCATTCAGACATGACTTAGATATAGACATGTTGATGCTTTTAATGAACAAACAATGATAATAGTAACCTCACTCAACCGAGAGGGAACTATGAAACAGAACTAGCATAGAGTTGGCAACTACCACCAATCTGGTAATGGGTAGTTATAAATGATTGGAAAGATTGTTAGTTTGACCACCCTGCAGTCGCTAGGATGTGGTCCCCCTAATGTCCATACCCTGCTGCTGTGGTAGTTGCAGCCTTTAAAAACCATCTGGAGATGGTCTGTAGTGATCCCTTCTTACAAGGCTAATGTAACTAACAATATTGCTAGTTCAGAGTCTTTAATGCTCTAGTGACCTACATTCTGGTGTAGATGTGTGACTACACACAACCAAAGGTCCATGAGATATATAAACAATCTAGTTAGACCTGATGCCCCTGGTCTATTCTGCTTGACTAAGTCATAAACATAATGTTATTTAGCCCGCAGATATTATCATCGTGTCCAGTCACTGCTAATGCCATGTCTGGAACCGTTGTGCTGAACTCAGTGCCATGGGCATAACCACTTGTAGGCGAGTTTGACCAAGGACAGGGATGTAGCTGGAGCCTACCGACGAACAACGTGGCACAATGTTAACATCCTATATCTCTGTGTACCCAGGCCTGGGAGGTTTAGAGTTGAAGATACCCTTCATTACCTGAATCCCAGAGGGTGAGACCCAACAGAGTGGATTCTGTTCCCCGCAGCCAGCATGATGAGAAGGCACTTTAGGCACAGTAAATAGCACTTTAACTTGATAATTGTCAACCCCATACAAAACTGACCTTCATGCCGTCAGTCATCCGTACCGAGCTGAATGTAATATAACATAAAACAAATACCTCCCATCTCTTTATGAGGAGATACTACTGTTTGGTGCTATCCCTGCATCTGCAGTGAGCACGTCCAAGGTATGGTTTGACAAACTGAGCCGCAGGAATGGCCTTCACAGAGTCTGTAATCAAAGCATAGGTTATATCATGCAAAGGATGGTTCCCCGAGTCACGGTAAAACCAGCAAATGTTATGTCCAGAATTAACCATATAAGGTTCTGTCATCATTCCCCACATCAGCGGGAGCCATGGCTGTAGAAGCCAGGCAGGCACTATGAAAATACCTGAAGCGGGAGCTTGCTGAATTTGCAAGACCCGTCTGATGAGGCAAAATGGAGGAAGACATTCCTCCCCAGTGTAGCGAGAATACATCCATCGCCATTGACATGCCACATATATTGCAACTGGTGAATGAGCCTGGATGCAGACATTTCGATCTTCAGCGTTTCATCGAGCCACAATGTCATTAAACACTTAGCGATCCAACATCAATTCTGTATTGACAATTGGTGATATACCAGTGCTAGATGAGGTTAGGTAATTTATCACCGGATACTTTGACTGATTATACCCATGTGATCAACATATACCTCCACCAAAGTGAATCAACTTGGACTTAAGCATGCACCTGTTGAATGTAGGTAGTTGATACCATATAACTGAACATTTGGTAACTCATGCAAATCCCATCCGTCTCCGTAATTTAGAGCTGATATTAGTAATTTCCCATCTTTGAGCAATAGCATCAGTTTGTAATTAACTGAAGATAATTGATGAAAAGTTAATGGAGCAATGCTGAATACTATTCGTCCATCATGGTGACTTTGATAGTTTCAGCCGGGAATAGGAAAGGTCTGGTAACAATGGTACTTGAGAATTGATTCCAATCTCCTGCCTCAGGGCGGAGACCCAGACTATTTCAGTTGGTATCAACGTAAATTTAACTTAAATTTAACTGGATGGATGAGAACTCAATTCCAGCTAAATTTTGAAATACCTCTGGTGCCTTGTGAATGGAAACTGATCCCATGGTAGTTAAGAGTCACGAAGTTCCCTATTCAGAAATGTCTATACTGCACAAGCGAGTTGTACCTGTTAACAATGAACAGGCCTTATTGCCCCAATTGCGATTCTGCCTAAAAAGGCAACGCCAACCATGTTTTCGAGAACTCTGGTGCTTGAATGCTGTGCAGTATAAACTAATCTGATCTGTAAACCCCAAGTGTAAATATTACCAACTAGTATCCATAATCGGAAGCTTCTCCTTCATACTCCAAATGGGAGGACTTATGCAACCTGCCCAGGAACTGCCTCAACCAGCTTCATCCTTCAATCAGCTTCATCCTTCATACATCCGAATGGTAGGACTTATGCAACCTGAGTCAGGAGCTTCCTTAGGTAAGCACCATCTGCATCCATCTGCTTTATCGAGTGGGAGGAATTGCAACCCTGAAACAGGTGTCGCTTCAGGCATATGTGCACTTCAGTAGCACCCTCTACCACTCCGGCTCATTTGAGTGGGAGGAAATTTGCAACCCTGAACCAGGAGCTGCTGCCTGACGTGCCTTCCACACTCTTGCGGGGTTGGCACATCTTCCACGAAGGTCGTTCTGGGCCGCGGTCTAAAAAAGACCTCTGTTCTGATCGTACGGCCTTCGGCTTTCACCAGCTTCGGTGTCAGCTGGTGGGTGCATAGTAGACTTGTGGCATCTTCAGCCAACCCCATGTCTTCAGAGTCAGCCCAGAAGTGACTCCTAATGCTCCCCTCTGTCAAGGGAGATGCATTATGCAGCCCTCAACGAGGTGCTGCCATGGCCGTCCTAGGAGGCCCATGGTGACAAGGCTCCATATCCTGGAGCACGTCACATTGGAGCATCTGCTCCATCAACCGTCCATGCGGGATATGCGATCTCGGTCGCTGCCTGCCGGCGGTGATTCTTCACGGCCCGACTCGTCCGAGTCTATGGCCTGTCCGTCCTCTGCTTGGTCTTTCCGCCAGTCTGTAGTGTTGATTCAGACTGTACAGGTGCCGGGACGGAGACTGCTGACTGCATAGATTGCAATCCAGATGCACTCGGCCGCTGCTGACTGCCCGTACTTCCGCGGTCCAGCCAGTCTGGATGCAGCCCATTTGGACTTCGTTACCGACTTGTCCATAGTTCCTTCCCTGTAACACAGAAATGGAACAAAATACGACCCCAGAGTAAAGACCTTACCTGCAGGTCTTGTTATCTGGAAAAGCGGATTTGACCGCTGCCCGCTACCCGCAGTATGCGGTCTCCGTAGCGGTTCCCTGCGGCCCCTGTAGAAGGGATTCCCCGCAAAGCCCATGTCGGGTTTTCCCCCATAGTTCTCGCAGCCGGAATTCCCTCTGCAGTCCTTGTAGAAGGGGTTTCCCGCGAAATCCATGTCGGGTTTTGCACCGAGCCTGGACTCCCTCTACAGTCATTGTAGAAGGGAATCCCCACGAGGCCATGTCGGGTTTTCCACCGAGCCTGGTATCCCCGTGGTTCTTGCAGCCGGGGTTCCCTCTGCAGTCATTGCAGAAGGATCCCCGTGAGATCCATGTCGGGTTTTTCCACCGAGCCTGGTATCCCCGCGGTTCTCGCAGCCGGGACTCCCTCTACAGTCATTGTAGAAGGGAATCCCCGCGAGGTTCATTTCCCCGTGGCGGCCCTGGAAAAAATATTGGCTTACCCTCCAGTGGGTTGCCACCAGTCTGAAGCAGCTGGCTTCACCGCCAGAGACTCGAAAAAGGCGAACTGAACCGCCGCCCTCTACCCGCATCCCACATAGGACAATTTTATATCGAAATCACATGAGTGACTACATGAAGAGCCCGCCAGCCCGCATCCGCGTCAATACGTCTAACGCATGGCGCGTGTTGGAGCAGTTCGAACTGCTCTGGCAGGTAAGTCCATTTTATTTCCAGCGGGCCGCTCCTATAGCGGGCCCGAAGTAGCTATGGAGGCGGCCAGGGTTTGGGCCGCCGTGGTAGCTCCATAAGGAGCTAGAGGATAATTTTGCGGCTTCCGCTGTTTGAGCTCCGCACGCGAGCAGGCGGCCGGAATTGGAGACCGCCGTGGGGCTCCATAGGAGCTGGGATTGCGGCGGCTGCCGTTCATGCTCCGCACGGGAGCAGGCGGCTGAAATTGCAGGCCGCTGTGGGGCTCCATAGGAGCTGGGATACGTTATTGCAACTGCCGGCATCAGAGCTCCAATCGGGAGCAGGCAGCCAGATTTGGAGGCAGCAGTGGGGCTCTGTAAGGAGCTAGGATTCATATATTGCGGCTGCCTGCAGCCAGGTCAACTATCGCTGCAGGAAGTTTGCAGCAGCCGGTGAGTTTAAAAATAGCCGCGGCCAGGAGCTACCACTCAGGTAAGCTCAGCTGCGGTAGCACCGAGCAAATTTAAATATAGTTACTGCTCAGCTATGCTGCAGCAGCATATAGTGTATGCTTTATTTTTGGGCGGCTATAAATAGATTTGGCATTAATAGCGGTTGCCACTCAGTCACGTTTGTGCCTATCGTAGTAGATAGCATTCAAAGGTCATGTTTAATTCTTTGGCAATTAACGATATATCTTATCATGCCAATAAAGTTTATGTTAAAAATGATAATTACAAAGGACATTTATTATCACATACACCAATGGTGCAGTGAAATTGGACTTGCCATTGCAGTCCAGAGCGTCTGGCTTAGGAAGCCTTTTTTGAGCTGTGCCTATCAGACACCTGTGGGAGCTACACCTGGTAGCGTCATGGTAATTTCCGCTCACTAGAGGGGACTGTTGAAGATTCTTTTATAAGAGACTCCAACTATGTGCATATCGATAAAGCAGTCGAATCTCAGATTTAATGGGGATATGCTTCTTTTAATCATATGAACGTAATTGCCTGTGACAACACCTGGCAGGGTTGCAGTATTTTTCCCACTCTGTCTGGCGGACTATCGTGAAAAGGTGACTCCGATTATAACGCCGGCTCATCCGAGTCATATGGGGGCCAGAGGTGCTCCAGTCCTTCCCTGTAATATTCCGTTGGGGCTCCAGAAGGGAGCAAGGACTCGGAGTCACTAGGAAGTGCAACCTGTCTGGTAAGTATAATGATGATACCAACAGAGCACCGATCTGCACAGCTAGTCCCGGAGCGGCTGCTGAAGGGAGCAGCCTGACTACCCCAAGTCGGGGAAAAGTCAAAGCCAAGTCTGTGGGACAAGTCTTGTCGGATGATTTAGGACATCTATGGCAGATATGATTGGCCGTTTGTCTCAATTAGAACATCTGATATATCAGATGGTGGCACAAGAAGGCATGTCAGGCAGCAGCTCCTGGCTCAGGGTTGCAATATTCCTCCCACTCGGATGAAAGGAGTGGTGGAGATGGTGCCAAAGTATATGCACATATGCCTGAAGCAACTCCTGGCTCAGGGTTGCAATATTCCTCCCACTCGGATGAACGGAGTGATGGAGATGGTGCTAAAGTATATGCACACATGCCTGAGGCAGCTCCTGGCTCAAGGTTGCATGTCCTTCCACTCGGATGAATGATGTGATGGAGATGGTGCAAAATATTATGCTCCGTATTATGGAGGCATGCACAGGCAGTTCAAGTCATATGCCTGTAGCTACCCTGGTTTCAGGGTTGGAATATTCCTCCCAACCGAAAGACTATCGGAGATGGTGTCACAAAATATGCTCTGTGTTAGGGAAGCATGCACAGGCAGTCCGAGGCATACGCATGTGGCAATGCCTGGTCCGGGGTGCAATATTTCTCCCACTCTAAGAGAGTTTCAGAGATCAGTATGAATCTGACTCCGAACATGAACCCGAACATGACTATGTGCCTGAATCCCATGCTTTAATGCATGATGTGCGAGAATCGCATAGGGAAGAGCTGCCTGCTCTTGCCTCTAAATTTGCTGTTCCCTCGGGGACGGACAAGCCACTACAAGAGGAGTTGGCCAACGACATAAGCTATCTAACAGATATGACAAGCATGACAGACAAGGTCTGCAAATGGAACCTCGCTGAAGTTTCAACGAGCAAATCAACCCGGGGTCAGAGACGCTGGTAAGTAATCTCGTTATTAACCTCCGTAAACTCCGACATGGAGCAGTCTGTTGGCCCAGGTTTGATTTTACTGGCAGCATGGGCTGCCTAGTGGTTTTCAATGTCTCTGGGATAGATCAGGTTGATGTAGAGACATTGGCAGGGTGCCTTGCATAGTAATCTCTGTAAATTCCAAGTAGGAACAGTTTGGTTACCCTGGTCAGGGTAGACCATCATGGAACTGGCTGGCCATAGGGGTCACAGTGACTAGGGAAGCACTGCATCATCATCTGTGATTGAGGTTATCAGACTGCTCAGTAGAATTAAGTAGTTGAAGTCTTCCTCAACATATGGTTTATTTCTCCTCAGTTAGTAGAGTTGCTGGTTCATCGGAATCATCATTACCATCCTTTCTAGGATAGGTAGTTACCAGCAGGAAGCTGGTCTGGCATATAATATATATATTTTTCTGACCAGCAGGTTCATGTTGTGAATCAACAATGTATTGATAATAATCCATAGGCTCTCAATACCAGTATTCCTGATTGAATGGCGGGTCGAAGAGATTGTGTTGTGGACTCTGGCGACTTAGACATGTGGTTTCAGTCAAAGGAGTGCGAGGTAATTCATGATTCAGCCTTGCATTATACTAATTTCCACTCTGAGGGAAATGCTGAGTATTCGTGGTGACTTAGTCAAGAGTTGACAGATAACTCGTATTCCCACATCAAAGGGAGAGTGTGGTTTCAGCTCCAGTCATTAGGTTCTCATTATATGTTATCAGCAAAATGTATGAATAACTAGATAATGCATCTTCCGCGGGTAGAAAAGCCAAAAAAAATTCCGTCCGTAGGATCAATAGAGGAACAGAGGTTCCGAGTGCAATCAGTGACAGCTCATCCGAGGATGAGTGGTCTGGCCAAGGACTAGAAGGGTATATTTCTGATACTTCTCAAGATTACAGAAATATGGTGCAGGCCGAATCGGCTTAGCATTTGGCTAATCGGATTATGGGTTTACTTACCCAGTTTAAGATGGATGATTGGGTTTCTGCAATTTAACTGTTTCAGAGTATCGATCTTGTAGTTGCATACTTTGCCATATCTATACACATGGGGCACAGATTCTGCTGTTTTGATAACAAAGCTAGTGGTGAAAGCCTATGCTGCTCTACTCAGATTAAAGGGCATTGTGTCATCGAGTTTTAGGTAATATGCAAAAATTGCAGCTGATAAAACTTATGGGTAATCGGTAGATACCTTTTGCGATATTACAAATGAGGCAACATGAAATTTAACAGTGCCAATTTGCCTATTCATTCACGCCATGGTAAGGCGGCTGAAGCAACTCTTATTTACTCAGTCACGAGTGACGGCTGGGGCAGCCTGTCTTCTCGGGCAGCTAGCTCTGCACGATTGTATGAGAAGCTTGTGAACAACATATGTGAGTTAATTTTAAACGGAAGTAACAGAGGTTTGTGTGGCTTCCAGTTTGAGCCTAAAGCAGCGTTTATGTGATAGCACAATTGATATTGCTTGTGCTGCTTTATCATTTTCTGTAGTACCATAAGTGAGACAATAAATGATTGGTTATTCACCCACTGTTCACTAACGTTATGCAGGGTGTCTTTTATTTGACCACTCTAATAGCCTACACTCATTGTAGTGTGCGATGTATATTAGTAAATTATTATGCAAATATTCTTCCAATTTCTTCCTAATGAGAGCAGTATTTTGAGATGATTATGCTTTCAGCAACTGATCTCAGCATAAAGAACACAGCCTTTACTCAATCTCTGACGGTCTCTACGTCATAGCTGACATTAGGGTAGCTTGTTATGGGAATGATCTCATAAGCAAAATGAGCAGGATTGCGTACATTGGAAGTTGACAGCATACCCACCAGAGCAGAGATCGGGGATGTCATTAGGTATACAAGTGCACTGAATTTGCTATTACCTATGAGATGAAAGATAGTTTCTATTTTGTTATTCAATAGTCTCAAGATATTGCTGATGGCTCATTAGCAGCCAATAGAATGGATTTTCCCTTTCATCATACAGCAAGAGGCTTACATAGTGTGTGTTAATAAATTATAAAATTTGGTTAAATATGTCTGGATATTTGCAGATAGAATTCTGCACAGTGTTGCATGAGTTAATGTCTAACTCAACAGTCTATTGGGACTATGGTCCGGTTAAGAACAATGGCCATGTATGCAAGTTAGCATCATGATGTTAATAACCCATGGTTTTTCCTACCATTAATGGTTTATCTGTTTAAGTGTTTCACACACAGATTGGGTTACTGCATGAAACCACAGAGCTTTGAAGTCTTCACGTAGTCACTCACGTGACTTCGATATAAAATAGAAAGATTAAACAAGAACTTACCATTTGAAGTTTGATCTTTATTTCATGAGAAGTTGAAGTGAGGGATTACGTGCCCTCCACTCCCAACCCTACTTCTCACAAAGATCATTCGGTAGTTCTAAGCTCGTTAATCTTCCTATAGCTTAGGTCAGCAACTATTCTGTGGTTTCATACAGCTACTTTGAAGATTGACAAGCATGCGGGCTGGCAGGCTCTTCACGTAATCCCTCACTTCAACTTCTCATAAAATAAAGATCAAACTTCAAACGGTAAGTTCTCGTTTAATCTTTCTATTAAACACCAGAAGACGTAGGAGCAGAATTAGGACATTCGGCCCATCAAGTCTGCTCTGCCACTGTGTTGTTACTGTGTTTACAGGCCTGTACTTTACTTTACACTTTAGTGATACAGTGCGGAAACAGGCTTCGGAAACAGGCACACCGAGTCCATGCGACCAGCGATTACCCTGTAACAAGGAACAATTTCATTGTTCAGTTGCCAGGACATATGATAATTAAACATTCTTGACTCCTCTCTCCCACATTCCAAAGATGTGGTGATAGGTTAATTGGTGATAAATCATTGCAAATTGCCTCTGCTGCAGTGATCGGGGGAGTTTGTATCATATGTTACAGTGAAATAAGTGGAGGGATGGACTTAATAGGAATACTCTGAGATCTGGCATAGGCCTCTTGTTGTAGTGAAAAAATATGAAATATCTGCGGAAAAGATGCAGAAACAATCCTTATATGAAACAGAAACCTCCAGCAGGGTAAATGAAAAAAACCCTGTAAGATGACAATCCCTGAGCATATACGTTGCCCATTCTCATGATCAGTTTAATTTATTGTCACGTGTACCGAGGTACAGTGAAAACCTTTTTTGTTGAATCCTAACCAGTCAGCAGAAATACATTATTACAATCGATCCATTTACAGTGTATAGGTACATTTTAAGGGAATAACATTTAGTGCAAGGTAAAGCCAGCAAAGTCTGACAAAGGGTAGTCCGAGGGTCATCAAAGAGGTAGATAGTAGTTCAGCACTGCTCTCTGGTTATGGTAGGATGATGCAGCTCAGTCACAGTTACGGATGGTTACATGAGATGAAAAAGAGACAGGAAATGATTAGTTGGGTTGTTATTGTCATAAATAATGAATGAAAATAAAAATACAGCATCAATGCAAGTTTGCTCCTGGCCGCATCTTCTTTTCTTTGTTTATTTCATTTATGGATGTGAACATCCCAGGCAAGGCTAGCATTTAATGCCCGTCAATGAATGTCTTTGAGAAGCTGGTGGCAAGGCGAGGCTTGTAATATTGTGTCGCTAACAATTTATAAATGCACGTAGAGTTTGTGGCTCCCTTCAGTTCATCTACAGAAATAACCCGGCATGTTGGGCCGAGTTTCTCCTGAGCAGGGAATTGAAAGTTGGCACTTCTCATTTTTTTAATGCTAGGCTCATACCTGCATACAGAACTCTATTAGGTATATAAAGCATAGCATCTGTTAGTGAATAATAATGTCCTTATCTGCACATACCATGATACCGTACCACACTAATGCACCAATCCAGCTGGTAGTTCTTGGCACACTTTCAAGGTCATGATGATTTCAAGCCTAGAATCACCCAGAGTCAAGTGTTCACCCGCCATTCAATATCAGCATTTAAATACTCATTGGTTATAATCGCTTGCCTTTCCTGAACTTTCAATGTGGGCAGATGCTGTTGACATCCTCGGTGAGTCAGTTAGTTCTTGTGGGGAATGTGAATGTCATTAAGAGTATTCGACCATGACAGGTCACCAAGGTACCAGCTGAGACCTTCCTTTCATAAATGGAAATGTAAGAAATGAGATTCTTATCTCCACAGGGAATATCCCTTCATGCACATATCAACATATTATTTATCATATGATTTTAAAACATTGTCACATTTCTCTGCCTCCAACAGGAGCAGAAACAAGCAAAAAATCATCAGAGCTTTTCATGAGCTCAAAACTCTTTAGTCATGGGCATTGACTGGTTGTATTGAATACTGACATTGCCGAGTTAGTTGAATCTTTCAAGGCTGCAATCAACCAATCTTTAATTCATTAATCAACCTAGCGTTGAGGTACAGATAATTCACGGTGATAAATGGCAGAACATGCTCGAGGGGCTGAATGTTAAACTCCCGTACTCTTGTTCTATGGTGGAGTATCGGTTACGTTCAAAACAATTATCTGAAAGTAAAGAAAAGAGAGGTGTTTTTTTTAAACAGCCTTTGGAGGTTGAATTGATTAAAGGCTGATAAATCCCCAGGGCCAGATAGGCTGCATCCCAGAGTGCTTAAGGAAGTAGCCCCAGAAATAGTGGATGCATTAGTGATAATTTTTCAAAACTCTTTAGATTCTGGAGTAGTTCCTGAGGATTGGGGGGTAGCTAATGTAACCCCACTTTTTAAAAAGGGAGGGAGAGAGAAAACGGGGAATTACAGACCAGTTAGTCTAACATCGGTTTGGGGAAAATGCTAGTGAGTTATTAAAGATGGATTAGCAGCATATTTGGAAAGTGGTGAAATCATTGGACAAAGTCAGCATGGATTTATGAAAGGTAAATCCCTTGTGGCCCTTGTGGCTAAAGGGATCAGGGGGTATGGAGAGAAGGCAGGTACGGGATACTGAGTTGGATGATCAGCCATGATCATATTGAATGGCGGTGCAGGCTCGAAGGGCCGAATGGCCTACTCCTGCACCTATTTTCTATGTATCTATGTATCTATGTAAATCATGTCTGACGAATCTTATAGAATTTTTCGAGATGTAACTAGTAGAGTGGATAAGGGAGAACCAGTGGATGTGTTATATCTGGACTTTCAGAAGGCTTTCGACATGGTCCCACATAAGAGATTAGTTTGCAAACTTAAAGCACACGGTATTGGGGGTTCAGTATTGATGTGGATAGAGAACTGGCTGGCAGACAGGAAGCAAAGAGTAGGAGTAAATGGTCTTATTCAGAATGGCAGGCAGTGACTAGTGGGGTACCGCAAGGCTCAGTGCCGGGATCCCAGCTATTTACAATATATATTAATGATTTGGACGAGGGAATTGAATGCAACATCTCCAAGTTTGCGGATGACACGGTGCTGGGGGGCAGTGTTAGCTGTGAGGAGGATGCTAGGAGGCTGCAAGGTGACTTGGATAGGTTGGGTGAGTGGGCAAATGCATGGCAGATGCAGTATAATGTGGATAAATGTGAGGTTATCCACTTTGGTGGCAAGAACAGGAAAGGAGACTATTATCTGAATGGCGGCCGATTAGGAAAAGGGGAGATGCAACGAGACCTGGGTGTCATGGTACACCAGTCATTGAAAGTAGGCATGCAGGTGCAGCAGACAGTGAAGAAAGCGAATCGTATGTTAGCATTTATAGCAAAAGGATTTGAGTATAGGAGCAGGGAGGTTCTACTGCAGTTGTACAGGGCCTTGGTGAGACCACACCTGGAGTATTGCGTACAGTTTGGTCTCCTAATCTGAGGAAAGACATTCTTGCCATAGAGGGAGTACAGAGAAGGTTCACCAGACTGATTCCTGGGATGTCAGGACTTTCATATGAAGAAAGACTGGATAGACTCGGCTTGTACTCACTGGAATTTAGAAGATTGAGGGGATATCTTATAGAAACTTACAAAATTCTTAAGGGGTTGGACAGGCTAGATGCAAGAAGATTGTTCCCAATGTTGGGGAAGTCCAGAACAAGGGGTCACAGTTTAAGGATAAGGGGGAAGTCTTTTAGGACCGAGATGAGAATTTTTTTTTCACAGAGAGTGGTGAATCTGTGGAATTCTCTGCCACAGAAAGTAGTTGAGGCCAGTTCATTGGCTATATTTAAGAGGGAGTTAGATGTGGCCCTTGTGGCTAAAGGGATCAGGGGGTATGGAGAGAAGGCAGGGACAGGATACTGAGTTGGATGATCAGCCATGATCTTATTCAATTTTCTATGTTTCTATGTTCCCAGTCTCATGGGATCCTACATGTACATCTAAGAGGGTGCCTCAGTTTAATGTTTCATTTGACGGATGCTGATGGAGTAGCAACCCTCAGTGACACACCAACCAGTGTTAGCTTTTATCACACATTTCAGCAACTTTAAAAAAAAAATTCAAAATAGACTTTATTCAAGTAATAAATATATACAATACATGAACCGTGCAAAAAATTCATCCGACATTTTCGGAGGCTATACAAACATTCAATACTATTTACATACATTGTTCAAAGTTCACAAATTTCTCCCCCACCCTTGCCGCTCATGAGTCCCACTGGCGTGGAATCCCTTCCATTATTTTGAGGGGCGTCTCCACCACACCCTGCCCCCCATGTCCAGCAGCAGAAGGACCCTAGACTCTGGTCCTCCCCCACCGAGCCTTAGCGTTGGCTGCACCGAGCTTCAGTGCGTCCCTCAGCACGTACTCCTGCAGTCTGCAGCGGGCCAGTCGGCAACATTCCCCGATGGACATCATGTGAAGCTTAAACAAACATGATCCAAGCACCTGCTGGGACAGTCTGATTGAGAGAATGGATGTGGAACAGATGGCCTCTCTTGTGGGAGAAAAGGGGAGGTCACGATTTAAAAAAAAGAAGTCAGCCAATTAAAATTGAGATTAGTCTATTTTTAGCCTCTTAGAAAGTCATTAGGCTTAGGAATTCACTCACTCGAAGGGCAGTGGAAGCAGAGTTTGAATATTTTAAAGGCAGTAGTAAATAGAGGGAGTGAAAGGTTACCAGAGATGGACAAGAATGCAGAGATGAGGTTGCAATTGGATCAGCCATTAAGGCTTGAGTTGCCTAATCCTGTTCCTAATTCATACATCTGTATGCTTCATCAGGGGAGACAAAATTGGGTGGGAGGGGGTCGATGGTTAGTCCAAACAGTCAAATCTAGGGATTCATGTGGAGAGGAGGTAGGTTAGAGGCATCATAGGGCAGAGGTCAAATGAACATTAGATGAATGGTAGGAGTGGAGCTATTAAAGATTGCGGAGAGTGAGACAAATTGCTGCAGGTTTAATTGAGTCACTGCACTTCTGTTTCTGCTCTTCCTGGCCCACAGAACGTATTGGATCTGGCAATTCCCATCTCTCTCAGGCTGCCAGCAATTCCCCAGCACTGGGAAACCCTGCCCTCAGATCTTAAATTCCAATCCTTATAAAGATATGGTTAGTGTTAGAATGACTGAAGCAACCAAAAGGATTACAGTTGACCAATGCAATATGTTTCTGCAAAATTTTATAAATTTTATAAATACTTTTTTACACCAAGGGTGGTGGGTGTATCGAGCGAGCTGCCGAAGAAGGTAGTTGAAGCAGGTACTATTGCAATGTTTAAGAAACATTCAGAGAGGTGTATGGATAGGATAGATTTAGAGGGATTTGTCCCAGCACAAACAAGTGGGACTGGTGTAGATGTTGGTCGGTGTGGGCAAGTTGGGCTGAAGGGCCTGTTTCCACACCGTATGGCTCTATTACTCTATGACTTGGGCAAAACCCACTTAGCTGGATAGGATTGGACTCTCTTTAGTCTGAAAAAGGGCCCCAACTTGAAACAACACTTATCCGTTTTTCAGTTTGCCGCCTGACCTCTGACTTTGTGACTGTTTTTGTAAACCAACATCTGCAATTTCTTGTTTCTACATTTTACTGCTCCACTGCAAACAGATCACTAAATAACCTGATCTCCCAGTGGCTCAGCACTTCCACTGTCCTTGGCCTCCTCCATTGCCAGTGATGGCTAGCGCAAATTGGAGGAACAGCACCTCATATTTCGCTTGTGTAGTTTACACCCCAGCAGTATGAACATTGACCTCTAATTTCAGATAGTCCTTGCTTTCTCCCTCCTTCCCCTCCCCCTTCCCAGCTCTCCCACAAGCATACTGTCTCCGCCTCTTCCTTTCTTTTTCCCGCCCCGCCCCCCCCGACATCAGTCTGAAGAAGGTTCTCGACCCGAAACGTCACCTATTCATTCTCTCCATAGATGCTGTCTCACCCGCTGAGTTTCTCCAGCGGGTGAGACAAGGGCCCGTTACCATGCTGAATGAATGTATGACCTTAAGATGAGATCCAGCAACAATGAAAAAATTGTAAGATTTTTCCAAGTTACAATGGTGTAGAATGTGGTGGGGAACCTGAAGGTAGTGGTATTCCATGCAAATGCCGTCCTTCTCCTGCTTGATGGTATAGACAAGAAAGTAATAGAGGTTAAGGTTTAAAAGACCCTCAATATGCCAGTTGTAAGCTGTTTAAAATTTTCTTCATGTCAATATTTAATATTTACTTTAGGTGCTAACTTCGTGAGTGAGAAAAGATATGAACTGACACAAATTAGACTGTATTAATTCAGTTTAATTTGGGTCAAACTTCCTCCCTTGAATAATCAGCTTAATTGTATATGAGCAGCGTCTCCAGAAACATACCAAGTATTCCTGCAACACGATTCCAATAGATGCTCACATCACATTGTTCCCTTATCGTGTATCTATACACTGTAAATGGATTGATTATAATCATGTACTGTCTTAGCAGACAACAAAAAGCTTTTCACATACCTCGGTACACGTGACAATAAACTAAACCGAACTGGTAGTAGAGCTGCTGCCTCACAGCGCCAGTGACCCCAGTTCGATCCTGACCTCACGTGCAGTCTGTGTGGACTTTGTCCAGGCACTCCGGTTCCCTCCCACATTGCCAAAACGTGCGGGTTTATAGGTTTGTTGACTTCTATAAATCGCCCCTAGTGTGTAGGGAGTGGATGCAAAAGTAGGATAGCATAGAACTAGTGTGAGCGGGTGGTCGATGGTTGGCATGAACTCAGTGGGCTGAAAGACCTGTTTCGATGCTGTGTGTTTCAATCAATTAATCACTTCATGCTGATGCAAACTTCCTGAGCAATGAGAGGGGAGTAAAGAGCAATTACGGTGTGTGGTTGGTACTGGGTTGCCTATGGTTTATTTTGTAGTGGGTTACCTATAAACTTGTAGAAAATTAGACAAGACATAAGGGTTGCCTTTGCAGGCAGTGCTGTGCCCAGTTTCAGCTCGTACAGGGCAGTGAGGAGCAAGAGATTTCCCACTAGCTCTGTGGCATCTGTTTTCACCTCCAGAGGTTGCTGCAGAAGTGACAGCAGATGCTGAATATGCCACCTGTGCATGAAGATATATTTTCAAATGAGATATTAATATGAGACAATCATATGGAAAATTACCTCAATGCTAGTGGGCTATCTGAAGTACTCTAGCAATGTGGTGTCAGCAATGCCGAGGCAGTCATGAGGGATAGGGAAGAGATGGTGTTAAAATGTAAACATTTCACATGTGGCTGAGGGAAGGTGCTGGATTTAAACAACATTTTTTCACTGCACCTCGGTACACGTGACAATAAACTAAACTAAACTGAACTGAAATACACAGTTGGGCAGCACAATGACGTAGCTTGTAGAGCTGATGCCTCACAGCGCCAGAGACCCGGGTCGATCGTGACCTCGGATGTTGTCTGTCTAGAGTTTGCTTGCTCTCCTTGTGACCACTTAGGCACCCTCCAGTTGCTTCGGTTTTCTCCCACATCCCAAAGACATGCCAGTTTATAGGTTAATTGATCTCTAGAAATTGCCCCTAGTGTGTAGGGAGTGGATGAGGAAGTTTTATAACATAGAACCAGTGTGATCGGGTGAGAAATGATCAGCGTGAACTCAGTGGACCGAAGGGCCAGTTTCCATGCTATATCTCCAAACTAAAACTCTGTGACTCAGGACTATGTCCAAGGTTCTACAGTAACTTTCCTCTCCAGCCACTTGTCAAGAGAACATAAAACTGCACTGCACAGGCCCCATCAATTAAACTAATCTTCTGTGACTACACATGGTTTATATCCCTCCATTCCCTGCATATCCATGTGCCTATCTAAAAAGGCACAAATTGCTGGAGTAACTCAGCGGGTCGGGCAACATCTCTGGAGAACATGGATAAGTGACGTTTTGGGTCGCAACCCTTCTTCAGAGATGCTGCATGACTCACTTGCAGTTACTCCAGCACTTTGTGTCATTTTTTGTAAAGCTGGATCTGCAGTTCCTTGTGCTTATCTAAACGCCTCTTAGATGGAGCTATTGTTCCGTTTCCAGCACCACTCCTGTCAGTACATCTCCTTTAAACTATCTCCCTCTCACCTTAAAGCTATACTCTTCCGCCTTTGACATTTCCACCTTAGGAAAAAGGTTCTGCTTATCTACCCTGTATTTGCCTCTCCTGAGTAGACCACTGGAGCATCGGTGAACTCACCTGGAGAACCGTGCACAGTATATATGCCTCCTTCTTTAAAGTGGGAAATGCTTGTATTGGAGGTGGATCAGAGAAGACCCATTAGATTGTTTCCTGGGTAAGAGTTGTGAGCAAAGAACATAAAACAAAGAAAGGTACAGCACAAGAACAGGCCCTTCCGTCTGTGCTGTACAGAGAGTCAGAGTGGGCCATCACACATCTACGGCCCTCAGCCTCAGTACCGGCTCTCCACAGGGCTGCGTGCTGAGCCCCTGCTTTACACCATCTACACATATGACTGCACCCCCGCCCACCACAGTAACACCATTGTCAAATTCGCGGATGACACCACGGTGGTGGGGCTCATCTCTGGGGGGGATGAGTACGCCTACAGGGATGAGGTGGAGCAGCTGACAGGGTGGTGTGGAGAAAATAACCTGCTCCGCAACACCTCAAAGACCAAGGAGCTCATAATAGACTACAGAAAGAAGAAAACGGACATTACACCACTAGTTATCGATGGGGACTATGTGGAGAGGGTGGCGGATTTCCGCTTCCTGGGAATCCACATTGAGGAGGACCTGACTTGGAGCGTGAACACCTCTGTGCTGCTGAAAAAGGTCCAGCAGAGACTGTACTTCCTGGGGGTGCTCAGGAAGAACAACATCACCCAGAGACTGCTGCTATCCTTTTATCGGTGCTCAATTGAGAGCATCTTAATATACTGCGTATGCGTGTGGTACACCAGCTGCACAGCGGGCTAAGAGGAAAGCGCTCCAGAGGGCTATTGACAACGCCCAGAAGATTATCGGTTGCCCTCTCCTCACCTTGGAGGACCTACACAGTTCCCACTGTCTCAAAAAATCCCAGAAGATCATAAAGGACATTTTCCACCCCGGTCACTCCCTGTTTGAACTGCTGCCGTCAGGCAGACGGTACAGATCAACGAGGACAAGGACAAACAGACTCAAAAACAGTTTTTATCCCACAGCAATAACTACACTTAATGTAGCCACCAAATGAGTGCAGGTGTGCTACACACCAAAGGGACTGCGAAATAGACAGAAGAATGTGTTTTTTTTTCATGTTATTTATTTTAGTTGTTTATCTTAGACTTTTGCTCTTAGAAAATGTGTGAATGGTGCACTGACTGGTTGGCATTTCTAATTTCGTTGTACATGTTTACATGTTATAATGACAATAAAGGATTCATCATCATCATCACATGATGCCAAGACCATCACTTATCTATAAGAACATAGCCCACATCCCTCCAGTCCCTGCATTTCCATATACTTATCCACAAATCTTTTAAATGCCACTAACATATCTGCTTCAACCACCACCTCCCCACAGAGTGCTTCAGGAACTCACTACCCCCTGTGTAAAAAACTCACCCTGTACATCTACTTTAAATTTTGTCCCTCTCATCTTAAAGCCATGTTCTCTATTATTTCATTTTCCCATCCTGGAAAAAGGATTCTATTTCTCTACCCTAACCCATGGGCGGAAATCCTGGGGTGGGGTGGGGGGGTCATGTCCCTCCCATGTTTTGAGAGGTGCAGGACAATCCCCCCCATGTCTTGTGACCAGGGCGCTACAGCCAGTCCCAAATCGGCTACAGCCAGTCCCAAGTGGCTGTAGCGCCCAGCTCGCCTGCCCCAGGAATGGCTGTAGCGCCCAGGTCGGCTGGCAGGTCTGGCTGTAGCGCCCAGGTCGGCTGACAGGTCTGGCTGTAGCGCCCAGGTCGGCTCGCTTGCCCCAGGTCTGGCTGTGTGCCCCGGGACTGGCTGCAGTTCCCAGGTAACGAAAACTAATTGAAAAAGGCCTGCCTGCGGGCCGGATGATTTCGGGTTAGGGGCCGGATCCGGCCCATGGGCCGTAGGTTGCCGACCCCCGTCCTAGATGTCAGGCCTCATTGTGTCCCCCCATGTTTTAAAAGCGATTTCCACCCATGATATGGCTCTCATATGAACTTTGAGTTTTGCACTCTTCTGAAGACCAGACACCGGGCATTCATGTCTGATGATACAGTGGTCTACAAGAAGTCCCGATACGACCTTGGTAAGGCCATTAAAAAGGCCAAAAGGGACTTCTGCTCCAAACTGGAGGATGAGACAGATGTTCGGCAGCTGAATGCAATCACCTCCTACAAGGCGAAATCAGGAGGCAGCTCGAATGTCGGCGAAACATCACTCGCTGACGAGCTCAATGCGTTTTATGCACGCTTTGATAGGGAGAATACTGATGTGCCTTCCCGAGCCCCCATTTGCTGTGATGGTATTTCAGTCACAGTCACAGAGGCCGATGTCAAGAAATCCTTCAGAGGGGTGAACCCTCGGAAAGCGCCTGGACCTGATGGTATACCCGGCCGTGTTCTAAAAACCTGTGCGGACCAACTGGCTGGAGTTTTTACGGACATTTTCAACCTCTCACTTCTGTGGTCTGAGGTTCCCACCTGCTTTAAAAGGGCATCAATTATACCAGTCCCAAGAAGAGCAAGGTGACGTGCCTCAATGACTATCGACCAGTCTGTTCGTATTGGTGGAAATGTGTCAGCCTCGATAACAATCAGCATGGGAGCACCTCAAGGCTGCGTGCTCAGCCCCCTGCTGTACTCACTCTATACTCATGACCGCTACCTTCAGGTAGAAGGTACAGGAGCCTGAAGACTGCAATGACCAGGTTCAGGAACAGCTACTTCCCCACAGCCATCAGGCTATTAAACTTGGTTCGGACAAAACTCTGAACATTAATAGTAAGATTAAACGAGAACTTACCAGTTTGAAGTTTGATCTTTATTTTATGAGGAGTTACGATGAGGGACTACGTGAAGAATCCCGTACAGCCGCACGTGCGTCAATCTTCAAAGCAGTGGTGTGAAATCACAGATAATAGTGACTGAAGTATAATAGTAAGACGAGAGAAGACTAGAACTACCAGATGATATTTGATGAAAGTTGGGAGCAGAGGGCACGTAGTCCCTCATCGTAACTCCTCATAAAATAAAGATCAAACTTCAAACTGGTAAGTTCTCATTTAATCTTACTATTTTACTTCGGAGTCACGTGAGTGACTACGTGAAGATTTCAAAGCTCTGTGATTTCATGCCGCGAGAAACAAGTCTACACAACCACAACTGCTTCATTGACAAATGAGGGAAAACATTCATAATGCATACAGTCATGACATAGATTTAAAACATGCTGATGCTGTTAAATGAAGTAATCATAATAGTCCCATCTCTCATCCGGATGGAACCTATAAACAGAACGTAAAATGAGATTGAGAAATACCGTGGTCTGGCAACGGGTTATTATAAAATGTTTGGAAATTCTTTCTTTTGACCATGCTTCAGCCGTTAGGATGTGGTCCGGCGAGACATAATTAACCGTTGCTGCTGCTGTTGTAGCAGCCCTGGTAGAGTGAGATCTGGAATCAGTATCTACTCCTGCATAAATCAACTCCGTTTTATCACCTGGAAATGGTCTGAACTGATACGTTCTTATAAAGTTTTTTGTAACTAACAATCATAGCTAGCTAAGAGCCTCAAAGGCTCTTTGTGACCTTGACGTATTGTTGTATATGTGAGCCCTCACATAACTGAGGGTCTCTGGATATGCCTTGACCTATTTTGAGACCTGACACCCCTTCTGCTCTGCTTAAGTAAATTAAACATAAAATACTATACATATTATTTACAGATGTAATCATCCTGTCCCATCGCAATTATGTAGCGACTGACCTGTTGCGCTAAACCAGCGCCAGGAGGATAAAGGCTCTGTCTTACCTGTTTGCGGTCATCGGTGGTGAAGCGCGGTGTCGCCGGTAGCGGGGACCGCACGGCAACGGCGAGAGCGCCGAGCCTATCCACTGGAGCGCCGCATGGATGCTGCGCGGGGGCCGAGAAATTCAAACACGACGGGTCCTATGTGCTTGCGGTAAGTAAAAAAAAGGGCGGGCCGACTGCGATGACGTCGGCCCGCCGCACATGACTCACTAGCGGCGGCTGTGGCGGCAGCCGTCCTGATCGCGGCGCTGTAGCGGTGGCTGTGCCTGCGGCCGTGCCGCACACGGCCTCACTGGCGGAGGCACATGCCTCACTGGCGGAGGCTGTGGCAGTGGAGGTTTGACGCACGGCGCTCGAGCCACACTGGCGGTGGCCCGTGCGGGCGGCCGTGCCGCACTCGTGCATCACTGGTGGAGGTTGTGCGGTAAGATTATTGTTTTCAACATTGTCGGTTTTATTTTAGCACCGTGCGGTGTTGGGAACACCGCCGCACGGCCCCGGAATTGTACATTCTCACGAGTGCGCGGTCTATGGCGGCAGATTCTTCCCGTTTAGCCGCCAATGACCGCAGACTCGTGAGACAGGCCTAATGAGATCCGCCAAAGCAAAGAATGTAGCTAGAAACCCCCTGGTGAAAATAGTGTTAACACAATGTCAACCTCCCATACTGCATTGTACTTGTCCTGGGAAAACTTGTGTTAAGGATATCCTTTACTAACTCGATATCCGGGGTGAACTCAACAAAGTGGATCTCGTTTGTTGCAGCAAATCGGATGAAAAGCACCTTGGCACCGTTAATGACCCTATCTCAATATTGTCAAAGACCATTAAAAATGAACTCCAAGAGCTCCGAAATCTGTACCATTTTAAATGTAACATGAGCATTAAACAAACGCTTCCCATCTCCTGAAGAAGCAAAATACTGCTTTTTTGGTATTATCCCAGCACTCTGAATACATACAAGAATAGGGGTGACAACCCAAGCCGTAGAGTCTATTGAGAATCTGTAGAACATAAATTGATTTTATCATGCAACGGTTGATTTCCCGAGCCACAGGCTGAACCAGCAAGTTACGTTTAAAATAACCATATAAGGTTGCATTATCATTATTCCCGACAAATCGGGAATCAAACTGCATAGGCCAATCACACAGCTAGAACCTAAAGCGGGCTCTTGATGACTTTATTTGAAGCCCCGACTGATGAAGCAAAATGGAAGAAGACGTAAAAGACCATTCCTCCTGCTTGTAGCGACAATGTATCTTTCGCCACTGTTATGCCACACATTTTTGCAACCTGTGAATTAGTATGAAAACAACATATCTATATTCGGTGTTGCATTGAATCAGAATTTCATAAATACGGTGTGGTCCAACACTCATTCTGTGTTGTCATTGATCTGTACTTTATCATACTCCAGTGGCAAATGAGATTATGTACCTATTACAGGATTCTTTTACTTGATTGCACCCATGTGACTATCATATGCCACCATCATAGTGTATCAACATGAAGTTGAGCATGCAGATATGCATATTCGCTCAATCACTCTTTAACCCATAAAATGCACGTAGGGTCTATAGATAGTTGATACCAATAACTGCAGAGTTAATAATTCATGCAAATCTTCTTCACCTCCAACTAGAGATGACATTCGCAATTTCCCAACTTAGGCCATTAGCATCATTTTGCAATATAATGACATATTTATTGATCAACTACTGGAGCAATGCTGAATACTGTTTGTCCATCATAGTGACTTTAGTAGCTTCAGCTGGTAATAGCAAAGGTGTGTTATCAATGACCTTCATGGCCCTTTATAATTAGCCATTAAGCATGCTGTCAGTTCTCCCACTTGCACAGCTGCATCACATCTATTACATTGCCAATTAGTCTAATGAATAGAAAGCTGCTTATAACAATAAGGCTGTTCCAGGTTTCTATTGACTCCAATCTGTTGCCCAGGGCGGAGTCACAGGCCAATTAATAGCCAAAGGCAAACCCCAATGACCAACTAGTCCATTTGATAACAACTTAATTTTAACTGGATAGAGGAGCCCAATTTCTCAAATATAATTTGAGACTGAAACATTGGATTTTAGCAAAATACAGCATCAAAATATCATCCAGTCAATACATAACAAGTGTTTTTTTTTTAACTCTGAGTAGTCCTCTTTGAATGATTTATTGTCATCATACTGTTATATTGGCTCATCATGGCAATGCCTCCAAATATCTCCGATGATCACTGTAAATGGAAACAACCTATGAAATCAGTTGTTAATCAGCCATCTTTCATAATGAACAGGCCACTCCTGCCATCATTTCATGTCTGCCCTGAATGGCAACTCTGGCCCAATTCCCAAGCCTGTCTTGCAAGACAAACCTGGCCACAATACTCAGCCTGTCCAATAATTCTAACCTGTCCCAAAACAGTCTGGCCATATTTCTGAGCCCGACTCAAAAGACAATTCTTGCCACAATTCTGAACCTGCCTTGAAAAACAATTCTGCCCATATTTCCGAGTCTGTCTTGAAGGCAATCCTGGCTAAAATACTGAGCCTGCCTCAACACAATTCTGGCCCAATTCCAACCTGCTTGGAATGCTAGTAATGTCCAGTTTTACATGGTTAAATGCCTCTGAGTAGATGACAATGTCTTAATCATTTGTGTATTGTACAACCAAGTGTAAATCTTACCAACTTGTAAGTTCCCTTAGATGTAGAGTATAACTGGTAGAGTGCGTAGACCCTCTGGCCAACTTTCATGCTGCCTCCAGCTTCAGTGAACCGCTTACTGCTCATGAAGTCATGGGGTGCGTTGTCACCGAAACTATGAAGCCTTGCTCGTCGTTGGCCTTAATTGGTCCAACAGCTTGTGCTTCGTCCTCCAGGTTTTGCCTGTTGAATAGGTCTTACCTGAATAGAAGCTTCGACGGCTGGCTCTAACGTCCTCTGATAATAAGGTGTTCATTGCATTGTGTTGGGATGGCAACCTTGCTGCCAGGAATGGTACCTCTGACACGTGCCCTTTATCCTTTGCGGTATGCTCCACGGCTAAACCCTCAGACTCGGCGTCAGATTTACACTGACCCGGCATGTTCTGCTCCTCCATAAGGGAGACATTAGGCAGCCCTGTTACAAGGCGCTGCTGGCGCGGCCTCTCCAATAGGCCCACCCTTCAGGGTCAGATCAAAACTGCCCCGGTAAGCTCACCTCCTTCATTGAGGGAGACATTATGCAGCCCTACTACGGGTGCTGCTGCCATACATTAAGCAGCCCTATTACAAGGCGCGGCCTCTCCCATAGGCCGGCACTGCCATAGACTCGGTATCCCCATAAAGCCCCAGGGTTGACCATTTTGCTCGGTTTACCCCATATCTTGGAGACCACTGCGGTCTGGGCACTGCATTGCTGCTGCATTTTCCCCCGGGAATCCCAGCGTCTATCTGCATACCGGAGGAAAAACCTACCGGCACCAGGGCTGACCATTCGTTTAACCCCTATCCTGGGGACTCCTGCGGTCTGGGAGCCGCATTACTGCTGGATTTCCCTCCACGGGCACCCCAGCATCTTTAAACATATCGGAGGGAAACCCTCCCGACACCCGGTCTTCTGGCTGTCCCCTCCCCGGGAACCCCAGCATCTATATTCATATTGGAGGGAAACCCTCCCGGCACCCGGTCTGCTCGACGTCCCCACCCGGGAACCCCAGCATCTATCTGCCAAATGAGGGAAACCCTCCCGGCACCCGGAGCGCCTGGAAGTCACTGACCACCTTGTCAGTGACTGAATTCATGAAAGCCGACATTCCACAGCTACCCGCTTCCGCGGTCGGAACCGGGGTTTCCCCACAGCCCATAGCTGGTTCCCTCGTCGGCCCTCGCGAAGCATCCGGCAGGAAAACCCCTGCAACAAGAGGTTCTTGCAAGGAAACAAAACAGGTAAGAAATACAAACTTACCTGAAGTTTAAACTTACCGCGCTGGAGGAGCTCTGCTGCTCCAACCGGCCGCCTGCACCAATGCGTCTGACGTAATGACGCACGTGCGGCTGTACGGGATTCTTCACGTAGTCACTCACGTGACTCCGAAGTAAAATAGTCCATTATCTGTTATTTGCATTTTATCAGTTTATTTATTCATGTGTGTATATATTTATATAATGGTATATGGACACACTGATCTGTTCTGTAGTCATGCCTTCTATGTTCTGTTGTGCTGAAGCAAAGCAAGAATGTCATTGTCCTATCAGGGACACATGACAATAAACTCTTAAATCTTGAATCTTGAATCATAATTTTATATACTTCTATCAGGTCTACCTGCAATCTCTGGTGTTCTACAGAAGACAATCCAATTCTGTCCAACCTCTCGCTGTAACTAATACTGCCTAATCCAGGCATCATTCGGGTAATCCTTCTCTGCATTCTTTCCAAATCCTCCACTTCTTTCCTGTAATGGGCCCACCGGAACTGCACACAATACTCCAAATACAGCCTAAGCAAAGTACTATAAAGTTGCATTATGAACGGTTGAAAAGATTGCTTGTGGTGATCTTATTGATGCATCTAAGATTCTGGTGAGAGACTCTAAGATGTGGATGTTTCCCCATGTGGTAGAATATAGAATTAGGGAAATAGTTCAGATATGCCTTAAATGGGGTTGTGCATTTAAATGGGAGATGAGAAAGCATACCTTCTCTGAGGGAATCTGGATTTCTCTACCCAAGAGAGCTTTTCATTGACTGGTGGCGTAATGCTGACTGTAAGGCTGGCATAGACTGATTTTTGTTCCATGCAGGAATCAAGGGTCATGGGGAACAGGAATGAAAGTGAAGTTGAGGACTTGATCAGATTAGTCAGGACCTCATTAAAATAGTAGAGCGGACTCAAGGGGCCTTTTCTGTTCCTGTTTATTTATGTTGTTATGTCTTTAATTATTTAGTTTCCCCTTAAAAACAGATTCCTGCACTTCATCAACTACAAGCAGCACCAGGTTCAACTAACTTACATTTTTTAAAGTAACATAATTCCTCCCGATTGGATATATTAGTTTTCATCATATTTATGGCCCTAAATGGAGAGGAATAATAGTGATTCAGCACGGAAAAATTCCTCCGGCCCTCCATGCCAACCAAGATGCCCCAAATAAGCTAGTCCCATTTGCCTGTGTTTGGCAAATATCACTCTTAACCTTTTCTATTCACGAACTTGTCAAAATATATTTTAAATTCTGTCAATGTACCTGGCTCAACTCCTCCTCTGGCAGCTCCTTCCAAAAACCCACCAACCGCTGTGTGAAAAAGTTGTCCATCAGGTTCCAATGACATTTTTTCCCTTCTCATAAACCTATGCCCTCTAGATCTTAATTCCTCGACTCTGGGGAAAAGACTATGTCATTCACCCTACCTACACCCCTTATGATTTTATACACATCTATATGATCATCCCTTAGCCTCCTGCGCTCCAAGGAATAAAATTCTATCCTGTCCAACCTTTCCCTGTAGCTCAGACCCTCCAGTCCTGGCAAAATCTTCTCTGATAATCTGGACTCGTCCAGTGACTGCTGTGAAAGGACAGCTGACAACATGGGAAAGTCCATGTGACAGCTTGGAGAGACAGCTGACAGGAGGGAACAGACCCCGCTGGGGCCGTCATGGGCTAGCTACCCATGACAGCAGTCCCCAACGCTGTTTCAGCTAGTTGGAGACACCTGCTAAATGCTACTAAAAGTAAAATAAAGAGAATACCCCTAGAGCCTGCGAGAGCGGGGGCGGAAGATGGCTCACCGATTGATAACACGGTTACAGACCCAGGAACGGAAACGACTACTGACAAGGAGAGCATGGCACATGAGACATCCACAACAGCTGCGGGACACAAACTTCAGGTGTGCATCTGTGGTTGGGAGAAATTAACATCAGTGAAGGGCTTGAAGATCCACCAAGGGAAGAAAAAGTGCTTGAGAGAGCAGAAACATGGGCCTCGCATTGACCAGTACTTCTTACGAAGCAACCAGTCAAATCAGTCGAGTGAAGCACAGCGACGGGACACAAACCAAAGTTCGCAGAGCATCAGCACCCATGTCACTGAAGAGGGTGATACAAGCACAGAAATGCCGGTGGAGGAGCCCACGCAACAACTACAAAGACCTCCATTGGAGGGAAAGATCAAAGGGCACAAACCTGGAGTGAAATGGCCCAAGGCTGTTGAAAAGAAAGAGTGGGAGACGGTCAACAGTGACCTTATACATATCTTGGAGCAACAAACGGGCACAGCAGTGGAAAAGCTTGAAAGGATGGGCAACACAATCTACAGCTATGGAGAAGAACGGTTTGGGGTGAGTAAAGGGAGAGGTGGAAAGAAATTACCAACACCAATCAAGTCCAGGAGGCAGCAGGAGATCGAGAGGCTAATCAGAGAGAGGAGACAGTTGAAAAAGCAATGGAAAAAAGCAACTGACGCAGAGAGAGAAGGTCTCATGCTACTCCAAGAGGACATCAAGAACCGATTGGCAACCTTGCGAAAAGCAGAGAACTTGAGGAAACTTCACAAGAAGAAAGAACACACAAGAACACGGTTCTATAAAGACCCTTTCAAGTTCATCAAAGACCTCTTCGCAAAGGAAAAAAAGTGGAACTTTGAAAACATCAAAACAGGAATTGGAGGAACACCTGGAAAAGGCCCACAAAGACACGAAAAGGCATGAGCAGTTGGTCATCCCACATGACATCCCGCCTATTCAACCACCTGAATTCAACATGGACACCAGCCCTCCGAGATGGAAAGAGGTGGAGAACACGGTCCGGCGAGCAAGAGCAGCATCAGCTCCGGGGCCAAACGGAGTACCATACAAGCTCTATAAGAACGCACCGGATGTGTTACGCTTTCTATGGAAGCTCATGAGGGTGGTGTGGAAGAAGCAAACAATACCTAAGGCTTGGCGAAGGGCCGGCGGCGTGCTAATACCTAAAGAAACGGATTCGTCAGATATCAGCCAATTCCGGCCAATATGTCTCCTCAACGTCGAGGGAAAAATCTTTTTTAGCATTGTATCACAAAGGCTGTCCACCTATCTGGTAACAAACAAGTACATTGATACATCTGTACAGAAAGCAGGAATTCCAGGATTTTCGGGCTGCTTGGAGCATACAAGCATGATCTGGCACCAGATCCAAGCAGCTAAGAAGGACAAGAGAGACCTACATGTGATCTTCCTCGATCTGGCCAATGCATTTGGTTCAGTTCCCCATGAACTCCTTTGGGAATCTTTTGCCTTTTTCCATGTACCAGAGCTCATCACCACACTGGTCAAGAAATATTACCAAGACCTGCAGCTGTGCTTCACAACAGCTGACTTCAGTACAACATGGCAGCGCTTGGAAGTAGGCATCATGGCAGGCTGCACAGTCTCACCCTTGGCCTTTACAATGGCCATGGAAGTCATCATCAGGGCCTCAAAATGGGTGGTGGGCGGTGAACGAACCAGGGCTGGGCTCCGTCTGCCACCCATCAGGGCATACATGGACGACATGACAACACTAACCACTACTGCAGCATGCACCAAGCGGCTACTTGGAAAGCTGCAGGAGAACATCAAGTGGGCCCGAATGAAAATCAAACCAAGTAAATCTCGAAGCATCTCCATAGTCAAGGGGGTGCTTAGAGACACAAGGTTCTGTATTGGTGACGACCCAATACCAACAGTGTCTGAGCAGCCAGTTAAAAGCCTGGGAAGATGGTATAACGCAAGTCTCAAGGACAAAGAGCAGGTGCAACAACTAAGGCAAGAAATTGTCAATGGACTGGAGAACATCAATCAGACCCTACTGCCTGGGAAACTGAAGCTCTGGTGCCTACAGTTTGGACTCCTTCCTCGGACAATGTGGCCACTGACCGTTTATGAAGCCCCAATAACAACTGTGGAGAAGATGGAGCGAACCATAACTTCATACGTGAAGAAATGGCTCGGTGTCCCACGATGTCTAACTAACATCGGCCTCTATGGCAAAGGGGTCCTGGAACTACCTCTCACTAGTCTAACAGAGGAATATAAGTGTTCTAAAGTAAGACTCCAGATGACACTGACGGATTCTAGAGACAAGATCATCAGTGCTGTTGCGCCGCCCCTAGCAACTGGCCGGAAGTGGACACCATCTGATGCAGTACAGCAAGCTTCATCAGCCCTGAGGCACAAAGACATAGTGGGGCAAGTCCAGCAGGGAAGAGGAGGCTTTGGCCTTACGACAAGTAAACCAACTTGGCGAAAGGCCACAACATCAGAGCGGAGGACGTTGGTGGTTGAGGAGGTGCGGCGACAGGAGGAGGCCGCAAGAAGTGCAAAGGCGGTCTCTCTTGCCAAGCAGGGGCAATGGATGCAGTGGGAAGGTGTGGAGCGGAGGAAGATCAGCTGGAAAGAACTATGGGAATGGAAGCAAGCAAGATCAGCTTCATCATCAGAGCGACATATGACGTGCTTCCATCACCAAAGAACCTCCATCAGTGGTACGGCGAGGATCCAACCTGTGCCATCTGCCCAACTCCAGCGACCCTCAAACACATCATGGTAGGCTGCAAGACCAGCCTCACGCAAGGGAGATACACGTGGCGGCATAATCAGGTACTAAAAAGCCTGGCATCAGCCCTTGAGAACAGGCGGTGTGCGACCAACTCCTTGCCTCCGAGAGCAAGCAACCCTCCCCTAAGGGTAATAACCTTTGTCCGAGAAGGACAGAAAACTTCTAAACTTCCTTCCACCAGATCAGAAGAAGGAAGCCAATGCAGGGCCCGTGACTGGAGGATGCTGGCGGACATCGGCCGACAACTAATTTTTCCACCTGAAATTGCTTCCACCACCCTCAGGCCAGACTTGGTGTTCTGGTCCCCTTCACAGAAGACTGCTTACATCATAGAGCTCACAGTTCCATGGGAGAACTCTGTTGAGGAGGCCTATGAGCGTAAGAAGCTGCGCTACGCAGAGCTTGCAGCAGAGGCAACGCAGCGTGGCTGGAACACCAAAGTCTATCCAGTTGAAGTGGGATGCAGAGGATTTGTTGCGTCATCTACCATCAGACTGCTGAAGGAGCTTGGAATCCACGGTCAGGCTCTGCGGAAGACCATAAGATCACTCTCAGAGGCGGCTGAAAGAAGCAGCCGGTGGATTTGGCTCAAGCGGAAAGACCCATGCTGGGCCCCAAGTATGTCGGGGTGAATCTTTGGGACGGTTTGACACGGGACATGCGCTGAGGGTTGATCATCCTGCAGCGGGGCCGCCCTTGTGGAGGGTGTATAGTGTTAAAAGGCCGAAACACCCAGTGATGCAAGGGTACACTACTGATGATGTGTCCTGTGCCCAACTGTCCCTGAAGGTTACCCCCCCCCCCCCCCGATGTTGAGCGTCTACCACTCTCAACAATCAACGAATGTCGTGAAATGCTCCCCACCTATTGGCACAAGGGACTTCTTAACATCTTGTCCTGTGTATTTGATTCCAACTTAATGGCATCTTTCCAATAATAAAGGGCAAACATAATTGAATACAATATTCCAAGATCGGCCTCACCTTTGCCTTTGTACAACTATAACATAATGTCCCAACATCTATACTCATATCCCTGAGTATATCTTTATTGTCTATGTCTGGTCATCCCTCTTCGCCTGTTGCCAAAAAAGCCTATTGTGCTGCTATGTCTTATAACTAGCCTACATTATGGCCTAGGAAGAAAACAAAATGCTGGAGTAACTCAGTGGGTCAGGCAGCAGACTTGGAGAAAATAGACAGGTGATATTTTGGTGGGGATCCAGACTGAAGAAGGATCCTGACCCTGACCATAATCCAGACCACTCCAATTTGCCTACAGCCACAACAGGTCAACAGATGATGCACTCTCCACTCTGCACCGGACCACTTGGACAATAAAAACACATACGTCAGACTACAGCCTCAGGCTATAGACCAGAGCTCGGTGTTCAACACCATCATCCCTTCCAAACTGCTTAACAACCTCACAGAACTGGGTCACTACACATCTCTCTGCAACTGGATCCTCAAATTCCTCATAAAGAGAGAATGAATTGGTGGCAATATTTCCCCCTCGAGAACAATCAGCACTGTAGCACCTCAAGGCTGTGGTCCTCAGCCCGATCTGAAATGTCGCTTATCCGTGTTCTCCAGGGATGCTACATGACCCATTGATTTATTCCAGCATTTTGTGTCTTTCCTTGGTAAACCAGCATCTGCATTTCTTTATTGCTTCTCTTATATTGTGGCCACACTATTACAGTGGTGGATCTTCAGGACGGAGATTCAGGTAATGATCAAGAAGATTGCTTTGTACTGGACGACTGCACCATTGCACACATGAACTGCCTTTTGTATTTGGTTGAATGGGTTTGGGGGATGAGAAGATGTAATAATCATTCAAAATTCTTTCAGAAATAAGTACAGATTTACAAATGTTGCATGGTTGGTAGTTAACATCAGATGAAGGAAGTGGGTGAGGATGGATTGAAAAAGGCATTAAGCCAACCAGTTGTTGTAGGAAGGAACTGCAGATGCCAGTTTAACTGAAGATAGTCACAAATTGCTGGAGTAACAGCAGGACAGGCAGCATCTCTGGATAGAAGGAATGGGTGATGTTACGGGTCGAGATCCTTCTTCAGAAAAGTCACCCATTCCTTCTATCCTGAGATGCTGCCTGTCCTGCTGAGTTACTCCAGCATTTTGTGTCTATTAAGCCAACCAGGTATGTCAGTATTTTTGGTGTCAGATTGACCTCTCAGGGAACTCAATTTGTTGCATGGTCAAAATAATCGCTTAATACGCTGCCAGTTGTGTTGCAAGAAATATTTTGCAGTGAACTATCACTAAATTCTAACTATATGCACTATAAGGAGGAACAGACTTGAATAATAATAAATGAATCAGTGAACGCTGACATTCTAACGGTGCAACAGTGCACTCTAGTGATAATCGGACAATTCTTGTTGCTATTTTACTAACACAACCTCTTCGAGTGAATAATTAAGATACAACTGGCACACACCACAACCACCAGAGAAAAGATTAGAGCTAATCAGAGCATGTTTTTGACAGAGTTTTGGAATTTCAATCCACCAAAACCATTTATCTTATTCAACAACAAAAATCAATCATATTTTTCTGAAATCCATTTGGTACGTCAGAGCAGCATTTGTACAGAAAGGAAGATAATATATTTATACAAAATGCTGGAGAAACTCAGCGGGTGAGGCAGCATCTATGGAGGAAATAGGCGACGTTTCGGGTCGAGACTTCTTCAGACAGGAGAAGGGTCTCAACCCGAAACGTTGCCTATTTCCTTCGCTCCATAGATGCTGCCTCACCCTCTGAGTTTCTCCAGCATTTTTGTCTACCTTTGATTTTCCAGCATCTGCAGTTCCTTCTTAAACATAATATTTTATAGTGCCTTTTGTGTCCCTTTCAGAACAGTCCTCAGTGCTTTGTATTATTTATGTACTTTAAAAGGATGGTCACAGTTGTAATGCAGGCAATGTAGGCAATGTAACAACCTCTTTGAGCACGAAGCTCCCAAATTGCTCTATGCAAATGATCTGTCCCCACTTCCTATGTCATCGTGGTAACTACACTCCAAAATGCTTCATTGTGAGTGCTTTGTAACATCTGAATGTGACATAAAAACACTATAAAAGTAAAGGTTTTCCTTCCTATCTGAATCTCCTTTTTCAGACTAGGACCTACCATATTCTGGTCCCAATATTTCAAAAAAGGGTACAGTTGGAGGTAAGTTGAACTGCCTTGGGAAAATTCAGATCCATAAACCGGACTCAGGATAGTATGGCTTTGGCTAAAAGGCAGAATTTTACTGAGAATTATTAATAAATTATATTTATATTTCAGTTTTTGTTTTCGATTTAGAGATACAGCGCAGAAACAGGCCCTTCGGCCATCAAGTCCCCACCGACCAGCGATCCACACACGCTAACACTATACTGCATACACTAGGGACAATTTACACTTATACCAAGCCAATTAACCAACATACTTGTACGTCTTTGGAGTGTGGGAACAAACCAAAAATCTCGGAGAAAACACACGCAGGTCACGGGAAGAAGACAACGTACAGACTCCGTACAGAAAGCACCCGTTGTCGGGATCAAACCGGGGTCTCCGGTGTTGCAAACGCTGTAAGGCAGTAACTCTACCACTGCGCCACCATGCCGCACCAGACATTTTGCCTCTACTAAATTCAGTAAATACATAATTTGGTAACCTTGACAATAAATGCAGTCATCTGGATTATCTACATTTTACCATCCCTTTTCACTCTGTATTGGTGCCACTTGAATTTTAGTTTTAGTTTAGTTTACAGATATAGCATGCAAATAGGTCCTTCAGCCCATCGAATCCACTCCGACCTTTGATCACCCATTCACACAAGTTCAATGTAATCTCACTTTCTCATCCACTCTCTACACACCAGGGTCAATTTTCAGAGACCAGACCCCGCACCTATTTGGGATGTGGGAGGAAACCGGAGCACCCAGAGAAGAATGTGTAAACTCCATAAAAACAGCACCCGAGGTCAGGATCGAACTCGGGCCCCTGTTGCTGTGAGGCTGCAGCTCTACCAGCTGCGCCACTGTGCCACAGAATATGAAACGAAGTATGTCTAGGAAAGAAATAATCTTGTTCCTCTGCAATCTTAGTATGAATAATAAACATAGGGACTCTTATGTTTTGCCATGCTCCATGTAACAACAAAGACTGCTACGTTAAGGGCCTATCCCACTTAGGCAATTGTTTCGGCGACAGCCGGCGACCAGTCGTAGCAACTGAAGACAATTCAGTCGCCGGTACCTGCCGTCACCTGGCGACAACCTACGTCACCTGGCGACAACCTACGTCACCTGGCGACAACCTACGTCACCTGGCGACAACCTACGTATCCTGGCTACAACCTATGTCATCCTGGCGACAACCCTATGTCATCCTGGCGACAACCTACGTCACCTGGCGACAACCTACGTCACCTGGCGACAACCTACGTCACCTGGCGACAACCTACGACAGCACCTACGTCAGGAGAAGTCAAGCTACGCTCATTGGCGTCAAGCCGACTAACATTTCAAAATCCAGCGTCGACCAGTAAAACACTACAACTCTTTGGGCGACTGAGGAGACTACTCATAACCATACAGGTGACACCCCAGTGACCATGTGGTGACAATAACCATACAGGTGACACCCCAGTGACCATGTGGTGACAGCCTAGTCGCCTGTAGTTGCCTAAAAAATCGCCTAAGTGGGACAGGCCCTTTAGACTCTTATCAACTATAGCTCTACCTTGAAGATGGTGTGGGGGAGGGGGGGTTGGGGGAGAGGGGTGTGTGGGGAGTGGGGGAGGGGGTGTGTGGGGAGTAGGGGACGGGGGGTGTGGAGGAGGGGGTGTGGGTGGAGGGGTGGTGTGGGGAGGGGTTGGTGTGGGGGGGCGGGGTGTGTGAGGGGTGGGGTGGTGTGAGGGGTGGTGTGGGGCGGGATGAGGTGGGGGGGTGTGGGGGGCTGGTGTGGTGTGGGGGGATTGTGTGGGGGAATGGGGTGGTGTGGGGGGTGGGGTGGTGGGGGAAGGGAGATGAACGGGGGTAAAGGGGTTGTGGGTGTGTGTGGGGGAGGGGTGGTATGGGGAGGAGGGGGAGGGGGAAGGGGGGAGGGGGGAGAGGGGAAGGGGGTGTGGGGGGAAGGGAGCCGTGGGGTGAGGGGTGGTGTGTGGGGAGGAGGGACTCCACAGTGGCCACCGGCCGCGGCACCACACAGGACCTCCCTGCTCCACTCAGCGGCTTGCCCCACTCCACTCACCAGCATCCCCGACTCCACAGAGTGGCTTCCCCCGACTCCACACAGCGGCTTCCCCCGACTCCACACAGCGGCTTCCCCCGACTCCACACGGCTTGTGGACTCAGCCCCGCCTCCTGGGTTTTATTTTCCTCGCCCGGAAGGGGTGTTACCTTCATGGTGACTGAAGGGCGAGAAGACCAATCTGCTGATCTCACGATTTTTGAAACCTTCATAACTTTTGTAATATTCCACCGATCAGAACAAAACTTGGTGCGCTTGGAGCAACGGTGGCGAAATAAATCCTAGTGATATAGGGTACCGTTTTTGCGCAAATTAAAAAAAAAGGAAACTGGAAGTGGTCAAGATGAGAGTTTTAGTAATAGTATGGAAGATAGATTACTAATGATCTGTTCTTGACCAACCTTAATGATGCAAAGGTCAAGGGGGCACACCACACCTCTACTCTCTGAGGAGACTGAGGAAATTTGTAATATTGAATCTGACAAACTTACAAACTTCTACAAATATACCATACAAAGCATATTGTCAGGATGCATTACAGCTTGTTTTGGTAACAGCTCTGCCCAAGACCACAAGAAATTGCTGAAAGTTGTAGATATACTCAGTCCATCAAACAGACCAGTCTTCTCACCATTGACTGCATCTACACTTCACATGCTCAAGGTCCCTTCCAATTATTTGACACTGAAAACAACGTCTTTCTCCTTTTTCATTCTAGGGTGTAGATTGACTAGAAACCAACAGAGGGAGCTTTTGGCTTCCCCAGTTCAATACAAATCTGGATAGCAAATCTGATTTGTGAAACAATAGTTGACCACATACTGTGGGGTGAGGGGTTGACCAAGCCTGCTCCACAATGGAGCAGGCTTGCAATTATGCACTACCTTTTCTATTGCCTGTTGCTTTTATACTTGAAATTATATTATATACCGTAAGAACTAGTGCAGAGCACCCCCACAATTAAAATGTGGATTGTGGAAATGTCGGAGACCCTACATCTAGAAAGAATTAGACTTGTCTTAATGGACAAACAAGAACTTTTTGTTAAAATATGGGCTCCATTCATTAACTATTTGAAGGGATAGATGGGCCCAGCATGAAAACCCAACTGAAGCTTGAACTCAGGATTAGATGTAAATTATATTTCATAACCTACGAACTTATCTCCAATGACGTATTATAAGTAATTCATTCCACCTCTTTTTTTTTTCGATATTTGTAATGCTTGTTTCTTTCTACCTCTCTTTTTCTATCTATATAAAAAATAACACTAGAAGCAGAATTAATCGACAATCGACAATTTTAATAATGTATGATTGATGTATATGAAAAGGTTTTTATTCTATTATAATATGTTACTGTACTTTATAATATGTTTGCTTCTAATAAAAATATTAATAAAAAAAATAAAAAAGAACTAGTGCAGAGCGCGGGCGACCGTAAGAACCAGCGTGGAGCACAGCCTGCAGGGTGTAACCACTGAGCTGGTCCATGCTCAGACTAGAAGGGGAGCCCGCCGAGCCGCTGCTGCTCGTCCCCTGAAGACCAGAGGGTAGAGCTGGTGATGATGACGGATGCGACGGGAGAGAGAGAGGCCGGTAAAAAAGGAGAGGAGCCGGGGGCCTGATCTCCGCGTCCTCAAGGTCAGATGAGGGAGGCTCCCCCGGGGAACAAAAGTGGACAAAATATTGGCTCCATTTTCCAAGTTGAGTTCCATTTACTGAGAGTGGTACCCGATACAAGCAAGCTCCCAGGTTGCTATTGCTATGGAGCCTCCAGTGGTCACTTTCCTCGGTCGTCCAGCGGACATCGGTTGCTGGACGACCGAGAAAGTGACCACTGGAGGCTCCATAGCAACCTGGAGCTTGCTTGTATCGGGTACCACTCTCAGTAAATGGAACTCAACTTGGAAAATGGAGCCAAACATGGCATGTGGGCTCAGTAGACTCTTTCTGTACAACTGCTAATTGGGAGTGATATGGTGATACTCTACTGGCCTGTTTTGTAAGAAAGAAATTTCACTGTGCGTTTCCACTTCGCACCTGTAATAAAGCACCCACTGAACCATTGAACTGTTAAACTCCATTCTTCATTATTACATTGTTACAGCAACAATTTTGCATAGTAGAAAATAGGCCAGAGGTTTATACACAATGAACTACAGAAAGATACGAGAGTGCAGCTTATAGTTTTTCTGCATTGTAGTGTAACAGTTCCAGAGAAAAAGTATGTCCACAATGAGGCAGGTTGGAGAATTGGAACTGTACCCTGGCTGAAGGAAGGCCGTTCAGAAGTCTGATAGGGAGAAGAAGCTGCACATGAGTCTGATGATACATGTCTCAAGCTTCTGTACCTTCTGCCTGACGTGAGCGAGACGAGGAAGGAATGACAGGTGTGAAAGGTCCATGATTATGTTGGCTGCTTTGCTGACGCAGCAGCCAAGCTTATGGAAGGACCATTGAAAAGCTAAATAACAGAGGGAAAGAGACTGTTCTTGAATCTAGTGGTGCATGCTTTCAAGTTTCTGTACTAATGCATTGTACATTGAAACGGGACTTCTGCCCATCAGTCCATGCTGACTTTCAGGCCCCCATTTATACTTATCCAATACTAATCCAGTTTTGTTCTTCCCACATTCCTGCCAACTTGGCCCAACTCCATTCCAGATTCTACCACTCACCTACACAATAGGGCCAAGTTACAATGACCAACATGCACATCTTTGGAATGTGCGAGGAAACCAAAGCACGTGGAAGAAACTAACACAATCACAGGAAGTACATGCAAGCTCTACACGCTTGGATCGACAACTCGAACATCTAAGACTAAGGAGATTACAGAGAGCGATAGACACTGACCAGTCCATCACACGTACTGCCCTAGAGAATGCATTGTAGCGCTGCACTGTGTTCTTTGAGAAAGACGATTAAAAGACAAATAATTGACATGAGCTCAAAGCTCATGCTCCTTCATTATTTTTTATTTGATTGCCTCCGATTCTGGTCACTGTTTCCAGTGCTTGGAAGGCAGAAATAAATTCGTCACTTATTGCTAATTATCAGCATGATCCAGCCAGTATATTCAGAACAACGGAATTTAGGAGTTGCATTTGTTATATGCACAAGCAAAACTGAAATGGAAGTTATTTCCATCAGCTCTCGCTCATTAAAAATGAACCACATCTGAGTTAATAGACAATAGACCAATAGACAATAGGTGCAGGAGTAGGCCATTCGGCCCTTCGAGCCAGCACCGCCAATCAATGTGATCATGGCTGATCATCCCCAATCAGTACCCCGTTCCCTGCCTTCTCCCCATATCCCTGACTCTGCTATCTTTATGAGCCCTATCTAGCTCTCTCTTGAAAGTATCCAGAGAACCGGCCTCCACCGCCCACTGAGGCAGAGAATTCTACCAGACTCACAAGAGATGTGTGAAAAAGTGTTTCCTCATCTCCGTTCTAAATGGCTTACCCTTATTCTTAAACTGTGGCCCCTGGTTCTGGACTCCCACAACATGTTTCCTGCCCTTAACGTGTCCAAACCCTTAATAATCTTATATCTTTCAATGAGATATCCTCTCATCCTTCTAAATTCCAGAATATAGAAACATAGTAACATAGAAAATAGGTGCAGGAGGAGGCTATTCGGCCCATACAAGCCCAGCGCTCCATTCTCTAAGCCTATGACAGTCCCGCCATCCTTGGAATTACCCCTTGTGAACCTAAACTGCACTCCCTCAATAGCAAGAATGTCCTTCCTCAAAATTAGGGGACCAGAACTGCACACAATACTCCAGGTGTGGTCTCACTATGGCTCTGTACAACTGCAGAAGGACCTCTTTGTTCCTATACTCAACTCCTCTTGTTATGAAGGTCAACATGCCATTTGCTTTCTTCACGGCCTGCTGAACCTGCATGCTTACTTTAATTGACCCCCAGATCCCGTTGTACTTCCCCTTTTCCCAACAACACAATTTAGATAATAATCTGCCTTCCAGCTTATGCTACAAAGTGGATAACCTCCAATTTATCCACATTAAACTGCATCTGCCAAGCATCTGCCCACTCACCCAATCTGTCCAATTCACCCTGCATTCTCATAGCATCCTCTTCACAGTTCACACCAAAGAGCTCCGCTCTAGTATCTTTGGTTCACACTGCCAACCCAGCTTTGTATCATCTGCAAATTTGCTAATGTTACTTTTAATTCCTTCATCTAAATAATTGATGTATATTGTAATTAGGTGTGGTCCCAGCACCGAGCCTTGCGGTACCCCACTAGTCACTGCCTGCCATTCTGAAAGGGGCTCGTTAATCTCTATTCTTTGTTTCCTGTCTGCCAACCAATTTTCTATCCATGTCAGCACTCTACCCTCAATACCATGTGCCCTAATTTTGCCCACTAATCTCCTATGTGGGACCTTATCAAATGATTTCTGCAAGTCCAGGTACATTACATCCACTGGCTCTCCCTTGTCCATTTTCCTAGTTACATCCTCAAAAAAATTCCAGAGGATTGGTCAAGCATGATTTTCCCTTCGTAAATCCATGCTGACTTGGACCAATCCTGTTATTGCTATCTAAATGTGCCGCTATTTTATATTTTACTAGACCAAGTGCAAACCCGTTGGGTCTGGACACTGAACGTGCTTAAGACCCCGGGGTTTTAGATTCCGAACGAGCGTCTTACCCCGGGTTGAAAATCCATAGCGAAAAAAATCCCGAATGTGCAGATCCTGGGCTGAAAGTAGCTTGCGAATAAAAACACAGAACGTGCTTCAGACCCCGGGACACAGAACGTGCTTCAGAAAATGGGGTTTTAGATCCTGAACATGATTAAGATCCCGTGGCAAAAATAGCTGGCAAAAAAAGATGGCGTCGTTTTCGGAGCAGAAGCAGTCGACAGCAGCCGTTATGGTGGCTGACCAGCAGGAGGAGACAAAATGAGTGAGTTTGGGGGGGGGGGGGGGGGGGGGGGATGGATTTTATTTTTAAAAGTGTACATAAACACGACGAAATTTAATCAGGAGTGGCTACTCGTAAAGAAAGTTGAAATCTCTACCGAAATGGAAAAAATCTCTGCGTTTCTGTGCGCGGTGTTGGCGTAGCGAGGAATCAAATGCTGCTGGCTGGCACAAGTCAAGCAGATACTTACACACACACACACACAGAGTTTTAAATATAGATAGATAGATAGATGATTGACTCCAGCATCTTCCCCACCACCGATGTTAGGCTAACTGGTCTATAATTCCCTGTTTCCTCTCTCCTGCCTTTCTTCCAATCCACAGGAACTGATCCTGAATCTATAGAAAATTGGAAAATGATCACCAATGCATCCACGATTACTAGAGCCACTTCATTAAGTACCCTGGGATGCAGACCATCAGGCCCTGCGGATATTTTCAGCCTTCAGTCCCATCAGTCTACCCAAAACCATTTCCTGCCTAATGTAGATTTCCTTCAGTTCCTCTGTCACCCCAGATCCTCTGGCCACTAGTACATCAGGAAGATTGTTTGTGTCCTCCATAGTGAAGATGGATCCAAAGTACCTGTTCAACTCATCTGCCATTTCCTTGTTCCCCATAATAAATTCACCTTTTTCAGTCTTCAAGGGTCCAACTTTGGTCTTAACTATTTTTTTCCTCTTCACATACCTAAAGAAGCTTTTACTATCCTCCTTTTATTCTTGGCTAGCTTACCTTCGTACCTCATCTTTTCACCCCGTATTGCCTTTTTAGTTATCTTTTGTTGCTCTTTAAACATTACCCAATCCTCTTGCTTCCCGTACATCTTTGCTACGTTGTACTTTTTAAAATGTTTTATACTGTCCGTGACTTCCCTTGTCAGCCACGGTCACCCTTTAATTCCCTTGGAATCTTTCTTCCTCTTTGGAATGAACTAATCCTGCACCTTCTGTATTATTCCAAGAAATACCTGCCATTGTTGTTACACTGTCATCCCTGCTAGGGTATCTTTCACGTCAACTATGGCCACTCGTCCCTCATGGCTCCATAGTCCCCTTTGTTCAACTGTAACATGGACACCTCCGATTTACCCTTCTTCCTCACAAATTATACATTAAAACTTATTATATTATGGTCACTACCTCCTAATGGCTCCTTAACCTCAAGTTCCCTTATCAAATCCAGTTCATTACACAACATTAAATCCAGAATTGCCTTCTCCCTGGTAGGCTCCAATACAAACTGCTCTAAGAAGGCACTCACAAACTCCCTTTCTTGGGGTCCCGTACCAAATTGATTTTCCCAGTCTACCTGCACGTTGAAATCTCCCATAACAACCTTAGCATTACCTTTACGATATGCCATTTTAACTCTTGATTCAATTTGCACCCTATATCCAGGCTACTGTTTGGGGACCTGTAGATAAGTCCCATTAGGGTCTTTTTACCCTTACAATTCCTTAGTTCTATCCATACTGACTCCACATCTCCTGTTTCAATGTCACCCTTTGCAAGGGACTGAATTTCATTCCTCACCAACAGAGCTACCCCACCCCCTCTGCCCACCTGTCTGTCTTTTCGATAGGAGGTATACCCTTGAATATTCAGTTCCCAGCCCTGGCCCTCTTGCAGCCATGTCTCTGTAATTCCCACAAAATCATACTTGCCAATTTCTAACTGAGCCTCAAGCTTGTCCACTTTATTTGTTATACTTCACACATTCATATACAACACTTTGACTTTGGTATTCACCTCCCCTTTCATATCGCTCACATTTGGCCCTGACCTTACTCACTTATCCCTTCCCGAACTTTCCTACCGATTAATTCGGGAGTCTTTTGTAACTTTTCCTGTACTCACTTCCTCTTTAACTCCATCTTTATACTCCCAATTTGTCAATCCCTCCCCCCCACTATTTAGTTTAAACCCACACGTGTAGCCCTATCAAACCTGCCTGCCAGAACGTCGGTCCCCCTCCAGTTCCTCAGTATATTCCCTCTTTCCCCTAAACTTGAGAACAAAAACATTTTAAAGCATACAAAGTGCTGAAGCAAATCGGCGGGTCAGGCACCATCCCTGGAGAATATGAACCAGTGACATTTTGGTTGGGGACCCCCCTTCCATCCTTAACCTCTCTTTGATACGCTTCATTGAAATCGATGGATTAGAATTCTCTGCGCAGATGGCACCTGGAGCAGATTCTTTGAGTGGATTTACCAGGGTAAACTCTAGGGAATTTCCAGACCTATGCACTTCACTGCTAGATTGGGCGGCACGGTGGCACAGCAGTCGAGTTGCTGCCTTACAGCGCCAGACACCTGGATTTGATCCTGACTACGGGTGCTTGTCTGCATGGAATTTGTACATTCTCCCCTCAGTTTTCTCCGAGATCTTCGGTTTCCTCCCACACTTCAAGGACGTACAAGTTTGTAGGTGCATTGGTTTGGTATGAATGTCAATTGTCCCTAGTGTGTGTAGGATCGTGCTAGTGTGCGAGGATCGCTGATCGGTGCGGACTCGGTTGGCCGAAGGATCTGTTTCCGCACTGTATCTCTAAACTAAACGACAAAAATTTCAAGAAGTGTCCATATCCTAAAAATGTCATGAACTGCCACCAAGAAGTTCAACACCTGAGCTCATGCATGCCTTGAAATCCTGAACTTCATCGGACTTACACACATATTAATTACATAGAACAGTACAGCGCAGGAACAGGCGTGTTCCAGAGATAACAAATCCAAGTCTGTCCAACCTCAGTCTGTAGCTAATTCCCAGTAATCCAGACATCATTCTGGTAAACCTCCTCTCCATCCTTTCCAAAGCCTCCACATTATTCCTGCAATTGGGTGACCGGAACTGCACACAATATTCCAATTAATTATAAGTGGAACTCTTAGCACTTCCCTACAAAGCCTAGGATGTTTGTCATTCACTTGCACCTCCTCCAACCTCATCTACTGTTCATTGTTCAAGATGCAAACTCTAAAAGGCCTGTCTCACGAGTCTGCGGTCATTGGCGGCAAAACAGGAACAATCTACCACTCCTGGGCCGCCAGAGACCACGGGCTCGGTCAAACGCCCGCCGCCGGGGCCGTGCGGCGTTGTTCCCAACACCACACGGTGCTAAAATAAAACCAACACTGTTCAAAAATATGTTCTTACCGCACAGCCGCCGCCAGTGAGGCATGAGTGCGGCACGGCCGCCGCCACAGCTGCCGCCAGTGCGGCACGAGCGCCGTGCGTCGAACTTGCACCGCCACAGCCTCCGCCAGTGAGGCACGACCGCCGCCAAAGCCGCCTCTAGTGAGTCACGTGTGCCGCACGGCCGCCTCCACAGCCACCGCCACAGCGTCGCGATCAGCACTGCCGCCACCACAGCCCCGCAGATCCGAAATGACGTCATCGCAGTCGGCCCGCCCTTTGTTTTTACTTACCGCAAGCTCGTGGGACCAGCCGTACTTAAATCACTCGGCCCCTTTGCAGCGCTCCCGCGGCATAGGCTCGGCGCTCTCGCTGTTGCCGTGCGGTCCCCTCTACCGGCGACGCTGCGCTTCACCGCCGATGACCGCAACACCGGGAGACAGAGCCTCTATACATCAGCGAAACCAAACGTAGACTGGCCGATCGTTTTGCTGAACACGTTTGCTCAGTCCGCCTGGACCTACCTGATCTAATGGCTGCCAAACATTTTAATTCCCCTCCCCATTCCAACACTGACCTTTCTGTCCTAGGCCTTCTCCATTGTCAGAGTGAGACTAAATGTAAATTGGAGGAACAGCAGCTCATATTTCACTTGGGCAGCTTACAACCCAGTGGTATGACTATTGATTTCTCTAGCTTCAAGTAACCCCTGTATTCCCATATCTCCATCCCTCCCCCACCCAAGTCGCATCAGCTTCTCATTCTCACCTAGCAAATAGCTACCAATGGCCTGTTTCCTTTATCATTGTGACTTTTTTGCATATCTTTCTATATTTCATCTATATCCTTCTACTTCACTGTCTATATCTCTCATTTCCCTTTCTCCTGACTCTAGTCTGAAGAGAGGTCTCAAACTGAAATGTCACCCATTCATTCTCTCCAGAGATGCTGCCTGCCCTGTTGAGTTACTCCAGCATTTTGGGACTATCATCCTTTTACAGTGGGTGGGTCGAAGCAATATTTTGTTTGCTGTCTCTTGGATATTTCTGGCTGCTGATACTGGAAACAATGACCAGAATCAAAGGCAATCAGGTAAAGAAATACTTCAGGAGCATGAGCTCAAAGGGTTAACTGTCTTTCTCCAAGAACTCAGCACACTACTACAATGCATTATCTGGATTCCACCGATAGGCCTGCAGTGATATAAACACAGAAGGTGAAATTCCCCAATAATTTAATGATTTCTCAACATGGTTCCTGAAGAAATAATTATCATTCAATGCTGATAACAGGACGTAAGTGATTATGATTTTGCCATGAACAAGGATTTTGTCGGCAATGCTTAATCAAATACATACTTGTGGTTTGTAACAACTTACTATTTATCAAGTAGACATTTGCACAATAATCTAAATGGCAACAATTCAGATAATGGTGGAATGTCATTTGATAGCTCTGGGCCGCAATGGAATTGCTCAATACAAGCGCTTAATCATAGCTTGCTGAGATTCAATTTACAACAACAATTTTTAAAGCATCTCTTATCATAACCTCTCATTAATATTTAACATACTTTACATAGTTTCCCAGTGGTTTTATTTAGGGCCATAGTATCTGCCTCATTCACTTGTCGTGCCAGAGTTTAAAATACCTTTCAATCCAAACTTTTATTTTCAGTAAGAAAAGGGCCATCAGTACTGAGAGAACTTCTATTTTTTTCCCACTGTTGGAACCTGTTGTGGGTATCAAATAACCTCCTAGTCAGGATGTCACCAGCCATGCAATCTACAGAAACATGCACCATCTATCCCAGGCACAAAATCGTGAACAGAATCTGACACTACCCTACTGGTGATGTGGCACTGGGGCGCAAATCTGCAACACAATTACACAAATATTCAAAAGCATAAAGCTATTTTAATATCCAAATGTAGTCTAGGATAGTAATAACATAAGGGAATAAAGAGGGAAGAATTTCCAATGACTGCTCAGAAGAACCTTCTTTGATCAGAACGATTCAGGCTGAGCAATGAAAGTGGTGTTCCTCAACTTGGTTCTGGAAAATGAGCCAGGCCTAGTGAAATGCCAAAATTTAGAAACAAGGAACTGCAGATGCTGGTTTACACAACAGGACACACGGTGCTGGAGTAACTCAGCGGAGCAGGTGGCATCTCTGGAGAACATGCATAGATGACATTATGGGTCAACTTCAGCCCAACTTGCACACAGCGGCCAACATATCCCAGCTACATTAGTCCCACGTGCCTGCGCTTGTCCATATCCCTCCAAACTTGTCCTATCCATGTACCTGTCTAACTGTTTTTAAACGTTGGGATAGTCCCAGTCTCAACTACCTCCTCAGACAGCTTGCTCCATACACCCACCATCCTTTGTGTGAAAATCTTTTTCCCTTCACCTGAACCTATGTCCTCTCGTCCTCGATTCCCCAACTCTGGGCGAGGATTCTGTGCATCTACCAGATCTACCTCTCATGATTTTATACACCTCTATAAGATCACCCCTCATCCTCCAGCGCTCCAAGGAATAGAGACCCAGTCTACTCAACCTCTCCCCATAACTCAGACCCTCTAGTCCTGGCAACATCCTCGTGAATCTTCTCTGAACCCTTTCAAGCTTGACAATATCTTTCCTATATAATGGTGCCCAGAACTGAACACAATACTCTAAATGCAGTCTCACCAACATCATACAACTGCAACATGACCTCCCAAGAGTTGGAACCCTTCATCGGAATGATCTGCCAATGAAATGTTGCCATCTGATCTAAAATGACAGTAGGTGGGAAATATTTAGTTAATATTAATTATAAACATAATGTGACTTGGGCTAAGTATGACAAAAGATATAGACCCCTCCAAGTTAAGAACATTCAATTAGAAAAGACCAATTTCAAGAACAGGCGAGAATAGATCTGACTCAATTACATCAGAATCAACATGGTCATTAAACAATAGAAGATGTCTCAACAGTCTTGGTACATTCCCATGAGGAAGTGTTGCGCCTTGAATGGGATGAGCACAAACAGGAACAATGTGGGAATTCCAGTGCAAGGATCTCTTGTTGGAATCTGTCTAAACTCAAAGTGCATTGAGTTTTTATACGACATTCTGGAGTAACGGCAAAACAGGCAGCATCCTTGGAGAACATGGATAGGTGATATTTTTGGTTGGGTCTCTTTTTCCGACTGATTGTGGTGGGTGGAGAAAGAAAGCTGGAAAAGAGCAGGGGCAGAACAAAGTGTGGCAGGTAACAGATGAACACTGGCGATAGTGGGGGGGGGGGGGGGGGGGTGGTTGTTAGACAGATGGTGGACAAAGGCCAGAGATGGAAAAATTGAAGAGTTGCGAATTGTGAAACCAAAGAAAGGAAAGTAGGTGAAGGGTGAAGGGCGGAGGAGGGGGAGAAAAAAGTGCGAGTCCAGGTGAGGCACAGGGGAGGAGGGGGAGAATTGTTACACTCTTTATGTACATTTCTGAGCAATGTTTTCCACAATGGGCAGTACAGATTACATACATAGCAGAGCTTAATAGTTTCTGCACAAGCATTTAAGAACTTCAAAAAGCAAAACTTCATGATAAGTGTTTGTTTAGCAGACCAGATGGATGTAATGCCCCCAAAACTAGTGGGAACCACTGCACAATGTATTAATTTTAGTTTAATTTAATGAAATAGTGTAGAAACAGGCCCTTCAGCTCACTGAGTCTATGCCAACCAGCAATCATCCATTGACTATTCTACACACTGGGGACAATTAACCTATAAAACCTGCACATCTTTGGAATTATCTGAATCATTTACAAAACCCCCTAGTACCCCCCCCCCCCCGGTCATGACTGACCATGGGCGATGCATCCTGGTCGGATGCAAGCCTGGGCGATGTCATATGGAGGACAGGCTGTTGACCATGCAGCACGTCCCCCCTCTTCACGTTCTATCCAAAGGAACAGCAGGGCCATTACAGTTTGGCACCAGCGCCATCGCAGGAGCTGCCAGAGCGAGGTTGTAGACAACGACAAACTGCCTTAGGGGCTCCGACTCTGGATTTTCTTTAGGTTTACCATGACTGGATATGGCCACAAGGCAGTGGAGGTTTTAAATCAGAGCTTTCCCACTCCTAGATGGATTGCCTTCCCAGGCTGACGAGCCCCATCTGCCCGAGACTCGTGGGGGCGGGAGCGTCTACCTTCCCGTGCAGGTCTATAGCACCTGCCCACTGCCCAGGTTACAAAACCAAGTACTATGGATTCAGAGCAGCACATTGGCTCAGCTACTAGAGCCGCTGCCTCACAGTTTCAACAATCTGGTTCAATCCTGACCTCTGGTACTGACTGTGTGGAGTTTGCACATTCTCTTTGTGGCTACATGGGTTTCCTCCAGCTGCTCCGTTTTTCTTCCACAACCAAAAGACATGTGGGTTGTTTAAGCCCTTGTCCCACTTTCCCGAGTTACTCACGAATTCTCCTGAGTTTTCCCCTTGATTCAAACTCGGGGAATGTCCGTAGCGAGTCCGTAGATATTTCGTAGTGGCTCGTAATGCCAGCCGTAGGTACTCGGGGTATCAGGTAAGTCAGGACTTTTTTTCAGCATGTTGAAAAATGTCCACGAGTAAAAAAAATAGCCCCGAGTACCTACGGCTGGCATCTCTGAGTTTGAATCAAGGGGAAAACTCGGGAGAATTCATGAGTAACTCGGCAAAGTGGGACAGGGGCTTGTCAATTGACTTCTGTAAATTGCCTTTGGTGTGCAGGTGAATGGTAGAATCTCATGGGAACTGAGGAGAATGCGGGGAGAATAAAATGAGATTAAGAAGCCTGATGGTTCGCTTGGACTTGATTGGCCATAGACTCTGTTTCCATGCTGTGTTACTCTAGGACTCTATAAAACTTTAATAGATTATAACACATTTAAGGAGGATGCAGGCCGCCTCGTACATAATAAATTAACGTTTCATACTGAATTGAGTCATTGTGGTGGAAAAAATACTGAAGCACAATCTAATTAATGTTAGAGTGCAGACAGGAACAGGCAAACTTAGAGTCATGTGTTAAAGAAGGAACTGCAGATGCTGGAAAATCGAAGGTAGACAAAAATGCTGGAGAAACTCAACGGATGAGGCAGCATCTATGGAGCGAAGGAAATAGGCAACGTTTCGGGTCGAAACCCTTCTTCAGAGTCATGTATAGGTAAGTTGAGAAATCTGTTATAAAAACAATATAAAGACTAATTATAATTAGTTCCAAACAGTACAAAGGAAAGGAAGTCTTTCTAAATCTTCATAGGCCTTGGCTGAACTATTGTGGCGAGTTCTAGGAATAGATGGATGTCAGTTCCCTGGAGACAGTACAGAGGAGATTCACTAAAATGGTAACAGGGATGAAGACGCAGTTAAGAGACTGGAGAAATGTTTTTAAATCCATTGGAACAGAAAAGGTCAGAAGTGAAAATAAAAAATCTTGAGGATTTCCAAAAATAAGGAGAAACTGTTTCCTGTGGCATTAAATTTGGCCCAAAATATAAGATTACGAGAAAAAAAAGGCAGAGTGAGCAGGAAAAATGCAGCAAGTTGTTCAAATCTTGAATGCGTTGCCTGAAAGAAGAAATGAAAATTTACCCTTTGAATTTGGTAGAGTTGCTGTCTCCCAGCGCCAGAGACTTGGGGTCGATCCTGACCACAGGTGCTGAGTGTGTGCAGTTTGCACATTCTTCATGTCACCGCGTGTGGTTCCTCCAGGTGCTCCCATTTCCTCCCACGTCGCAAAGACGTGCTGGTTTGTAAGGTAACTGGTTTCTGCAAATTAACCCTAATGTGTAGGGAGTGGACCCAATTGACCCTAATGTGTAGGGAGTGGACCCAATTGACCCTAATGTGTAGGGAGTGGACCCAATTGACCCTAATGTGTAGGGAGTGGACCCAATTGACCCTAATGTGTAGGGAGTGGACCCAATTGACCCAGTGTAGGGAGTGGACCCAATTGACCCTAATGTGTAGGGAGTGGACCCAAAAGTGGGATAACATTGAACTAGTGTAAACGGATGATCGATAGTCGGTGTTGATTCGATAGGTCGAATGGCCCATCTAAACTAAACTAAACTAAAATTCACCATTGACTTTCAAAAAGGTGCTGGAGAAATGCTTGCAGACAAAAATAATTGTTGGACTATGGAAAAAAGCAGGGTATGTGCTTAACCTATCTGTAACTATAACGCCGTTACACTCCAGCACCATATTCTGCACTTTAGTATTTTTCTCTTTGCACTACCTCCTGTATTGTACTTGTGTATGGCTTAAATGTACTCATGTTTAGTATGATTTGACTAGATAGCATGCAAGCAAAACTTTTCATTTTACGTGTGATAATAATAAACAAATGCCAATAATTGAACAGCACTACTAAAGAGCTAACACCGACATAATCAGCCTAGAGGTTGCCTTCAAGATGATTGCTTGATTTAAACAGGATTGGATGAGTTTCAGTTTACCTATTATCATCTCTGGCATTCCCTCTTCTGGTTGTTATCATCGGGTAGGGGCTGCAGAAGACTGAACTCCCACCCCACGTGATTCAAGAACAGCTACTTTCCTACAACTATAAGGTTCTTGAACTGAACTGCCAACCCTAATCCTATCTCGGCAATGGAACACTATTGTCACTTGTACCTAATTGTGTATTTTTGCACCAATGTCTTGTTTTTAGTTTGCAGTCTTTTTTTTCACACTTTCTTGTAGAATTTATATTTAACGTGTGTCTAATTAAGATTTTTATATGTTATCTATCCGTGTGCATGTGATATAGCAGCAAGTTTTTTCATTGTACCCGTATCTCACCATACTTGTTCTTATGGCAATAAACTCGATTTGCTTTATTAGCATATATAAATATTCAGTGAAAAAACTCTCATCACCTTCCATTATGTAAATACAGCAACATTCCAAAACTCCGAGAAATTGTCAGACATCTTAAGGATGTTTCAAATATTCACCCCCACAACTAAATGTGAAGGTTTCAAATCAATCTGTGCTATGGATCTCCACAACATGTAAAACAATTCTACTACTTTTTCATTTATAACAACTCAAAAGTCGCTCACTTTTGCTTTTAAATGAAACTTTTACTATGTTTGCAGGCCTGCAATGCTCCCGTGAATACGTGACCACACATTTTTAAGTATTGACGTGTCACCCTCATCTGGTGCTAATATTTTCTTAAATACTTTTAGAACGTTCAATGCTAAAAATGATTGATGTAAGCGAGGTTTCACTTGTTATTGCAGAAAGGGTTCCGTGTGCTTTCAGCCTGTACGACTTTTCACATTAATCAGCATCAATAAGTAAATAATAATTAATTAATTAATGATTAATAAATAAATAATGCCAGATCTGATACATAAAACTCCAGGCAGGTTGGCTCTGCAAATTATTATAGCTAGCATATCGAATACACAACATTCAGCTGGGTTATTGTGCTGACCCAAGTTGTTTTTTAATACCACTGATACCTAAAGAAAAGCCTGAAAAAATTGCACTGGAATAAAATAGCTCAAAATTAACCCCAACCAAACGGATAAATAGTTCAGGAATTTATCTAGAGCCATAGAATAAAATATGGAAACGGGACCTTTGCCCATTAAAATTGCACCGTTCATTAAGCACCCAATTCCATTAATCTTATTTTATTTTCTCAACATTTCCACATTTCCAATCAAACTCTCGCAGATTCCACCACACACCTACACATTAAGTGGGCAATTTTATTTTCATTATAGTGGGCAATTTCATCAGTGTGAAGAAGGCCCTGAAACGTCACCCATTTTTCTCTCTCCAGAGATGCTGCCTGTCCCGCTGAGTTACTCCAGCATTTAGTGTCTACCTTCGATTTAAACCAGCATCTGCAGTTCCTTCAAACACATTTTGTCAATTATTTATTTATCTGTACTTTGTTGCTGAAATATTATATTCTGCATTGTTTAGTTTCTCTTTTGCACTCCCTGCTGTACCTACGTATGATACGATCAGCCTGGATAGTGCGTCAAGATTTTTTTCACTGTAACTTGGTACACATGGCAATAATAAACCAATACCAATGAAACCACCAACTTTTGGGATATGGCAGAAAACTGGAGTACACAGAGGAAACCGATACATTCCATTCAATTCAGTTTTATTTGTCATATGTAGGTTAACACAGGGTCAACGGTACAATGAAATGTTTGACAAGACAACGGGTCACGTCAGCAATAATATCACAAGGATAAAATATGATTAAATTGACATTGGTAAGGTAAAAAGACAATAATATAATAATCAACATATATGATGTGAAATGTGTTTATGATTTCAGAGGCCTGATGGCCTGATGATAAAAACTGTTCTTAAGTCTGATGGTACATGCAGCCATTATTCTTTATCGTCTGCCTGACGGTAACAAGGAGAACAGTCTGCATGCTGGGTGGCTGTGGTCCTTGATGATGCTGTGTGCCTTCCGCAGGCACCGCTGGTGGAAAATGTCCTGAATGGCCGGGAGACAGTTGCCAACGATGTGTCTGTGCCGCCTTCACCACTCTCTGTAGTGATTTGCTGCTGTGGGCAGAACAGTTCCCGAACCAGTCTGTGATGCAGCCGATCAGCAGGCTCTCGATGATGCATCTGCACAAGTTTGTGAGGACCTCCGCTACATCGATGACTGTTTTGGTGCCACATCCTGCACCCACACACAACTGACTGACTTCATCTGCTTCACCACCAACTTCCATCCGGCACTCAAATACACCTGGACCATTTCCGACACTTCCCTACCATTCCTTGACCTCACTATCTCCATCGCAGGTGATAGACTTCTTACCGACATCCACTACAAACCTACCGACTCCCATGGCTATCTGGACTACACTTCTTCCCACCCTGCTTCCTGTAAGGACTCCATCCCCCACTCCCAATTCCTCCGTCTACGCCGCATCTGCTCCCAGGATGAGGCGTTCCACACCAGGGCATCCGAAATGTCCTCATTCTTCAGGGAACGGGGGTTCCCCTCCTCCACCATAGATGAGGCTCGCATCAGGGTCTCTGCCATACCCCGCAACATTGCTCTCGCTCCCCATCCCCCCACTCACAACAAGGGCAGAGTCCCCCTAGTCCTCACCTTTCACCCCACCAGCCGTCACATACAACAAGTGATCCTCCGTCAGTTTCGCCACCTCCAACGTGACCCCACCACTCGCCACATCTTCCCATCTCCCCCCATGTCTGCCTTCCGCAAAGACCGCTCCCTCCGTAACTCCCTTGTCAATTCTTCCCTTCCCTCCCGTACCACCCTCTCCCCGGGTACTTTCCCTTGCAACCGCAAGAGATGCAACACTTGTCCCTTCACCTCCCCCCTCGACTCCATTCAAGGACCTAAGCAGTCGTTCCAGGTGCGACAGAGGTTCACCTGCATCTCCTCCAACCTCATCTATTGCATCCGCTGCTCTAGATGCCAGCTGATCTACATCGGTGAGACCAAGCGGAGGCTTGGCGATCGTTTCGCCGAACACCTCCGGTCGGTCCGCAATAACCAACCTGACCTCCCGGTGGCTCAGCACTTCAACTCCCCCTCCCATTCCGTATCTGACCTCTCTGTCGTGGGTCTCCTCCATGGCCACAGCGAGCAACACCGGAAATTGGAGGAAATGCACCTCATATTCCGCTTGGGCAGTCTACATCCTGGGGGCTTGAACGTTGAATTCTCCCAATTTTGCTAGCCCTTGCTGTCCCCTCCCCTTCATCAGCCCTCTGGTTGTCTCCTCCCCTCCCCCAGCCCTCGGGCTCCTCCTACGCCTTTTTTCCTTTCTTCTCCCCACCCCCTATCAGTCTGAAGAAGGGTTTCGGCCCGAAACGTTGCCTATTTCCTTCGCTCCATAGATACTGCTGCACCCGCTGAGTTTCTCCAGCATTTTTGTGTACCTTCGATTTTCCAGCATCTGCAGTTCCTTCTTTAACAAGTTTGTGAGGATGCTGGCGTTCATGCCAAACTTCCTCAGTCTTCTCAGGAAAAAGAGCCGCTGGTGGGCTTTCTTTGTTATTGTGTCCGTGTGCAGTGTCCAGGAGAGGTCCTCAGTGATGTGCACACCGAGGTACCCTGCTGACCCTTTCAACCTCAGCATCACCAAAGTGGATGGGGAGGTGTCCACTCCCCTGCTGTCTCCTGTAGTCCACGATCATCTCTTTAGTTTTGCTGACATTGAGAGAGAGGTTATTTTCTTGGCACCAGCTGTTTAGTGCCCTTACCTCCTCTCTGTAGGCCGTCTCATTGTTGTCTGTAATGAGGCCCAGGATGGTTGTGTCATCAGCAAACTTTAGGATGATGTTTGAGCTGTGCTTGGCAGTACAGTCGTGCATGAACAGGGAGTACAGGAGAGGACTGAGCACACAGCCCTGTTGTGTGCCTGTGTTGAGGATCAGTGAGGAAGAGGTGTGGCTGCCAATTCTCACCATCTGGGGCCTGCCTGTTAGGAAGTCGAATATCCAGCTGCAGATGGAGGTCTCCAGTCCAAGATCAAGGAGTTTGGGGACGAGTTTTGAGGGAATGACAGTGTTGAATGCCGAGCTGTAGTCAATGACGAGCATTCTCATCTGTGTATTTCCTTTGTCCAGGGAAAATTCACAAGGAAAATATAATAACTTCATACAGAGAGCACTGGAGGTCAGGATTGAACCTGGGTTGCTGGAGCCGTGAGGCAGCTGCTCTACTTGCTGCACCACTGTGCCACCGTTGTATCATGAAACTCCCAATAGCAATAGAAGCCACATAGTGCTGGAGTAATTCAGCGAGACAGGCAATAACCTGACCCAAAACATCATTTATCCATGTAGTTCAGAGATGCTGCTTGACCCGCTGAGTTACAGCAGCACATTTTGTAAATCAGCATCTGCAGTTCCTTGTTTCCCAGTAACAACTTAGGAAAGCTGTGCAGCACAGAACGCCACAGGAGATCCTTTTGCAGCACAGAACGCCACGGAAGATCCTTTTTCCCTGTGGCTGTCAAACTGTACAACTCCTCCTCCTTCTGTCATGGGGTAGACTGACTTCCCTTCCCCCTCCCCCCTCCCCAATCTTTGCACATCCCCAATCCTGGACTTTCCATTCATCACATTAATTTCATGTTTCATGTACAGTATCTTGTTGTGTTTTATGACTGTCGGCAGACTGAGATTTCCCTGCTGGGATAAATAAAGTTCTATCGTGTCATACCATATCGTATGATCGTTTAATCAAAGCCCATGCCTCCCGTGACTGCGGATGGTCAAGATTATAAATGATCTCCTTCTATTTTCTTTTCTTCTCTTCTCTTCTTTTATTCTCTTTCTTCTATTTTCTGTCTCAACTTTCTTTTTTCATTCTTTATTTTTCTTTTTCACACACTATATATCTCACATTTTTCTATTTTTCATTATCTAACTTTTTTCTTTTTCTTCTTTATTTCAAAAAAATTAAAAAATAAGAAGCTGTACATAAAAGGTATTATGAAAATATGATTGTATACAATTGTACTTACTTCTAATAAAATTAAAAAAATAATTTAAAAAAAGCCCATGCCTCATACTCCTCATAATCAGATTCCAGAATTGCCCAGCCCCACCTAAGAAATCCACACAACTCACCTTCATCAAATGTTTAATCCAAGATCACTTGAAGTACCACTACCTTGGACTGACCTAGGCTGCTGTCATGTCCCACCCTGGTAAGGCGCAGGTAAGGCCCCATTTGGAATCTTGTGAGCAATTCTTGTCACCCTATCTGAGGAAGGATGTGATGGCTCTGGAGAGGGTCCAGAGGAGGTTTACAAGAATGATCTCAGGAAAGAGTTGGTTAACCTATGATGAGCGTTTATCGTCACTGGGCCAGTACTCGCTGGAGTTTAGAAGAATGAGGGGGGACCTCATTGAAACATACAGAATAGTGAAAGGCTTGGATAGAGTGGATGTGGAGAAGATGTTTCCACTAGTGGGTGAGTCTAGGGCTGGAGGTCATAGCCTCAGAATTAAAGGATGTTCTTTTAGGAAGGAGATGAGGAGAAATGTCTTTCGTCAGAGGGTGGTGAATCTGTGGAATTCTTTGCCACAGAAGCCTGTGGAGGCCGTCAGTGGATATTTTTAAGGCAAAGATAGATAGATTCTTGATTAGTACAGGTGTCAGAGGTTATGGGGAGAAGGCAGGAGAATGGGGTTAGGAGGGAGAGATAGATCAGGCATGATTGAATGGCAGAGAAGTCTTGATGGGCCAAATGGTCTAATTCTACTCCTGTCACATGACCTTATGACCCACAACCCCACACACCGCCTTCCCCACCACTCCCTTGCTTTTGCCTCAAGTGCGCACCCAACAGCGCTAGCCTTCAAAATGTAGCCAGCTGTAATAGTAAACAGATTCAAAAATTGCTAATGAAGTTCTGCCGATAAATTAGGATAACAGACAGAAAACTTGTAATTCCTAGGACCTTAGCTGCTAAAAAAATCCATTGGCTCCACCCACCCATCATCAAGGCACCTCCTCTCCCCATATCATCACCGCTCTAACCATCCTAACCCATCTCCCTGTAAAGGTCAGGACTATTCTCTCTTGCAGCATCTTGGCACTAAAGGCGTAGTATTACTGGAAATGCTAGGTGCTGGCAACAGTCATAATTAGCATCAGCTTGTTTCATTTTCATCTCAGTGAATTGGAAGTACAGATTTGTAGAGGGTTTTATGATGGCCGATAATAATAGCACTTAATCACATCCATGCCTGTAGATAGCTCAAGAAACTATTAACACTGTCAGATCTGTTCTGATAATGTTATTGACAAGAAACACACAGGGGTGTTGTAAAATGCTAGATAGATAGATTAACAGACAGATTAGTACATTTCAAATAATTTACAATTATGCACCTTAAAATTATGAAGACATTCCTAAGTTTGTTTCACGGAAATGCAAGTATATAATCCAATGAAAGGAAAGTGAAGGCATCGTCCTCTGTATGAAGTACATTCCAGTAGGGGATTTTAAAGTAGTTTTGTGTTTGATTCCGATCCAGCTTCCTCTGCCATTCTCTCTAATGGCTCTTATACGTGCCTTTCGTCAGCCGCAATCTATGAGACTCACCGCTGTTAGGCGCTAGTTATTCTGAAAGACAGCAAAGCTAGTGTGAGAAATGAAACGGCATCCAATCAGTAAAACAGTTGTTAAAGATTTGGGAGTGTAAAAGGGGCCTGCTGGAACTCACTTGGCACCCTCAAGTCATGAAGTCATTAGAATGATCCAGTGAGGCCACAGTGGTTGAGTGAGGGAGTAAGATCCACAGACCAAGAAAAATTGTTTTAACAGATAAGAAGATGAAATAAAGGAAAATGAATTCCAGAAATCTTTAAGGGAAACAAAATAGTTATGCATCTATTTAAAATCGATTCATTGCGGTTAGTTTGAAATAATTTAAAATAACGATATGCGGTTTGCAAGGCACTTATTGCATTACATCGTTTTGCATTAGCTCAGTCTTTTCCATACACCCAGCAATGTGAAATTCCTTTCTCTGTGACATTCCCCTTGAATCAAACAACTTACATGTTTTTAAATCAACAGGCCATCCTCTAGTTCACAGTTCTTAATTTAATTGCAGTACCTAGTGATTGGGTCTTTGCTGATTCAAGGTATCGAGGCTAATGGGGCTAAATGGGAATAGTGAAGATAAATACAATGGGCAGTATTGGCATGTTTCTGGGGCTTGTTTGTTGCTGCATGACTCTTGGTGATTCTATGAAATTTAGCTATATTAAAGGCTTATTTAATTGTAAATATAATTTTTACAATATTTAAAATTATTTAAATTGTAATATTTAAATTGTATCTTATCTTATCCCTGGCCCTTCTTCAATAGCAATGTTAGCAGCCCCGTTTGCCTTTGGCATTGATTTTTGAACATTGGTGACTTTAGAGGAATTCCAAGATCGTCTGCCTTAACTTTTGGTAAGAGATCAATGGAAGCCATGGATAAATGGCTTAACGGTAGACAACCAGGAAAACCCCAGGCAGGCCTGGAAAATTATCCTGGTTATGTTGAAAGCCCATGAAAGAGTTAACAGGAATTAAAATCAATTGATGGCCGTCAAAATAAAGTCACCTGTTATTTACCTAGAATAACCACCAAACCTTTATTTACCTAGAATAACCAGATTGTGGCGGCAGCTGATAGCAAACCAAGGTCACGACGAACCATCGGCTCTAGAGGGCGGCGTCTTGGTGGGGGAGGCGCGAGTCACGGGGTCATTATCTGAGTTATTATTTAAGGCCGGGCAACGCCCGTGTCAGCAGAGGAGTAGGGAGCTGTATGCAGAAGAATAAACACGTCTAGAGCACACACTTGTGTCCGACTAGTTTTTGACTGGACTCCTGCCAGTCCCCGCCACAATTGGTGACCCCAGACGCCCAGGAGTGTAATCCTGGAGGGATTTTTTTTTTTTTAAAGCATCCGGCTGCTGCTGCCTACAAGGCTGACGAGACCGAACTCAACGCTGTCTCCCTGAAGCTACCTACATTTTGGACATCCCAGCCGAGCGTTTGGTTGTTGCTCCGGATCTACGGGCCGAGCCGAATGCAGCACGCCTGTCAGGTCCTTAACATGGGCGGGCTCGGCGACCGGATGCCCTCGGCCCTCTTGAGCGAGATGCTCACGCTCATGGGTGATCACCTGTCCTGTCCGCTCTTTGAATTCACCTACCTGCAGCAGCTGCCACGAGAACTCTGCCAGCAGCTCGTGGGGGAGAGTTTTGAAGATCCAATCCGGCTAGCGGCCTGCGCTGATGAACTGTGGATCTCTGACCAGCGGCAGGTGGGCGCGCTGGAAAATCTGGAGCCGCTGGAGTCCCCAGAATCGCTGGACCGGATTGATTCAATGACCAGGCTGGCCCAGCAACCCAGGACCACGCCCACAATAGGGCCACGCCCACAGGAGCCACAGACAAGACAAGTGGCACAGGAGAGGAGGCTGGCTGAGCCACAGACCAGACAAGTAGCACAGGAGAGGAGGATGGCTGAGCAGGATCCAGAAGATCCAAGGAGAAGAATGTGGTGTTTTTACCACCAGTGCTGGGGTTCAGCAGCACGCCAATGTCGCCAGCCATGTTCGTTTCCGGGAAACGGCAGCACCGGCAGCCGATAGTCACTGTGGTGGCCGGCAGGATCCATTGACTGTATGTCTGGGTCCGGCGCTCGGGGCTCAGATTCTTGGATACGGGGGCGGAGGTCAGCGTATTGCCCCCATCTGGATTTGACCTTCGTGCTGGTAAGAGGGGCCCCCCGGTGGACAATGTCTACACCCAGGTACTGGCTGAGTTCCGGGACATTGTCACCCCCAAGTTCGGCTCGGCCAGCCTGAGGCACGGTGTCATGCAACATATTCTGACATCAGGTCCACCGCTCCACGCTCGCGCCCGTAGGATCGCTCCTGACAAGCTCCTCACAGCAAAGGCGGAGTTTCGGAGTATGGAGGCCATGGGTATCATTCGACGCTCCAACAGCCCATGGGCTTCCCCGCTGCACATGGTGCCGAAGGTGTCCGGCGGTTGGAGGCCGTGCGGGGACTACCGCCACCTTAACGAGGCCACGACCGCTGAACGTTACCCTATTCCCCACATACAGGACTTCTCAGCCCATCAGGCCGGGGCTAGGTTCTTCTCTAAGATCGACCTAGTCCGGGGATATCACCAGATCCCCGTGCGACCGGAGGATGTCCCCAAGACGGCAATTATCACCCTGTTCGGGTTGTTCGAGTTCCTGCGGATGCCCTTCGGCCTCAAGAATGCCGCGCAGGCTTTTCAGCGCCTGATGGACACCATGGTGCGCGGGCTAGACTTCCTGTTTGTCTACTCGGATGACATCCTCGTGGCAAGTCGCTCGCGTGAGGAACACTGCGCCCATCTGCGTCTACTCTTCCAGCGCCTCAGTGACCATGGCCTCGTAATTAACCCTGGCAAGTGCCAATTCGGCCTATCAACTTCCTGGGGCATCGGGTGACACGGCATGGAGCAGTGCTTCTGTCGGACAGGGTTGAGACAATCCGCCAGTTCCCGCGGCCAGCTCCGGTACGTGGCTTCCAGGAGTTCATAGGGATGGTCACATTTTACCACCGGTTCGTTCCGGCAGCTGCCGAACTTCTGAGGCCGCTTTTTCAGTTGCTGACGGGCAAGCAGCGGCAGATAGAGTGGGATGCTGTCGCCATGGCCGTGTTTGAAGGGGCGAAGGAGGCCTTGGCTCGGGCGACTATGCTCGTGCATCCGTCGGCCGACGTCCCCACAGCCCTTACCGTGGTTGCCTCGGACTCCGCGGTCGGCGGCGTTTTGGAACAGTCCGTTAACGGCCGTTGGTGGCCTCTCGCCTTCTTTAGCCGGCACCTGAGGGTTGCGGAGCAGCGCTGCAGCGCTTTCGACCGGGAGTTGCTCGCCTTACACCTCGCAGTGGGGCACTTCCTGTACTTCCTCGAGGGCCGTTCCTTCGTAGCCTTCACGGACCACAAGCCCCTCATATATGCGTTTGTAGGTCGCTCGCTGGGCCCGGGCGTGCATCCCGTGCCAGACATCAAAGGTGCATAGACACGTCCGGGCGCCCATTCAAGACTTCACAGTGGCACGCCGGCGGTTTGATCACATATACATGGACAACGTGGGGCCGCTGCCTCCGTCCCAAGGGGTTTCACACCTGCTTACGCTGGTCGACCGTTTTACGCGGTGGCCGGAGGCCATCCCGCTCACGGAAACTTCAACGCAGTCGTGTGCTCGTGCCCTTGTAGCAGCCTGCATTACCCACTTTGGGGTTCCACTGCACATCACATCCGACCGGGGCACCCAGTTTACATCTGAACTGTGGTCCGCCATGGCCCACCTGTTGGGGATGCAGCTCCACCACACGACAGCGTACCATCCCCAGTCAAATGGGTTGGTGGAGCAGTTGCACCGCTGTCTGAAGGCCGCCCTGAAGGCTCGTCTCACAGGCCCTGGGTGGATGGACGAGTTGCCATGGGTCCTGTTGGGGATTCGGACGGCCCCCAAGGAGGATCTGTCAACGTCCTCCGCGGAGTTGGTATATGGTGCTCTGCTCACCGTCCCCGGGGAGTTTGTCCCGGCTGCTGATGGGTCCCAGGAACCTCCGACATCGGTGCTGAACCGCTTGCGGGAGAGGGTCGGCGCCCTATCTCCCATCCCAACGTCGCGACATTGAGTGGCCCCTTCCCATGTGCCACTGCCGCTGATGGGCTGCCCGTACATTTTTCTTCGCCGTGACTCCCACAAGTCACCCTTGCAGCGCCCGTATGAAGGTCCCTTTCGCATCCTGCGGCACGGGCCTATTACATTCAATTTGGACATGGGAGGTCGGAGAGAAACGGTGTCTGTGGCTCATTTGAAACCGGCCTGCTTGGACCTGAGCGAGCCAGTCCATGTGGCTCAACCTCCCCGCCAGTTATCAGCGCTCCTCCCAGCGACAGGAGCTGTGTTTTGTAAGCTCAGCTAGGCACGCAGTTTTTACGAGTTTTGTTTTTGTTTTCTGTAAATAAAAACAATTTTACTCAACCTGCCTGGTCTCGCTTCAGTGATGACCCCGATGATCCGAACGTTTTTCGGATCTCAACATGAACGCCGCTGAAATCCTCGATGCCAACCCCACCCAGCAGAATGTGGGTTCGCTTAAACTGCCCATTTTCTGGACGGTTCAGCCTCATGTATGGTATCAGCACATCGAGGCCAAGTTCGAGATCCGCCAGATTATCGCGGATTCCACCCGCTATTTCTACGTGGTGGGTGCGCTCAGCCAGGAGACTGCCACCCATTTGCTCCCTCACCTGCAGAATCTGCCCGCCGTTAATTAGTATGAGGGTCTCAAGGAGCTGCTGCTGCGCACCTTCGGGCTCGGTCTCTCTTCAGTATATTTTCTTTTTTCTATTCTATTTGAAAGGGGTGGTTAATGTGGTAAGTTGCATCAAAGGTACATGTACCTACTTCCCAAGAAAATACCTTTTCAACCTACGATTTACTTTGGACAGGATTGTGTTGCTTGTGGAAAACACTTGTGCTAAAACAGTCACCTAATTGTTGCAATGTAATTTATTTGGGTGGTACTGGAAGCCTAAATCCTTCAATGTATACAAAAGACGGCTGTAATAAATTAACTCACAATGATTAAAGCACTAATTCATTTGAAATGGCATTCAAACCTGCATTTTCTGCATACAGCATACATGAAGGAAACTTATGACTAAAATATATTAGTTCTTACAGCTTAGCTTACTTATGGTCACAAAAACAGATACATTTGGAGAATAAGGAATTAACATAGTCACAGAGCACAGAGTCACAGCCAATGAAACAAAGATTCACCTTGAATGTTGGATTATTCCTGCCAGCCAGCTGCCATCTAGTTCCTAGCATTTGCCAACTTGCATTTCTAGATCAATTGGCCAAGCGTTCTGAAACTTCCCATTCACTGCTACAAGTAGAGCAATAGGAGGCTTCCAGTTCCCCACTTAACTGGCGTGGGAGAGGGTCCAGGGGAGGTTTACCAGAATGATCCCCGGCATTATTAGGTGTGAGAGGTGTTTGATGTCTCTGGGCCTGTGATCAATGGAGTTTAGGGGTGATCTCATTGAAACCCACTGAATAGTGAAAGGCCGAGATAGAGTGCATGTGGAGAGGATGTTTTCAGTAATGGGAGAGTCTAGGACCAGAGGGCACAGCCTCAGAATAAAAGGCTGTACCTTTAGAATGGAGATGAGGAGGAATTTATTTAACCAGAGGGGGCTGAGTCTGTGGAATTCATTGCTACAGATGGCTCTGGAGACCAAGTCATTGGCATCAAAGGTTACGGTAGAAAGCAGAAGAACGGGGTTGTGAGGGAAAAATAGATCACCCATGATCGGCAGAACAGACTCGATGGATCTGTTAATATTGGCTAAATTAAAGACACCATAAAATGGAGGATCCCTGCACTTGTCAGAATTGCTCAACCCTTGTCAGCTGAACTTTACAGGCTTTGATTGGCGCCAGCCTGTCTAGGCTCAGACTGATATGCAGGATGGTAAGGGGTCCAGGTGTTCTCCGTGTTTCTCTTATATTGATAACATACATAGTGATTTTGCAAACTGACCTTAAATGCATCATTTCTATTGGGCCGCTGCAAAAGCATAGTAAAACAGTAAACATAATGTTGCAAGAAGGTCATCCTGTTAATTGATGATTGGTCGAACTGTTGAGCCTTGGAGAAATTGTTTGATTTCCAGGGCACATGTTTCAATGTTTGTTCTTGTTAGCTTCCTTCGAGAGCTTTCTTTCCTATACAATGTATTGAACTGTTGTATCATTGGGTTAGGGAAATGCCTGTTATGTATGGGGTTAATCGATATCTGTAATTGGGTTATTGAGAGACCACCCCCGTGTGGTTCGGCCCCTCGAGGTCCCGGGACATATAAAAGTCGGCGACCACGAGGCTCAGCGTCGATCTTCTGGAAGAGCGCTCGGGACCGCATTAACTTCTGGAGTGCCTCTGTCTGAGCGAGGCCTAGAGGGCTTGAACAGGCAGACGCAAGGATCGAACCCACGGTGGGATAGGTACAGTGTGTGATCTGTGATGCGCATTTGGTAAAATAAAATTTAGTTGTTTCAAGTGCTTCATTCAGTGTTTTTACTGAAACTAGATTGGGGGGTAACTTAGAATCGAACAATTATCATTGGGGGCTCGTCCGGGATCTCAAAAGACTCCCAAAGACAAGTTTGCGATCAAGGGTGTTGAGCTGTTTCCATCGCGAGTGCAGTAATTGGGCCCACTGTGCGCTTTTCGCATTGATTTTTGGCACTTCGTGCGTCGGAGCGGATCGATCATTCGCGGGCTTGGGAATGGGTCTAATCATGATCAATAGAACAGAGTCTAGCAAGCACGGGAGAGTGGTTAGCATGCCTTTGGGTTGGAGGCCCATGAAAACAGGCTGAGGTTAGAGGCCCTGGTGGGGTTGGGTTAGAGGACCTTTCCTGGGTTAGAGGCCCAAAACTGGTCGTAGTTGGGCAGACTGCAGCTGCCTTTAACGAGAGCCAAACGCGCTTCATCGGGTGAGGAGTGGCCCAGGGTTAGACTTGGTATCCGAATTGGTGGGGTATTAAAAGACAGGTCTTGCCTTCGATCGGATCGCTGCCGGGAGCGCAAATTGAAAAGGTGCGCTTTGAAAAACGGCATCGATAATTCACAGCGCGAAGCGGCTAGGCGCTGGATCCTCGGTACCTAGCAGAGGTTGTGTCTGTGTGTAGGTATCTGAGTCTTTCCCTGAAGTGACGGATGAGGAGCCTCGAGAAGGTACCGAGCTTGGATAAACTGAGTATAGATTGGCCGGAATACTCTAATTTGTTCAAGAATTTAAGTGGGCAATTTTAGCTGATTCGAGAGCCCGCGTAGTAAGAAAGATATGCACTAAAAATTAGGAGATCGAGTTCAAGTCAGAGTCTACATTTGCAGCGAAATTTCCCAAAACTGGATTTCATATTGAAGTTCTGCATAAGGTGGGATTCGAATTCCTGTATATAGAACTTCGAAGTTGGTGCATGTCTGTGATCGATTCCGAATAGCGGCTGATCAACAGTGAATAGTAACCCTCTGGTCGATTGTTGACTAGTGCCTGATAGCAAGGAATATCTGAGAGACGGGAGCCTCCCTACTTGACGAAAAGTAATCCGAATAGCGAAGGGTACCCCTAATTCTGTCGAACTTAGAGAGGAGGGATAGAGGGCCCCCTGTAGAAGTCCAGTTTTAGCAGAGGGATAGTAACATTCGGTAGGAAAAGTAATCATTTAGGGAATAGTACCCCTCTGCAAAGAGTAAACTAGGAAGGGGAAAATCTTCGGTATCAGCGGGAGAGGTTCACTGCGTGATAACTGCGTGACGCGGCGTCGAGATCGAGTGTTCGTGAATTGTGCGCTGGTGCTTTAAATCATTTTGTAAATTGTAAAAATAGCTTTCCATATTGTTATAGGATCCGGATTTTGTAAATATTCTCTGTCTGTAAATACATTTAGAATAATTAAAAGTTAAGATTTAGACCGTGTTAAGTTCGCGGAGCGTCATTTATGTTGCTGCTTGTGCGAGTGTTTACAGATTAAAAATTTGAAGCGAGAGTGTGTTTAAGTTAGATATTCGTAGTGTTTAATTTAGATATTCACATTTGTTTAAGATTGTTTTGTAAGAATCTGAATTGGGGTGGTTCGATCAGGGGTTGTACTCCTTCGATCACTGCATCGGGGGAGAAGTCATCCCGCTGATTGATTGTGCCACGAGGAGGATTTCTTAGAGTGCATGATTTGATTTGTAATAAGTGAATGTTTTTTATTTATGCAGGAGTGTTGTTAGGTCTACGTCTGATAAGTGGACTAATTTCTTTTTTGTGTTCAGTTTTGCTCATGTGCTTGGAGTTCATTTACATGTGTTCAGATTAAGATCAAGGATAGGAGACGGGCTGTGAAATGTATGTCAAGTCAAGTCAGGTCACATTTATTTATATAGCACATTTAAAAAACAACTCTCGTTGGCCAAAGTGCCTTACATTTGTTATAAGAATAATATAAACAAACAAATTACATACATATATACATATAGCCCTCGCTCAGAGGACGTCAAGAAAGGCTTGGGAGTATAGATACGTTTTTAGTCTTGAATTAAAGGAGTCGATGGAGGGGGCAGTTCTGACGGGAAGGGGGATGCTGTTCCACAGTCCAGGAGCTGCAACCGCAAAGGCACGGTCGCCCCTGAGCTTATGCCTAGACCGCGGGATATTCAGCAACCCCAAGTCGGCCGATCTGAGGGACCTGGAGGTGGAGTGGTGGGTGAGAAGACTTTTAATGTAGGTGGGGGCAAGCCCATTGAGGGCTTTGTAGACATAGAGGAGGATCTTGAAATGTATACGGAACCGCACAGGGAGCCAGTGGAGAGAGGCCAGGATTGGGGTGATGTGGTCCCTTTTTTGGATGCCCGTCAGGAGTCTCGCTGCGGCGTTTTGGACCAGTTGCAGGCGGGACAGGGAAGATTGGCTGATGCCAGTGTAAAAGCCCTGTTACACTGTGCGAGCTGACCCACGAGGTACCCCGAGTGAAAGACTCGTGGTTGCGTACGAGACTACAAGTTTATGATCCAGAGTTTAACCGAGTTCCCACGGGTATGTCTAAGTTTGCCGTTTACTTCTCATTTCTGCGATGTTCCAAGTTCGTCTCCCGAGTGTACCAAGTTCCTCTCCCGTTAATCTTGAGGCAACAATGTATATCGACGTGTTGAAAAATCATCACATGTTAAAAAAATGATGTCATGCTTTTGTTTTACATACTATAAAAAGCCTGCCTTGTTTAAATTGGCTGTTGAATCTCCTGTTGAATCTCCTGTTGCCTCTCCTCCTCCTCCTCCTGTATGACTATAGCCTCCATGGCAGGTTTTTTGTAAGGCTCTGCTCTTCCCTTTCGTCGAACTTTTCTGGGAGCCATCTTGTAAAGAATTCATAACGAGGCATCGTTACTTTACTATCTTTATTCATACTGGAGCATTACACATTGCACTAGCTGTACGTGGTCTGTCACAGGAACTAGAGAGCGATCTGTGGGTGGGGAGGTTGTAGATATACTTGTGATATGGGGAGTGGTTAGTAGGTATGAGGTCACTATGTTAAAGGCACATGCATATCTCATCTACATCTTTCCTCTTCGAAACGACAGGCAAATACAATGGTGACATGGCGACCACGGCTCATGCGCTAGGATAGTTACACAAAATCGCCATAGCGGTCAGGCGGTTTGACAAGACGTCCCGCCCGGGTTCGCGTCTCGCCATCCACCCTTCCTGCAGGAGGAAGAGGCACCGGCGGGGAAAGACGAACCTGAAAGGGAGAAACGGGAGGAGACGGAGGAGAACGCGGAACCGAACCCGGAGGGGATGCGAGGTCGGGACCGGGAAGAGCGCGGGCAGGCGAGCGAGGACTAGTCGGAGTGGGGTGGAACGGAAGGGGCTGAGGAGGAGCAGAACGTTGCATGTCAGGAAGGACGGGCAGAGCAACGCCCTGACGCGAAACAGGCAGTGGGGGAGCAAAGGGATCCGCGGCAGGAGGACGCGGCTCATTGACGAGCCGAAGGTGCTGGCAGGACCGTCGGTAAATGGCTCCAGCGTGGTCGACGAGATAGGACCTGGGCAACCCCGCAGAGCCGACGACAGTAGCGAGCTTGGAGTGACCGGGAGCGGTCTGCATACGGACAACTTGACCGGGGAAGAGGCGCGGCAGCGGGTGGCAGGACCTGTCATGGGAACGCTGTTGGACGTCGTGCCTGAAGGCAATGCGTTTCTGAACCGCCGCAGGTGGGAGGATGGAGGGTATGAGGGAGCGCTGAGCCACAGGGAGCAGGAGTCTGGTAGCGCAAGACATGAGCCGCCGAGCAGGTGAACCCATGGCAGAGTCGCGGGAAATGTTCCGAAGGTTGAGGAGGGCCAGATGGAAGTCGGAGTTAATGCCACCACACTGTTCCAACAGGTGCTTCACGCTGCGGACTGCGCGCTCGGCCAAACCGTTGCTTTGCGGGTACTCCGGGCTGCTGGTGAAATGGCGGAAGTTCCATCTGGAAGCGAACGCTTTAAACTCGGAGCTCGTGAACTGGCTGCCATTGTCCGACTGCAGGCTTGCCGGGGGGCCAAAAGTGCCAAAATGAGGGTACAACCTATCGATGACGGCCGAAGAGGTCATGGAATGCAGCCGGTTGACCACAAACCAGCTGGAGTAGGAGTCAACGAGAACCAGGAAATGTTTGCCCCGCCACTCGAAAATGTCAGCGGCAAGCGCCATCCAGGGCAGTTCGGGCACGGGCTGCTGTAGAAGCGGCTGACGCTGCTGATGGGGGGCGAGGCTGTTGCAGGTGGAACACGAGGAGACCCTCTCCCGGATGTATTTGGCCATATCCGGCCAATAGAACTGGCTCCTGGCGAGAGACACGGTGGCTTCGGCCCCAGGATGACCGCGGTGTGCGACTTGAAAATAGTGGTCGTGCAGCGCCGCGGGCACGACCACTTTGTGACCCTTCACCACCACGCCGTCGTGCAGTATGAGCTCGTCCCGAATCAGGAAGTAGGGCACGGCACCAGCCGGCAGTGCCGAACGACGGTCAGGCCAGCCCTGCCGGATGACGGCAGACAGCTGTTGCAGGGCAGGGTCATTGGTAGTGTGTTCAACCAGGGACTTCATCTGCTGTGAGGGGACGATGTTCAATCGTAGCACCAATAACTCAGACATTTCATATTGGTGGCGAGCGGTGGACGTCAGCGGGGCGCAAGACAACGTGTCGGCCACGAACATGTTCTTGCCCTTACGATAAACCACCGTGAACGTGAAGCGCTGGAGCTGCAGCATCATGCGCTGCAGGCGTGATGAGGCCACATGGATCGACTTGTTGAGGATGGTGACAAGTGGCTGATGGTCAGTTTCAACGGTGAAAGTGTTGCCCACGATGTAGTCCCGGAATTTGGAGCAGGCAAACACCACGGCCAGTAGCTCCTTCTCAATCTGCGCGTAGTGCTGTTCGGTGGCGGTCATGGTGCGGGACGCGAAGGAGACAGGCAGTTGCAGGCCGTCATGGACCTGGAGACAGGCGGCACCGAGTCCGAACTGAGAGGCGTCGCAGGTGAGGACAATGGGACGCTGCAGGTCAAAGAACTTGAGCGTGGGGGTGCTGATCAGCTTAGACTTAAGAATGTCAAATGCCTTCTGATGGTTGGGTAGCCAAAGCCAGGACGTGTCCTTTTTGATCAGATCCCTCAGGGGAGCGCTGAGCTCGCTGAGGTCGGGGATGAACTTCCCCAGGTAGTTTACCAAGCCGAGGAAGCGTTGCAGGCCTGCCACATTGGTAGGAGGGGGCATCCCTGAGATGGCAGCCGTTTTCTGCGGGTCTGGCTTTAATCCCTCAGCGGTGAATACATGTCCAACATAGGTTACCTCCGAGACGCGGAATCGGCACTTCTTGGGGTTCAGTTTCAAGTTGATTTGCCAGGCCCGGTCCAGGACCTGGCGGAGGTTGACATCGTGTTCGGCAACGTCCTTACCGTAAACGAGGATGTCGTCAACAATTATGGCGCAAGGTAGACCTAAAAACAACTGCTCCATTGTCCGCTGAAATACCTCGCTGGCAGAGTTGATCCCGAATGGCATTCGGAGGAACCGAAACCTTCCGTAGGGGGTGGTGAAAGTTGTCAAAATGGACGACCGCTCGTCCAGTGGTATCTGCCAGAAGGAGCTTTTGGCATCGAGGACAGAAAAAACCGTTGCTGGACCAACCTGTGCAGCGACGTCTTCCACCGTTCTCATAGGGTAGTGAGGGCGTCGAATGGCCAGGTTGAGGTCTTTGGGGTTGATGCAGATGCGTATCTCGCTCATGTCCTTTTTAGCAGCAACAACCATGGAAGAGACCCAGCTGGTGGGCTCGACGACCGCCTTTAGGACGCCCATTTGTACCATACTGTGTAGGGTCGCCTCCACTCTGTCCCTCATGGCGAAGGAGACACGGTGAGGAGCATGGACCACAGGAACGATCTTATGGTCCACTACAATCTTGTAACTGCAGGGTAGTTTGCCTAGCTTATCATCAAAGCGGTCGGGATAATCGGCCAGCGGGTCCATAAGAGTCTGCACCTGGTGGATGACCCGGTGGAAGTACACCAGTCCCATTTCCTGGCATGCCTGGATCCCCAGCAGGGGAATGCATTTTCGATTGAGGAGATAGAAGGTGAGGGGCCGAGAGGTCTCTAGTATCTTACAGCGTAGCGTGGCCTTGCCCACAGGAGTAAGAATCTCCCCACCGTAGGCATGCAAGGTTGAGCTCTGGGAAAATATCTGCTCATTAGTTCTTATCTGGTTGAAAAGGGATGTTGACATTACGTTGGTCACCGCCCCGTGTCGATTTTAGCAGTGAAGGTCGAGTTGTTCACAGTGACTTGCACAGAAGGATCCGTTATCATAGCAGGTGCGTCCAACACGGTAAACAAGTTGGTCTCCCCCTGAGAGGAGTCAGATGCAGAAACAGAATATTCATCGGAATAGCACTGGGAGCTGAGCTCATTGTCAGCTTGTAGAAGGTTGTTTAAATTTCCCCTTCGAGCAGCGACAGGCTTCCCACGGGAACAACAAGCCGCAGCAAAATGGTTCAATTTTTTGCAGACATTACACGTCTTTCCCAAAGCAGGGCACACATTGAATTGATGAGTTGTGAAGTTGCAATTAGGGCACCTTTGCCGGGTACCTCCCCCTGTAGCAGCACCGAACCCCGGGGCGCGTCCCCCTCGAGCAGCGAGCGACCCTGGGGGTCGCGACTGGGGTGTGTTCATGAGATGACTGGGAGTGCTGGCAAAGTTGATCGCCTGCTCAGCCGGCGCCGCCGCCGAGGAAACAGCTTCAGCTAAGCGAGTAGCGTGCATAGCATCGGCTAAAGTCAGATCCGGCTTGCGCAGAAGTTCGGCCCTGAGCTTCTCATCACGGAGACCATAAACCAGAAGGTCCCTGAGAATCTCATCGGGGTTCCACGCGTGGAGGCGGCAGCGCCTTCCGAGGTGCCGCAGCGCAATGACATAGTTCTCAGCAGATTCCCCAGGGAGCTGATGCCGCGCGAACAGTTTAAAACGTTCTAAGATGCAATTAGTCGGAATGTCACAAATAGCGTCAAACTTAGCCAACAGACATACCGGGTCCCGAGCTGATTCTCCATCAGCGTAGACGAAGAAGTCGGAGCGAGTCAGGGCCTCGGGACCAGCCAAGTTGAGAAGCAGAGAGGCTTTGCGAGCGGGGGTGGCGTCAGGATGAGCGATCGTGAAATAGTGTTCAAAGTCACGTTTGAATACGTCCCAACGAAGGGCGATGTCTAAATCAAAAACGAGCACATCGGGCTTACGGGCAGAAGAGGCCATGACAAAGAAACAGGAGGGCGGGGGAAACAAAAAACTGGGACAAAATTAAATGATAAACCGATAAACAGGAGGCGCAAGGTAAGTTATTTGACACCATGTAAAGAATTCATAACGAGGCATCGTTACTTTACTATCTTTATTCATACTGGAGCATTACACATTGCACTAGCTGTACGTGGTCTGTCACAGGAACTAGAGAGCGATCTGTGGGTGGGGAGGTTGTAGATATACTTGTGATATGGGGAGTGGTTAGTAGGTATGAGGTCACTATGTTAAAGGCACATGCATATCTCATCTACACATCTCTAGCAAGCTTCTTATCAAAAAGATTCACCAGCAATGAGGTGAAACGCCCAAGATTGATCCAGGTCACATGCTGATGTTGAAGTCAGCTTTTTTTTACTCACCTTTTTTTTCCTCTGTCCAGCTGACGAGTTCAGAGTGCACATGAGAGTCACTGGAGTCATGTCTGATTGCCTGGGCAGCCTACCAGCTTCCACAGTCTACATCGTACAAAGCATCATATTGTGATGCATCAATGCCTGTTTTGGGAGCAGCTTTGCCCTAGAGCGCAGTATATATTACAGAGACCTGCAAATGTAGTGCAGTCTATTACACAGGCCAGCTTTCCCCCTATCAACTCAATCTACACTTCGACCTGCTTCGGGAAACAGCCAACGTACCATTCCTACCTCTCCTTTCACCCCGTGAGCAGATAATACAAACGCTCACATACATGTACTACCTGATTCAGGGACAGCTCCTTCCTCACTGTCATTAGATTGCTGAAACGGAAGTTTTTCGGTGTGTGAAGAAGGGTCTCGACCCGAAACGTCACCCATTCTTTCTCTCCAGAGATGCTGCCTGTCTCGCTGAGTCCGGCATTTTGTGTCTATCTTCTCATAACTGAAGTCCTGATCTCCTGATATACCCCATTACAGCTCTTGGACAAATAAACTCAAAACTTTGTTGTGTTGTATCTGCACGCTGGTATTTTTTTCTCTTTGCGCTAGCTATTTATTGCACTTATGTACGGCTTTATTTCAAAACCCGCAAACATTCAGGTGACAAAATAACCCAATATCAATACCATGTCCGCCTCATCCCAGTTTATGGGGGATGGGGGGGGGGGGTAGGATCATGATATGAATCTGTGCCAAGTTGTAAAACTCCAGCCGGGATACCGTCGTCTCCGGGTTCGTGATCATACCAGTAATATTGTGAGATCGACATACTGTTGGCACTCGCAATATTACTGGCATTATCACTAATCAATTATTACATCTCAGAATTTGTGTAACAATATTTCATGTTCCCCGGGAACATTAGCACTTTAACATTGCACTTTGAGATCTTATTTGCCATCGGGTAAAAGATTGTGATTATGGTCACGTTAAGAATTAAAAGTCATAAAATCAATGTGTGAAATGTGATTCTTATTTTTCAAAGTCTCTCATAGGAAACAATGAGCGTATAGAGCCCAGGGAGAGGGGGAGAAAGGGACGTACACTCACAGAGGCAGAGTCTCTCAGCCTGTGTGAGAGGGAGGGAGGGAGAGAGAGACACACACAGACAAGGTGGATGTGAAATCTCACCTACCTGTTTCAGTGACAGGCACCCGCAGCCAGTGAATGAAGACACCCCCATCTGTCTCCCCCTCCTCTCCCACCACTCTCCACCCCCTCTCCTCCACCCCCCCCCCCCTCACCCCCCCCCCCCCAATTTGGAAATGTCATCCCATCACCCATTCCTTCTCTCCAGAGATGCTGCCTGCCCGCTGTTAAAGAGTTCCCACTTGCAGCAGCATAACAGGCCAGTAAACACAATACTCATAGATAATATACTAAACAAAGAAAATATATATTAAAAAATCCAGTATTATTGCAAAAATCCCAAAGTCCTTAGTGCAACCAAGGCAGTTTGTAGTTCATAGTTTAGTTAGCATTTGTAGCGTTCAAGAGCCCGATGGTTGTTGGCAAGAAGCTGTTCTTGAACCTGGAGGTCATAGTTTTCAGATTCTTATACCTTCTGCTCAGCAGGAATGAAATGAGAGCATGGCCAGGGTAGTGTGGGTCCATGACAATGCTGGCTGCCTTTTTGAGGCAGCACCTCATATAGAACCCTTTGATTCAGTAAAGTTCAGTAAAGAGATCGGGAATCTGGCATCATGGCTTGAGAATAAAACCCAGCCTTTAACATCCGCATAATGAAAGAGTTGGTGTTGTCCTACGGAACAGGGGTGCAGGAGAGGTGAACACAACCCTGTCTTCTTTAACAGCACTGGTAGAGATGGCTTCTGGACGTGACTGGCAAACCTCAGATTAGGCTGCCATGAAGTGTCATAAAATGTTCTCACGCTGTTCCTCAATACTGGTTTGTCTTAAGGTTGTGAGCTCAGTCCCAAATACACAAAATCTATATATAAACTTCAAGCAATTTTTTCTTTTCAACCCACTCTGTCACCTTGTCCATAACTTTTACTTTGTTAAGCAGAATTTGTCTTTAAAAAGTCTAAGTAACTGATATTTCTGTCCCTGATTATTGTTTCTAAAAATAGTTCCCACGGTAGAATCACGAGTCACAAAGGTAAACGCACGGGCCACTACGTTCTTACAACGAGTTGAAATGTTTCAAATTTTAACCTCAAGAGTACATTTTACTCGTGGAAAAGTTCAAACATGTTTGAACTTTTTCAAGAGTTAACAAGTTTCACGGGTACCTGCCGTTAGCGCCACGAGTCGCTAAGTTGCGTCCACGAGTTCCGACGTTCCCGCTACGTTAATTGTACGTGATTACCACGAGTTAAATTTGTTTTAAACTCGGGGTCACTCGTGGGTCAGCTCGCACAGTGTAACAGGGGTTAAAAGGGAGTTGTAGTAATCTAGGCGGGAGGAGATAAATGTGTGGACGATCTTTTCGAGGTGATCAAAGTGGAGGATTTGTTTTATTTTAGCTATCGTCCGAAGCTGAAAGAAGCTAGCTTTTACCACAGCATTGACTTGTTCGTCAAATTTCAGTGCTGAGTCAAATATCACGCCAAGGTTTTTGACGTGAGGTTTGAGTAGTGGGGTAAGGCTTCCAAGGCTGCCTGCTATCATTTTGATTGAGTCCGAGGGACCTCAGACTTACTCTCGTTTAGTTGGAGGAAGTTCTGGGCCATCCAACACTTTATATCCTCGAGGTAGCGGGTAAGGTTAAGCAGATTTGATTGGTATGTGAGTGTGAGTGGTTGTTTCCTGGAGCATTTTGATTTGAAAATTGTCCAAAAACGACTTTGTTAATTTCAAAATTAAAAGGGAAATTGTTAAGAGGTGCAAGTAGTTTAGAGTTGCTTCCTTCTCCAACAGAATGGGAAACCACGGCAATAAAGATATGACCTCTGACTCAGTCAGTCCTTTGCAGTGAATTTCCACAAAAAGCTAATCGATTGAGAATCCTTTCCGGATCGCTAAATAGAGAATTAGGGAAAGAATTATGGCCTTGAGGGGGCATAGATACAGTAAAGGGATTTAAATACATTGAGCAGATTATATTGCAGTGCAGCGATAATATAGAGGCACAGGAACTAATTGAATTGTGGGGAAGTTATTACGAGGAATAGAAAGCGAATAGAGTGGAGGAAAGAATGGCAAGTTGGAAAGAAGCAACTCTAAAACAGGGGATAGTATTAGAAGATACTGAAGCATTTGAACCTCCGGGCAGCCTAAGGGAAGAGCCTGAGAGTGTTAAAGATAAAAGGAAAAATAAATCTTTCACAGAAAGATTATCATCCATAAGTTTTAGGCGCAGGACCCGATGGTTGGCACTGGTTACAAGGGGGATGACAATGACTATTTAGAAGACTGGGAGATTGTTGGAACTAGAAATTCAGGGCCACCACCTTATTCATCTCAATATCTCAAATGCACATCGCGGAGCTCGTTCCAGAGTCCAAACTTCCTTAACTCCGACCGCTCCGTCCATTACAGACAGTCCTAAAGTTCATGGTACCAGAAGTCAGACTAGAAAAATAACTAAATTCGTTATGGAAAAAGAAGAGCATACCCCTAGACAAATTGAACGAGCAGTTAAGGAAGGAAGAAAATCCTTTAGAAAGTGCCGTGAACCCCCTTGTCAAGGAGAAGATACATCTGGGTGTGAGACTATAATTGAAGCAGCTGAGGTAGATCCTGAAGTTAAACAAACAATCCTTCTTTTGATCCAGCCAACGCAGGAAGTGCAAATAATCCTCGTACAATTTGAGTCTATTCCCCATGGAAGCCTAATGAGATGATGGCTATTTTGAGTCAAATACCCGATCGTAGATCACTTTTGTGGATCACTTAAGACTACAATGCGCGTTTATCACGCTGATTCCTGGGATTTATGGGCAGTGATCCAGCAAATAATTACCCCAAGTGAGCATGCCAGATTCCTAATGAATTTCGGACATAGAAACATAGAAACATAGAAAATAGGTACAGGAGTAGGCCATTCGGCCCTTCGAGCCTGCACCGACATTCAATATGATCATGGCTGATCATCCAACTCAGTATCCTGTACCTGCCTTCTCTCCATACCCCCTGATCACTTTAGCCACAAGGGCCACACCTAACTCCCTCTTAAATATAGCCAATGAACTGGCCTCAACTACCTTCTGCGGCAGAGAATTCCACAGATTCACCACTCTCTGTGTAAAAAATGATTTTCTCATCTCGGTCCTAAAAGACTTCCCCCTTATCCTTAAACTGTGACCCCTTGTTCTGGACTTCCCCAACATCGGGAATAATCTTCCTGCATCTAGCTTGTCCAACCCCTTAAGAATTTTGTATGTTTCTATAAGATCCCCCCTCAATCTTCTAAATTCTAGCGAGTACAAGCAGAGTCTATCCAGTCTTTCTTCATATGAAAGTCCTGCCATCCCAGGAATCAGTCTGGTGAACCTTCTCTGTACTCCCTCTATGGCAAGAAAGTCTTTCCTCAGATTAGGAGACCAAAACTGTACGCAATACTCCAGGTGTGGTCTCACTAAGACCCTGTACAACTGCAGTAGAACCTTCCTGCTCTTATACTCAAATCCTTTTGCTATGAATGCTAACATACCATTTGCTTTCTTCACTGCCTGCTGCACCTGCATGCCTACTTTCAATGACTGGTGTACCATGACACCCAGGTCTCGTTGCATCTCACCTTTTCCTAATTGGCCGCCATTCAGATAATAGTCTACTTTCCTGTTTTTGCCACCAAAGTGGATAACCTCACATTTATCCACATTATACTGCATTTGCCATGCATTTGCCCACTCACCCAACCTATCCAATCCATCGCATGAAGCTCTTGCAAATATAATAGCGGACAATGGAGCAAGGGAGGAAGCTGTTTTAACAGCTCTTGCCAACACCCTTCAGAAACCAATCGATTTGGCCAGAATATTAGATATGAGACCAAAAAGGGGAGAAGGAGTGGATGAGGTTTTAGAGCGATTTTCTGAATTATATATGGATCCATCTGGTGACTTAAATTACAGAAATGGAGTAAATTCCCCTCAATATTGTGCCATCCTACTGAATTGCCTCCCCACCAACATAGCAGAAGCCATTAAGACTAATAACATGGACTGGATGGAAAATAGTGCCAGCCAAATGGCAAGGGCTGTAAGATATCATTGGAAGGAAATAAAGAAGCAGGATAGTCTGCCTGCAGTAAAACCAAGAACTGAATATGTGATTAGAAAAGAAATACCAAAATTCGACTGAATCCTGGATCCCTAGAGTACCAGCAAATTATGAAGTTCCGGAATATCCAGACCGATGCTATAGGGAAACATCTACCCTCGAGCCAGCCCTCCAAAGACTAGGGTTAAGGACAGGCCGGCCACCAGGAATGGGCCAGTGTTATTATTGCGGAGGGGTAGGTCACTGGAGTAGGGGGTGCCCAAATAAGGAAAGGAATGATAGGGTCACAGAAATCTCCAAGATCAAAGACAATGGAGGGATCAACGGGATTCTTGAGAGCACAGAGGAAACTGGCAGGAAAATCAGGAGCCAAGGGGACAAATCTTCTTTTCTCAGAGTAACCCATTTACACGCCTATGATTAGCAAACCTGGTAGTGACTGGATGCGAGTCTGACAAGGAACCTATGTTGTCTCTACAGGTTGAAGGTAAAATCTGCACCTTCCTAGTAGACACAGGCGCATCCATGTCGTCTCTTCAATCAATTTAAATAATTTACCAGAATCGAAAGAAGTTCAGAATCTGTCTGAGTTTCAAGGACAAATTTGCCAGTGTCCCATCTCTAAGCCAGTCAAAGTAGTGTACGGAGGAAAAACAATCAAACATAGATTTGTGATAACTACAGGATTAGATTGCAATCTGATAGCGAGACATTTACTCTGTGCTTTCCAACTAAAAATAGAATGTGGCGCTAGATGTATAGTAGTGACCCCCTGGGCCCCTGCACGACAATGTTACTTCATACTGACCCCTCAATGGTGGTCCTTAGATCTTGATGAAGAACCCCCACTTCATATTACACTGGCTTATGGTAGAAGTGGAAAGAATAGTGAGCTGGAAACCTTCTTTAAATCATACGAAGGACAGGAATGGGAAGTAGAAGTATTGGCACTAGTGGAAGGAAAAGAGGGAGCTGCCGAATATGCTAAAATACCAGCACAGATATGGAAAAGAACTGACGAGGTTGCTCCTCACATCACTCGAAAGGTGAATTTCCCGGCGAGAGCTAAGGACCTAGGAACAATGGTAAGAACGGCAATTACCTTGGCAAACCCGAATAATTATCAAAAGCAACATTTGTCTAATCAATCTGTTGTTGGATTTTACCAGGCCCCAAGGAAGGTCGTTACCCACTTATGTCATCATCTGGGGAGCGAGGTATACGAGTATGTGAACCCTCATGTATGGGCGGAGGACACTGCTCATGTAGGGTGCGTGAACATCAATCGCATCCATGTAGTTCTCCAGAAAGGGGTAACACTTCCTTCAATCCAACAATATCCATTGAAACTGCAGGCCATCAGCAGCATAGACAAATTAATTTGGGGTTTGCTAGAACAAGGAATATTGGTGAAGTGCCAATCTACCTGTAACACCCCTATTCTTGCCATTCCGTAACTGGATAAGGAGTGTCAGTATAGACTCGTACAAGACTTAAGGGAAATCAACTCTGTTGTAGAACCACTCCATGCCCTAGTGCCAAATCCTGCCCATATCCTCGCCCAAATACCAGCTGAAGCCATAGTCTTTTCAATATTCTACTTACAACATGCATTCTTTTCTCTTCCTCTTTATGAAAACAGCCAATATTTGTTTGCCTTCACCTATAAGGGACAACAATATACCTGGACTAGGTTGCCTCAAGGATTTGTCAACTCGCCTACGTTATTTTTCAGGTGTCTGCAGAATCAGCTAAGTACTTTAAAGTTTTAAATGAATTGCACATTGGTGCAGTATGTTGATGACCTATTGATGGCAAGTATGGATGAATCCAGTAATCGGGAAGACACTGCACAATTATTAAATCATCTAGCCGATCTAGGATATGTGGTTTCCCCTTCAAAAGTACTGGTAGCTCAGGAGAAAGTAAAATTCTAGGGATTATAATTTCGGCCACCGAAAGAAATCTTGATAAGAGCAGACTTGAACATATTTGCGAATTTCCATTCCCAAAAGAAGCCAAACAAATGAGGCAATGGCTTGGCATGGTCAATCATTGCAGACCCTGGATTCCCAATATAGCTCTAGAAACCAAGGAGCAAACACCCGATACCGGCAAGGAGGGTGAATTTAAACTACCAAGAGAGGCACAGGAAGCATTTGAGAACTGGAAAAGATCTTTGATGCGAGCCCCGGCATTGGGAAGGCCATTATACGATCGTCCCTTCCAGCTGTATTGTACAATTCTATCTGATTGTGCCACTTCTGTATTAATGCAAAAGCATGGGGAAAGACAAAGGCCAGTTGCATATTACTCCTCCAAATTCGATCCAGTAGCTAGGGGGCATCCTCTTTGCACTCAAATCTTAACTGCAATTTACAATAGTCTACAATCGGCTGCTAATTTGACACTCCTGCAGGAAATTGTAGAGTACAGTTCACATTCGGTGTCGGCATTGTTGGGGCAGCTCCAAACCCAGTATTTGACAATGGCCCGCCAAAATAAGTACGAGAATTACCTGCTAAACAATACGAAATTACATTTTAAACACTGTACATTAATTAACCAAGCCTCTTTTATTATTTCACCCCCAGAAGAGCGAGCAGAAGCAGGACACGCCTGTCTATTTGTTATAGAGGAGGAAACATCAGTGAGAGAGCACTTGAGGGATGTACCCATGGAAGACCCTGACATCACATTATATGTGGACGGTAGTGCCTCCATTGGCACACGGGGTGAGAGATTGTCTGGGTATGCTGACATGGATTGTCTGGGAGTGCTGACATGAATAGAAAATTGGTTGGCAGACAGGAAACAGAGAGTGGGGATTAACGGGTCCCTTTGGTCCATAATTTGATCGGCAAATTATAGGAAAGATGTCAACAAAATAGAGAGAGTACAGAGGAGATTTACTAGAATGTTGCCTGGGTTTCAGCAACTAAGTTACAGAGAAAGGTTGAACAAGTTAGGTCTTTATTCTTTGGAGCGCAGAAGGTTAAGGGGGACTTGATAGAGGTCTTTAAAATGATGAGAGGGATAGACAGAGTTGACGTGGATAAGCTTTTTCCATTGAGAGTAGGGAAGATTCAAACAAGAGGACATGATTTGAGAATTAAGGGACAGAAGTTTAGGGGTAACATGAGGGGGAACTTCTTTACTCAGAGAGTGGTAGCTGTGTGGAATGAGCTTCCAGTGGAAGTGGTGGAGGCAGGTTCGATTTTATCATTTAAAAATAAATTGGATAGGTATATGGACGGGAAAGGAATGGAGGGTTATGGTCTGAGTGCAGGTAGATGGGACTAGGGGAGAATAAGTGTTCGGCACGGACTAGAAGGGCCGAGATGGCCTGTTTCCGTGCTGTAATTGTTATTTGTTATTTGTTATTATTTGTTATTTCAGAATGGCAGGCAGTGACTAGTGGGGTACCGCAAGGCTCGGTGCTGGGACCACAGCTATTTACAATATACATCAATGATTTGGATAAAGGGATTCAAAGTAACATTAGCAAATTTGCAGATGACACAAAGCTGGGTGGCAGTGTGAACTGTGAGGAGGATGCTATGAGAATGCAGGGTGACTTGGACAGGTTGGGGGAGTGGGAAGATGCATGGCAGATGACGTTTAATGTGGAGAAATGTGAGGTTATCCACTTTAGTAGCAAAAACAGGAAGGCAGATTACTATCTAAATGGCGTCAAGTTGGGAAAAGGGGAAGTACAGCGGGATCTGGAGGTCCTTGTTCATCAGTCTATGAAAGTAAGCATGCAGGTACAGCAGGCAGTGAAGAAAGCGAATGGCATGTTGGCCTTTATAACAAGAGGAGTCGAGTATAGGAGCAAAGAGGTCCTTCTGCAGTTGTACAGAGCCCTAGTGAGACCACACCTGGAGTATTGTGTGCAGTTTTGGTCCCCTAATTTGAGGAAGGACATTCTTGCTATTGAGGGAGTGCAGCGTAGGTTTACAAGGTTAATTCCCGGGATGGCGGGACTGTCATATGCTGAGAGAATGGAGCAGCTGGGCTTGTACACTCTGGAGTTTAGAAGGATGAGAGGGAATCTCATTGAAACATATAAGATTGTTAAGGGCTTGGACACGCTAGAGGCAGGAAACATGTTCCCAATGTTGGGGGAGTCCAGAACAAGGAGCCACAGTTTAAGAATAAGGAGTAAGCCATTTAGAACGGAGAGGAGGAAACACTTTTTCTCACAGAGAGTGGTGAGTCTGTGGAATTCTCTGCCTCAGAGGGCAGTGGGGGCAAGTTCGCTGGATGCTTTCAAGAGAGAGCTAGATAGGGCTCTTAAAAATAGCGAGTCAGGGGATATGGGGAGAAGGCAGGAACGGGGTACTGATTGGGGATGATCAGCCATGATCACATTGAATGGCGGTGCTGGCTCGAAGGGCCGAATGGCCTACTCCTGCACCTATTGTCTATTGTCTATTGTAAGCAATTATTAATCAAAAGACGGAAATTATAGAAGCAGTTGCTTTTGAATCACCCTATTCAGCACAACAAGCTGAATTATTCACTTTAATTATGGCTTGTAATATTGGGGAAGATCTAAAAGTAAACATTTACACTGATTCTTGATATGCATTTGGGGTGGTGCATGATTTCGGACAATTATGGAAAAATAGGGGATTTCTAACTTCTGCAGGAACCCAAATATCACACAAACAATTGGTGATAAATTTATTGAAGGCCTTAATGCTACCCAAACAAATCTCTGTAATAAAATGTAGTGCCCATACTAAAGGACAGACCCCAGTAGACATTGGAAATCGTAATGCCGATTTAGTAGCTAAAGAAGTGTCATGGGAACGTAAGGTGGTGGTACCTAGAATGATGAGGCAGACTAAAAGTGTAACTAACAAGTCCCCCTTGGAGAAACTGATGCCGACCATCCAACAAATTGTTTGATTACAAGAAGAGGCTACTGAAGGAGATAAGGAGAGATGGAGACAATTAGGATGTGTACTGGATTGTATGACTGGGCTGTGGACCACTCCAGCAGGGCAAACTTGCATGACAGACTGGGTTATTGACTTGCATGACATTGACCGTATGGGTTATTGAGTGTATGCACTATGCAACCCATTATGGTGCAAGAGCAGTAGGGGACACTCTATTAGCTACTTGGTGGCATCCAAAACTACAATCTTTTACTCAAAAGGTGAGCAGTAATTGCCTGGTCTGTCAGCAATACAATCCAGGGAAAGGTATAGGATGTGAAGCAGGGAAAACACCATTGCCGATGGGTCATTTTGAGACATTGCAAATGGACTATATTGAATTAGAAAGATGCCAAGGATACAAATACGTTCTTGTCATAGTAGATGTATTCAGCAAGTGGATCGAAGCCTCCCAACCCTTGACGACAAAGCAGCTACTGTTGTCAAGGTGTTAATGAGAGAAATTGTCCCTAGATTCGGTATTCCCATTCGACTTAGCTCAGATAACTCTCCACACTTTATTGGACAAATCAATAAAGAATTCTGTAAACAGCTAGGGATCCAGCAGCAATTACACTGTGCTTATCGACCACATGCTGCTAGACTTGTAGAAAGGGCAAACCAGACCCTTAAAACCAAATTAGCCAAATTAAAGGCGGAGACTGAACTTGGATGGATCAAATTACTCCCAATAGTCCTATTTCAGATGAGAGTCACGCCTGCAGGAAAATCTAGATTAAGCCCAGCTGAAATTATTTACGGTAGACCCCTGAAAACCCCTTGGAACCAGAATGCAATGAAAATAGTTAATTTCCACCATATGACTGCAGAAATGTCCGACTATATCTTAGCCTTGACAAGAGCCTTAAGGGATTTGCATTGTAGTGAGAGCAGCCTATGAAGATATGCCTTCACTAGTAACTCCCATTAGAGTAAAACCTGGAGACTATGTCTTAGTGAAGAATTGGGTAAGGAAAGGGTCAGAAGTTCATTGGGAAAGACCTTACTAATTTCTTTTGATGACTCCAACTGCAGTAAAGGTAGAAGGAAGAAATGCCTGGGTGCATCTTCATCATTGTAAAAGTATTAGTGAAAGTATCAGTAGGTAACTTGTTTTCTCCCAGGTTTTCTTAGGAATTCTAATCAAGGACCAAAAAAAAAAAAAGACGGATGGAGGGAATTCAAGCCCATGAAAACTCGGGACGCTTGACAAGATTCTGAGAAGCTACATCAACATCTTCTTGTTAGAACATTGTTAACGTATAGCAGTCATCATTGTATTCTGGAGTTATCATTTATGATGGGGATTATCATGAATGATAAAATGGGGGAATGTTAATATTGGCTAAATTGAAGACACCATAAAATGGAGGATCCCTGCACTTGTCAGAATTGCTCAACCCTTGTCAGCTGAACTTTACAGGCTTTGATTGGCGCCAGCCAGTCTAGGCTCAGACTGATATGCAGGATGGTAAGAGGTCCAGGTGTTCTCCATGTTTCTCTTAAATTTATAACATATATAGTGATTTTGCAAACTGACCTTAAATGCATCATTTCTATTGGGCGCTGCAAAAGCATTATAAAACAGTATACATAATGGTGCAAGATGGTCATCCTGTTAATTGATGATTGGTCAAACTGTTGAGCCTTGGAAAAGCTGTTTGATTTCCAGGGCACATTTCAATGTTTGTTCTTGTTAGCTCCTTCGAGAGCTTTCTTTCTTGAACAATGTATTGAACTGTTGTATCATTGGGTTAATGAAATGCCTGTTATGTATGGGGTTAATTGATATCTGTAATAGGGTTATTGAGAGACCACCCCCGTGTGGTTCGGCCCCTCGAGGTCCTGGGACATATAAAAGTCTGCGACCACGAGGCTCAGCGTCGATCTTCTGGAAGAGCACTCGGGACCGCGTAAACATCTGGAGTGCCTCTGTCTGAGCGAGACCTAGAGGGCTTGAACAGGCAGACGCGAGGATCGAACCCGCAGTGGGATAGGTACAGTGTGTGATCTGTGACGCGCTTTTGGTAAAATAAAATTTAGTTGTTTCAAATGCTTGATTCAGTTTTTACTGAAACTAGACTGGGGGGGTGCTTAGAAACGAGCAATTATCATACCGATTGGCCTAATTTTGCTCCATTGTCTTATGGTCTTAACCTGATATTACACCCAGTTGGAAATAACATAATCAGCTTACTAGAATATGAAGACAAGAATATTGCATTCCTAATACAACTTTGTAGAGTAACTCAATTGCCTGAAGCAGTTACGAACTAGGAGTTTATGGAGGAAATTTCTAAATACCACTCTGTTGCATTTAAAGCTGTACTGTTCTAAAATTGTTACCATGCGCTATCTGGGCATCTTTGTTTTGTTCAGAGCCTCAGTTTGTCTTGATTCCAAATAAGTGTTTGATGTACTTGAAAACAGTCACTGAATTTTAACTTTTAATGATTGATGAAGTGTTTTGAGAGTTTGTACTTGTGGAGCAGGCTGGTGAGAACATTTATTATACTATCATAATAGATCAGATATTACAAATTCCTTGTAACCTTATCGTACAGCTGTCTCCCAACAAGCGTTCATGACCTTGATGTGTTCTTGTCATTTTTGACTCCCTCAGCCTCTTGGCATTCACCGTCTGACACTGAGCTTCTTGGGAATCTCAGTTCCTGGCCCTTCCAGAAAAGTAATATTCTGAATAACTCACTAAAACACTGAACAAAATTCAACGCTGGGAGAAGGACTACCTTGGTACCCCTGAGTCTTGCAGTAATTAAACATTCAATTTTAATATGTGCTGATATGCTCCTACATGGAAGCAATGGCCAAGAAAGCACACCAACACCTCTACTTCCTTAGAAGGCTTAGGAAGTTCGGCATGTCCCCAACAACCCTCACCAACTTCTCCAGATGCGTCATAGAAAGCATTTTATCGGGGTGCATCACATCATGGTTTGGGAACAGCTCCATTCAAGACCACAAGATATTGCAAAGAGTTGTGGACCCCACCCAGCCCAACAAGCAAACCAACCTCCCTTCCCTCAACTCCTTCTGCACCACACTACCTCGGCAAGGCCACCATCATAATCAAGAATGAGTATTACCACAGTCGCTCCCTTTTCTTCACTCTCCCATCAGCCAAAAGGCACAGAAGTTTGAAAATGCATATCTTCAGATTCAGGAGCAGTTTCCTCCCTACTGGAAAGCAGTCCTGATCTCCCACCCACCTTATTGGAGTTCTTTGAACTATCTTTAATTGGACTGCACCTTGTACCAAACATTACACCCTTGATAGAAACATAGAAAAATAAGTGCAGGAGTAGGCCATTCGGCCCTTCGAGCCAGCAGTGCCATTCAATATGATCATGGCTGATCATCTAAAATCAGTACCCTGTTCCTGCTTTTTCCCATATCCTGTGATTCCTTTAGCCCTAAGACGTAAATCTAACTCTCTCTTGAAAACTATATCTGTACGCTGTGGATGGCTTGATTGTAATCATGTAACGTTTTTTCGCTGTCTGGATAGCATGCAACAAAAATATTTGTTGCTGTAGTTTGGTACACATGACAATAATAAACTAAACTACAAAACAAATATTTTCCTGGATTGTAAACAACCTGTATCAGGAATAAAAAGTAGCTGCCTATAGCTGGAAAAACTGAAGCTACCAAACCAGCCAAGCTAGGCATCTTCTATTTAGTTTTAGACCTGTTCACAGTACAATTTATTCCAAATGTTTTTTTCTGTTTTGGGCTTTCCCGATATTGAAAAGAACATGGAATGCAAGTTTCCAACACTTTCTACGACAAGAGTTCCTTTTGCAGTCTGACTTTAAAGTCACTTGTTTAGGACTACCACTCTCCGCTTATTTGGTTTCTATGTGCTGCCTTAGATTAGGCAGCATGTGGAGTATTGAGTGCAGTTCTGGTCGTCACATTACAGGAAGCTTGTGGAGGCCACAGGAGGTTTACCAAAATGCTGCCTAGATTAGAAGGTAGTAGTTACAAGGAGAGGTTGGACAAATTTGGTGTTGATTTCTCTGGAACGTCAGAGGCCAAAGGGAGACCAGATTGAAGTATATAAATTATGAGAACCTTTTTCCTTTGGTGGAAATGTCACAGATTAGAGGCCATAGGTTTAAGGTGAGAGGGCCAAAGCTTAAAGGAGATGTGCAAGGCAATACTTTATTTTATTGGGGGAGTGGTGGGTTTCTGGGACTCACTGCCAGGGGTGATGGTGAAGGCAGATATGGCATTTAAGCGACAAGGATAAGGTTAAGGCACAAGGATATGCAAAAAATGGAAGGATATGGATCACGTGCAAGTAGAGATTAGTTCAACCTGTTATGCATGCCAAGAACATTATGGGCTGAATGGCCTGTTCCTGTGCTGTACTGTTCTATGAACCACACTATCATCACTTGTATGAAAAGATGAGTCCCTGTATTAATAAATGGTCTCTACTTTATGCATTGTGGCAACTTTTTCAACCACAACAGTTATGTCCATTATATAAATTTCCAACTTTACAACGAGTTTTGGAGGAGCAGCTTACAACCCAGCGGAATGAATATTGCTCTAACTTCAAGTAACCCTTGCTTTCCCTCTTTCTCCATCCCTCTGCAACCCTAGTTCTCCGACTAGTTTCGATGTCCTCCTGATTAATTTTACTGATTGTATGCCTCATTGTCACCTTCCCCTCAGCTAGCAATGAACCATTCTATACTTCCTTGAACATCGTCTGCTTTGATAAACATAGAAAATAGGTGCAGGAGTAGGCTATTCGGCCCTTCGAGTCAGCACCGCCATTCAATATGATCATGGCTGATCATTCAAAATCAGTAATTCGGTCCTGCTTTCTCCCCATATCCCTTGATTCCGTTAGCCCTCCAGTGAATCCAGTGAATTGGCCTCAACTGCCTTCTGTGGCAGTGAATTCCACAGATTCACAACTCTCTGAGTGAAAACGTTTTTCCTCCTCACAGTCCTAACTGGCCCACCCCTTATTCTTAAACTGTGACCCCTGGTTCTGGATTCCACCAACATCGGGAACATTGATCCTGCATCTAGCCTGTCCAATCCCTTCAAAATTTAATATGTTTCTATAAGATGCCCACTCATCCTCCTAAATTCCAGTGAATATAAATCAATCCATTCTTTCATCATGTCAGTCCCGCCATCCTGAGAATTAACCTGGTGAACCTATGCTGCACTCCCTCAATAGTAAGAATGTCCTTCCTCAAATTAAGAGACCAAAACTGCACACAATACTCCAGGTGTGGTCTCACCTAGGTCCTTCATAACTGCAGTAGGACCTCTTTTCACCTAAACTCAAATCCTCTCGCTATGATGGCCAACATGCTATTTGCTTTCTTCACTGCCTGCTGTAACTGCATGCTTACTTTCAGTGACTGATGTACTAGGACACACAGGTCTCGTTGCACCTCGCCTTTTCCTAATCTCACACCATTCAGATAATAATCTGCCTTCTTGTTCTTGCCACCAAAGTGGATAACCTCATATTTATCCACATTATACTCCATCCTCCATGCATCTGCCCACTCCAAGTCACTCCTCATCCATCCTCGCAGCTCACACTGCCAACCAGCTTTGTGTCATCCGCAAACTTAGAAATGTCACATTTAATTCCTTCGTCTATATCGTTAATATATATTGTAAATAACTGAGGTCCCAGCACTGATCCTTGCGGCACCCCACTAGTCACTGCCTGGAATTCTGAAAAGGGCCTGTTAATTCCTACTCGTTGCTTCATGTCTGCCAACCAATTCTCTGTCCATGTCAATACCCTATCCCCAATGCCATGTGCTCTAATTTTGCACAGTAATCTCTTGCATGGGACGTTGTCAAAGGCTTTTTGAAAGTCCATATACACTACATCCACTGTCTCTCCCTTACCCATTCTACTTGTTACATCCTCAAAAAATACCAGAAGTTTAGTGCTGCTGTTCCATCCTTAATAATCGATTCAAGCATCGTTCACACTTTACCCTTCCATATCTCTAGTCTCCCTCTCCCCTGACTCTCAGTCTGAAGAAGGGTCTTGACCCAAAACGGCACCCATTCCTTCCCTCCAGAGATGCTGCCTGTCCTGCTGAGTTTCTCCAGGAAGTTGCGACTATCTTCGATGAAAATCAGCATCTGCAGTTCTTTCCTACATGAATGAATGAATGAATGAATGAATGAATGAATGAATAAATGAATGAATGAATGAATGAATGAATAAATGAATAATTTTATTGGCCAAGTATGGCCATATAACTTTGTTGACCTCCATATTATAAAATAAAGCTCTTCTCAGGGGTCTCAGCATCCTCTTATCCAGGAGATAAATAAAATCTTTGAGAATGGGCACCTATAAAACAATCTGAATTTCCTTTGAAGTTGACTCATGGACGTTCGTGCAGTTCCTTGGCCGAAGAAACATCAACAGTGAGGAGAATCACCACGGGTGAAATGCTTTGCTTCCTTCCCTTAAGTTTTTGAACAAACCCCAAGACGTGATGCAAATGAAACTCAAATTCTTGAAATTAACAATATTTTGGCAATATGAAAATGAGTCAAAGTTCATGGTTCTCTATTATAGCTAAATTAATTAGAACAAATCACCTTCAATGTGTAAGCATCTATCATTGTTTCACATCTGCTGTACAAGCTCAATGCTATAATGTCACATATTTAGATCATTGTCATGTGAGCCCAAATTCATCATTAATTAAGGCATATCTTGATAACATTCTTTTTAACATAATTCTCTGAATCAAATTCCATTAGCCCAAATTGCCCCCTATCTCTGCACTTGTTGCACTCTCTCCAATAAATTCTGATGTGAGGTTCAGATTATGTTTATTTCATTTTGTAAACAAAGGATCAACATTCAACTATCAACTCCTCTGCTGTATTACTGCTAAGACTAACACATGAATAGCAACTCCAACTAGTGGAGTTGTTGCCTGGCCTCCAACAGAAATGTCTATGCATAGATACAGATTGCATCCAGACAGATGAGTTTACTTCAACTTGGCATAATGTTCAGCAAAGACATTGTGGGCCAAAGGACCTGTTTCTGTGCTGTACAGTTCTACTTTCTCTATTCGATAACCTGGAATAGACCCCTTCAGGCTCTGGGCACCTATCCACCTTAATGGTATCCTAGAGGCCCAACACCTCCTCCTTCTTCATTTCAAGATGCCCTAGAATATCAGTATACCGCATTCACACTATCCTCCATTCCTCTCCTTGGTGAGTCCCAATGTAAAGTACAAGTTGAGTACCTTTTTTCACAACCTCTTACTCTTTTATCCTGGAATAATCTTACTCTCAACCTAGTTACCTTCTTGTTTTTAATAAATTTATAAAATGTTTTTATGCTGTATGACTCTAAGAAACAGTGCTTCTTAGTGGGAAGTGTAGTTAGTGACAACAAAATAGGCAAAGAATGAATCTTTATTTTAACTGTGATTCGGAAGCTGATACCCTGAACTTTTTAGGTTTAATCAGGTGAGAAAGACTCCGACCTAAAAAGTGGCTATTATTCGAACTGGATCCACATAGTTGCAAATCAACAATGTTTAGCACTCTGCTATGGCTGAGTTTGTTGCTGAGAATATTCTGTTATTTACAGAGAGTTGCTTTTTGAACTACTTCCATTCCCACTGGCTTATTCTCATTCGTCACTGACCTAGAGGTGCCTAGTACTGTGCCATGACCGGGCACTCCACAGAGAATGTTCTTTACTTTGGAGATCAGAGCTCTTTATACGGCTGCCAGAATTTTGTTTTTGCATTGGACCCCAAGGGTAAAATACAACAAACATACAGAGCATTTTTATGTCACTCAACAGTGGCTCTTGGGATATGAAGGACAAAAGGTCAGTGATCAGAAGAACCAGGAGAATATTCCCTTTCCTTCCAGTCTCAGACTACTTCGGAATTTGCCCTTTACATCCATAAGAAGAAAAATCTATGTATTCTTTTCACCTTCATTTTATTTTTATTTTCTCCTTTTCTGATGAAGGCCAGGGAACAACTCACTGGTTGGAGTTGCTATTCGTGTGTTAGTCTTAGAAGTGATAGACAGCAGAGGAGTTGATAGCCAGCAGCACTTAAACTTATGTTTTTGTGGGGACTCTCGGAAACCAGTTAAGAATATCGCAACCTTCCACCCTAGGCTAAAACTAAACAAAGACATCAACTCTTCACCATCAATAAGCAGTTCTGATTAAGCATCATTGTGCCCAAACATTGGCTCTGTTGTTCTTTACACTGATGCTTCATGATCTGCTGAGTATTCCCAATTTTTTAACCTTCTATTTCAACTCTTCACCACATTTCCTCCTTCTTCTTCAATATAGCAGGAGCAAGTGTGACAGAAAGGATTGCAGAGTCGTAGAGTCATAGAAAGATACAACACAGAAATAGACCCTCTGATGCACTGAGTCCACGAGTGATCATCAGGTCCAGCGTTTATACTAATCCTACCTTAACCTATATAATTTACCCCACGATTCCTATCAATACACCATCCCACTATGATTCTTGATTAGTACATGTATCAAAGGTTACTGGGAGAAGGCAGGAGAATGAGGTTGAAAGGGAAAGATAGATCAGCCATGATTGAATGGCAGAATAGACTCAGGGCCAATTGGGCAAATTCTGTTCCTATGACATATAATTTATGAACTAAGATTCTACCAATCAGTTTCACACTAGTTAACCCATCAAGCTGACATCTTTGGCCCATAAGAGGAAATTGGAGCACCCAGAGGAAACCTTAGCAGTTGCAGGAAGAATGTGTGAATTTCAAACAGAGCATCGGAGGTCAGGATTACTGAAGTTGTGAGGCAGCAGCTTCACTGTGCTGCCCAAAGGTGCATGTTATAAGGTGAAGTTAGATAGCCAGAATACGACATCCAGAGCAAGTCATTGGATTGTTTTAGACTCTCCATGTTATACAACCTTAAGGCAGGAGTTTGAATTGTAGCTCATCGACTATGTTTCGCTGTGACGCCCTTTAGTTCAATAAGTAATTCTGGTTCTACGTTTATATTGCGAAACATAGAAACTTGATTGTCAAATCTTTGATCACATTCTTGTCAGAGAAGTATACTGTGGACCAGATTTGATGCCACCTGCCCTCAACATCATGAATGCCAGATAAAAGTTGAATATGGTTGACTGAAAACGTTTTCTTGACTTCAGTTGATTTCTTGCAAAATTCCATTGAAAATAAAGAAAGAACCAGAATGGTAAAGTGAACAGTTCAAAAATATTTTGAATTGTCAGGCAATATGTTGACAATGATCACTCTTTTTGGGTAGTTGATACCCATCACTAAGAATTTTCACATCAAGCCACTGAGAAACACACATGAGGGAGAAATAAAATTGGATTTCTGGACACTCTGTTCCCAGGAACATAACCTGTGGGTCCAGTATGTCAAGTGTAATTCTGCACTGGAAATGTATGAGCAACCATATGGAGTAAATCTCTTAGTAGGCATCACAGGAGCAGGGATAAGGCCCTTTGCTTTTGAGATGGAGGATCAAGCATTTACTTGAGGTAGAAACAAGGAACTGCAAATGCTGGTTTACACAAAAGGACGCAAAGTGCTGCGGTAACTCAGCAGGTCAGGCAGCATCCCTGGAGAACATCGATATGTGATGTTTCGGGACGCTTAGAACATTTACTTGATTTCCCAAAATTTGCAAAATGTAATTGCCTGTGGTCACAACATATGCCATGTAAAGTAAACAAACGTTTCAAATCCTCCAGCTGCTCTTTATTGCATGGCTTAGATAAACTTAACAGAGTTGTTGTATATTTTAGAACAGTTCTACTTAGAGGATTATATTACAAAAATAAACTAAATAGTAATAGGAGCTGTTGGATCTTGGGTCCGATTCACTCATACTTACTACCTGATTCACAATTCCATGGATAATGCACTTATCGTGCTGGTGAGTAAAATAGCCATCTCCTACCCAGATATTTTTAAACAAGGCAGAATGTATAGGAACAGAAGTAGACCACAGACTTATTTTGTAATTCAATCAGATTGTGGCCGATCTTCCGCAACTCCATTTTCCTGCTCACAGCGTCATACACGTGGAAACATGCTCTTCAGCCCAACTTGCTCATGCCGACCAAGATGCCCCATCTACACTAATCCCACCTGCTCGCATTTAGTTCATATTCCTCTAAACCTTTCCTATCCATATACTGCACCTGTCTAAATGTATTTTAAATGTTCTTATAATACCTCCTTCAACTGCCACCTCTGGCATCTCGTTCCATATACCCACTACCTTCTGTATGAAAAAGTTGCCCCTTGGGCTCCTATTAAATATTTCCACTCTCACCTTAAACCTATGTCCTCTGGTTCTTGATTCCCCTACTCTGTGTAAAATACTCAATATCTACCCTATCTATCCCCCTCTTGATCTTACACAACCTTAAGCTCACCCCTCAGCCTCCTGGGATCCAAGGATTAAAGTCAAAACCGAGTGTTCTATCCCCATTTTCTGTGTGTTATTTGGCATTCAAAAATCAATCACTCTGCCCAATGATAGACACAAAATGCTGGAGTAACTCAGGATATCATCTCTGGATAGAAGGAATGGGTGACATTTCGGGTCGAGACCCTTCTTCAGAAGGACTCTCGAAGAAGGGCCTCAACCCGAAATGTCACCCATTCCTTCTATCCAGAGATGCTGCCGGTCCTGCTGAGTTTTGTGTCTATCTTCGGTTTAAACCAGCATCTGCAGTTCCTTCCTACACACTCAGCCCAATGATTGGGTATCCAAGGGTGCAAATATACTAACGTTATATTTAGTTAACTCATCCCTGTTTTGAAATCTGATATGGCCCAGATATGTTTCTACTATCTGCCTTATTGACCAGAGGAGGTGCAAAGATTTAGTTGACTCACTTCTGGTTAAGCAGAGAAAAATAAGACGTGTCAGAAGTTGAGATGTGCATTACTGCTTCCCCAGACCTCCGAGTGGAAATGACAACATCACCTCTCCCACATTGGTATCATTCTCGCGTCTGAACCAGATGGTTACAATTCAAGAACCACTCAAGCAATTTGACCAATGCAAAAAACTTGACTGCCATTTCAGTCCAATACAAAGGGAGGGCTGCATTCAGGCACATGGGACATTAAACCAATATTATTTTTGCTTCTCAGATTGAATAGAAGATCTGATGGAACTGAAGAACAAGGAAGTTATACCAGTGTAGGTGTAGGTGGGACTAGAGTAGATGGAGCATCTTGGTCGACGTGAACAACGTGGCCCAAAGGTCCTGTTTCAATGCTGTATGACCCAATGTATAATAGCAGAGATTTAATCTTAATTCAACATTTCTGGGAAAAAGGTTTTTTTTAATTCATTTTCAGCATCTAAGTCAAAAGCAAGACCTGCATTTTTTGTGACTTCAGCATCAGCCGTGGGAATGTTCAAAGCCTTTGCCATTTTGTCCATCCCTAACTGCCCCTGAGAAAGTGGTGGTCGGGTATTATACTCATTCTTGTGATGATATTCCCATAGTGCAGTTGGGAAAACAGCTTTGGGAGCTCTTTGACCCAACAACAACAACAACTGGCAATATATTTCCAAGTCAGGATGGTGTGATCTGGTTTTTATTACTTTGTTTTCTATGAGAACTTTCTGTGTACAAATTGGCCGTCATTTCTTTCATTACAACTATGATTATATTTTACAAGTATTTTATTGGCACCAAAGGATCATATGATATTTTGCAAAGGAGAAAGAAAGTGCTGTCAAAAATGCAAACCTATCTTTCTTTGCAGGAAATATTTTTGTGCTTCTCAAGGCCAATACTGAGATTTTGTACTGTTAATCGGCTCGGAAAGGGATGGGCCTGGATGGAGGTATTCTATGTGTAGGAAAGTACTCAGATGCTGGTTTAAATCGAAGGTAGACACAAAAAGGCTGGAGTAACTCAGCGGGACAGGCAGCATCTCTGGAGAGAAGGAATGAGTGTCTGAGAAAGGGTCTTGAACCGAAACGTCACCCATTCCTTCTCTCCAGAGATGCTGCCCATCCCGCTGAGTTACTCCAACATTTTGTGTCTGCCTTGGAGATGTTCTATCATGCACCTGGAATGTTTTGCACTTTCTTACTGAGAACGCCTGAAAGAAAGAGATGCATTTCAATCTGCAGCTGATGGGAATGCCTCACAAATAGCTGGCAGCATGCCCCAGTGAACTATCGTAGCTTTAGTGGATTCTGTGCTATATCAGTAAGTTTAGATGCCAAAAAATGTCAGTATTTTCAATAAAGTCATGTTTCAAGCTGTTTTCATGATTCTCACCATAACACTATCACACAGGAACAACATTTCAAATGAATACAAAAAGAAGCAGTCCTCTCTGAGATGCTAGTTTGGCTATATTCATTCCCCATGGATGTAAGATTATTTACCTCTCACACAGGATTTGGAGAGAACTCTAGATACAGTATGTGGCCATCTAATGGATAATTGAAAATTGAACCCTGTTCTGCCTGGGGATATGGTAAACTATATCAACCAATAGACTTTATCAGTTAACTTTCGTTAGAAGTTAGGTTTCCTCTCTGATAAGCAATGCAATGGTTTACAACGTAGAAATAAGGAATTGCAGAATGCAAGTAAAGACAAAAAATGCTGGCGTAACTCAGCGGGTCAGGCAGTATCGCTGGAGAACATGGATAGGTGACATTTCAGGTCGAGAACCTTCTTCGCCAGTCCCGAGCCAAAACGTCATCCATACATATTCTCCAGAGATGCCGCCTGACCTGCTGAGTTACTCTAGCTCTTCGTGTCCTTTTATGATGCCAAGTTAACCTAATCTCCTCTGCCTGCATGTGATCCACATCCCACCATTGCCTACATATTCATGTACCTAACTAAAATCTTCTTAAACACCACCATTGTATCTGCCTCCACCACTACCCCTGGCAATGCGTTCCAGGCACTTACCACTCTCTGTGCAAACAATATGCCCCACACCTCTCTGTTAAACTCTGCCCCTCTCACCTTAAGGCTAGATTTTGACATTTCCAGCCTGGGAAAAAAGGATCTGATTGTCTGCCCTAATATAAACCTCTCGTTACTTTATATATTTCTATCAGGTCTCCTCTCAACCTTTAGTGCTTCAGAGAAAACAATTTAAGTCTGTCCAACCTCACCTTGTAGCTAATACTCCCTAATCCAGGCAACATTCTGGCAAATCTCTTCTGCATCTTTCTAAAGCCTCCTCATCCTTCCTGTAATGTGGTGGCTAGAACTGCATGCAATGCTCCAAATGCAGCCTAATGTCTTACAGAGCAGCATCATGACTTCCTAACTCACTGCCCTGACCAATGAAAGCAAGTTTCTAATGTCCCATGTTGAAGTATTGTCTGGGCTGGTGGAATTAACATCCTTGTTTTTGAACATGGAAGAAAATGCAACACCACATACCTCCACCCAATGTGTGTTATCTGAGCTATTGTGATGTTGGTGAGTTGGAAAGGATTAACAAGAACAGCATGTTTTAAAACATCTGCAGTGCTTTTACCAAGCAAGCTACAGCATGGGATTTGAATCAGTGGAAATGGAACAGTTGCACTTGTACATAGGTGCAAAGATTCCAATTGCTTGTTTGAATTATTCATTACATTGCCCTTTGTGGATCAATGTAATAAAAGGTCTTATGCAGATTCTTGCTGCATCGAAAATTTTCTTCAATAAATTTACCATCTAAATCGGAAATGCCGATCATTTGATGGTTAAATTACAATGTTTTTAGATTATATATTTAAATGGCTCTTACACAATTCAGGTAACAGGTACAGAAGAGCAGTTTTATCTGATAATTGGATGTTACTTGGTAATGCATCGGCATCAGACCTGGGAATGTTCAAAGCTTCTGCTGCGTTGTTTGGCAAAGTATCGCCTGGCACAGTAACCATCTGTCCAGCTCAAAGCTATCAACTTCACATTCAGGAACATTTTTGTTGGCTTTGATTCTGGGGTAAAGCCAACTCCTATAAAATTTGCACAAGGGGTTGTGAGAATCCAAATTGGACTAATTTAATTATAAACACACGTCAGAATAACCATCCAAACCCGATATGGTTCCCATTCGTGATGTTGGCAGGAAAGGATGTTAATTCTACCAGCCCAGACTGGACTTCATCACAGCCCAAGACATTACAAGATGGTGTATTATGCTGTTGTGTTATAGAAACCAGGCTCAGATTAATCGACGTAAAATCAATCTGGCATTCTTTTGAAGATGGAGCTCATAAGAACGGATTTGTCATACTACAATTTGGTTTGCCATTCAAAACCAAACCATATCTGTGAACTTTGGAACTTACAATTCATGTAACCGAGACAGAAAGCTATTAGTCAGAAATAGTGTAACGGTCAATTTTTCATATTTTACAACAACACTGAAGAAGCCAAATGGTCCATTGAGTCTACTTCATCCACTGAAAGAAAGTTCAGTGGATAGAATAGGCAGGAGCACAGCAGGTGAGGAAGGAATGTGAGATTGGAATGCACTTATTTCAATCAAGAGGCCTGAGGCCTGTTTCCATGCTGTATAGCTCTATGACTCAAGTCAAGTCAAGTCAAGTCAAGAGAGTTTATTGTCATGTGTCCCAGATAGGACAATGAAATTCTTGCTTGCTGCAGCACAACAGTATATTGTAAGCATAAATACAGAACAGTTCAGTTCAATTCAATATACACATAAATAAACAGATGAAGTGCAATAGGCTGTTACAGTTCAGAGTCTGTTTGTTGGCGAGTTTAATAGTAAGATTAAACGAGAACTTACCAGTTTGAAGTTTGATCTTTATTTTACGAGGAGTTACGTTGAGGGATTATGTGAAGAGCCCGCCAGGGCGCATGCGCCACATATCTTCAAAGCAGTGGTGTGAAATCACAGATACGGTAGTCGAAATAACATAGTAAGATAAGAACAATAATACCAGCTGACCTTTATAATAGAGGGTGGGTGTGGAGGGCACGTAATCCCTCAACGTAACTCCTCATAAAATAAAGATCAAACTTCAAGCTGGTAAGTTCTCGTTTAATCTTACTATTTTACTTCGGAGTCACATGAGTGACTACGTGAAGATTTTAAAGCTCTGTGATTTCATGCCACGGAACGAGTCCATGCTTCACACCCTGCTGTCGTAGACTTGAGGAGGAAGTATGTTAACAAATCCAGACATGAATCAATTGTTAAAAGAAACAATAAGTGATTTATTAACACAAATTATAATAATGACCCCTATCCTTCGGGGCGTATTATAAAACAGAACTCAAAATAGTATCTGCAAAAGTCACAGGCTTAGCAACTGGCTTATTATAAAATTCTTGGAAGGTCTTCTCCCTGGACCATCCTGCCATAAACAAGATGTGATCCATTGGAACCTCCATGTGCCGTGCTGCCGATGTGGCTGCAGCCCTGGTGGAATGAGATTTGTAAATATCAGTATCCACCCCTACAGCCCCCAAAACCTGTCGAAGCCACCTAGATATTGTTTGGGTCGATACCCTGTTGTGAGGTCTTTTGTGGCTCACTAAAAGTGCCAATTCTTTGCCTCTTACTTTAGCTGTTAGTTCGATGTAAAGTAACAGATGTGTCATAACGCATAAGCGAACATCTGTAGGGTATGCCCGAAACTCTAGTTTAAGGCCTGATGACCCTGGTCTGTTTTGTTTTACCAGTTCATGAATATAAAAAGTTATATCATTTGTCCCTTTGGCCATCGAGTCCAGACATAATTTGTGTAGCGATTGCACCCGCTGGGCCGAGACCAGTGCCATCAGCATTACCAATTTAAGGGTAAGTTTCTCCAGGGACAGGTACGTTGCTGGTGACCAACCCCGAAGCAACGTCAACACAATACTCACATCCCAAATGTTAGAGTATCTTGCCCTAGGGGGATTCGAGTTAAATATACCCCTCATTAGTTTGGAAACCAAGGGGTGAGACCCCAGTGAATGGTGGTCGAATCCCCGCCACAAATAGGTGGATAGGGCACTCCTGGCGCTGTTGATGGCACTGTAGCTAAGCCTTTCATCAAAATGAAGGTTAGCGAGGAACTCCAGGACATTAGTTACAGTGGCTGAGTTATACTCAACATTGGTCCTGCAACAATATCGTTCCCATTTCCTGATGTAAGTCAGGTACTGTTTTCTGGTAGACTCTCTTTGTGCCACCGCGATCATGTTGATGGTTCGGTCCATCAGTCCAAGATCCAGAAGTGGTCTATTCAAATTCTGCAAATTAACAGATTAGTCATGTCATGGCATGGATGACTTTCGCCAGTTACAGGATGGACCATCAAGTCTGGTCTTTTAATGACGGCCATACATGGTTCTGAAACCATGTCAAGAACCACAGGGAACCATGGCTGGGTAGGCCAGTTGGGTACTACCAAAATACCTGACGCAGAGTCTTGTTGTATTTTGCATAAGACCCGACTGATGAGGCAGAAGGAGGGAAATGCATAGAAAAACAAATTTCCCCAGTGCAGCGAAAATGCGTCCATCGCTGCTGCCCCAGGGTCTGGTTCCCACGCAACATATGTTGGCAACTGGTGGTTAAGCCCAGATGCAAATAGATCGATATCTGGTGTTCCATATCTTGCTGTGATGTCTGCAAACACTTTGGGGTTCAACATCCATTCAGTGTTGTCATTAAATTTCCGTGACCTGGTGTCTGCCACTGAATTAAGTTTACCTGGTAGGTAAATAGCAGATATCCAAATGTTTCTCTAGATACACCATTGCCAGATTGAATTGGCCAGATCATCACATGATATCGATCTGATTCCACCCATGTGATTAATATAAGCCACCACAGTGGTATTATCTATTTGCAGGCGAACATGCAAATGATGCATTTTTGAACAGTACGCCTTCAAACCATAGAATGCTCCCAACATTTCCAAATAATTTATACCAAGTGTATAAAGCAAAGATGATTCATGCGCATCCCATCTGCCCCCACAACTGGAGATGGTGTTGGTGGCTCCCCAACCTTGAGCGCTGGCATCAGTCTGTAATACAACTGACGGGTTGCTAATAATAATGGAGCTGTAGGAACCCCCAGGGTAAAGTCACAGTCATGTGAACTGAATTAATGGTGAATCCCAAATAATCCATAGTCGTGGATGGTGTTAACTTTGATTTATCTGGATGTATGATAAACCCCAGTTTCTAAAATAGACCTATGGTAGCTGTAACAGCTAAATAGGCTAATTCGTAGGTTTTACCCACGATTAGTATGTCATCTAAATACGCCATGACTATATGTTTTTGTTTCCGAAGAACCGCCATAGCTGGTTTCAGTAATTTAGTGAATAATCTGGGGGCTGAGGTCAACCCATTAGGTAGTGCTTTGTACTGCCAAAGCTGCCCCATCCAGTAAAACTTCAGATATCGGCGGTGATCCTTGTGTATAGGCACCGAATAGTATGCATCTTTTAAATCGATGCATGCCATGAAGTAGCCTTCGGAAATCAATTGTTTGGCCGTGACAAAGGTTTCCATTTTGAAGTGAGTATACAGCACAAATGTGTTCAATTGTCTTAAATCAATAATGATGCGACATCCACCATCTTTTTTCTTTTTTGTGAAAATGTTTGACACAAATTCTAGAGAGTCATGTTGAGATCTCTCAATTACACCCTTAGTATAAAGCCTCTTAATTTCAGCATGACCATCCAACTTCTCTTGTTGTGATAGAATAAATGATCTGATGGGCACATACTGAACCGGAGGAAGGCGTTTGTTTTCGAATTCAATTTCATACCCTTGAACACTATGCAGTATATAAGAATCAGAGGTTATTGATCTCCATGCCTCACTAAACCAGTGTAACCTACCACCAACAAGTGTACCCATTGCACCCGCTAAGTCCTGCGAGGAACCAGACCCACCTACCTCCATGGTTACCAGTGGGGTGTTCATCTCTTTTTCTTCTGCTTCTTGGCCGATTGAGGTGCATCTTCCACGAAGGTCGCTCTGGGCCGCGGTCTAAAAAAGACCTTTGTCCTTGAGCTGCGGCCTTCGAGCTTTCACCAGCTTCGATGTGACGTGGCCTGCTGGTGGATGCGTAGGGGTGCTGTCGCCGAGGTATTTTCCCCGATGCCTTGATGAGCCCGCCGGCTTTCGCCTCTTCATCCAGGTCTTTAACCTGTTTGGACAGGTTGCCCCCAAATAACAAAATTGGCGGCGGTGTGGTGTTGGTCTTACACAGAGCCGCAAATTTGGGGTTCAAGGCTGGGCGGATGGAGTTCTTACGGAAACAGTTAATCTCGAACTGTGTATTTCAGAGCATCGCCAGCGTATCTTGCTGCGCCTCTGTCATTTCCATGTCATCCACCGACCGGGCAAATGCTGTAATCCCAGTTGTTAAAAGTTTAAAGATTTTCTGCATTTGTACCTCCTGTGCCCTTACACCTGCACCAATATGTCCCCAGATGGAGGGATTCACTGCTGGGACATTCAGTGAAGTACAGTTCCCTGGTGCTAGGTATTTTGCAGTAGTTTCATTAACTGCCTGTTCTTGTAATTGATGGGTTGATAGGTAGTCAATGCTGGCTGCTAGTTGTTGTTTCAGCGGCTGCCCTGACTGTGGAGGCACCGCAAACTTTTTCACCATGTCCAGCATCTTCTCTTCTGGCACCCCCAGCACACTTGAAGTCTCTTCAGCCAACCCTTGTTCGGAGTCAGCCCAGTAATGACTCCCAATGCTCCCCTCTGTCAAGGGAGATACATTGTGCAGCCCTGAAAAAGGTACTGCCATGGGCTTCCTCGGAAGCCCGTAGTGACTTGACTCCTGCTCACGGAGTTTGTCACAGTGAAGCAATTGCTCCACCAGCCTCTCCAGACGTGTAATGCGACTACTGTCGCTGTCTGCCGGCGGCGTTTGCTCATGGCCCGACACATCGGAGTCCATGAGCGTGTCCCATGCATTGGCATTCGTGTCAGCCTGTGGCGACCCAGGCTGCACAGGTGCCGGGACAGAGACCGCTGATCGCAGAGATTGCGATGCTGCAGTTGGCCGCTGCTGGCTCCCGGTACTTCCGCGGTCCTCCTCAGCCAGTTTCTTAGTGGCCCGTTTGGACTTGGTACGGGTCCTGTCCGTCGTTGTCCTTCCTGGAACAGAAAGACACACGAAAAACGACCTCAGAGTAAGAAATTACCTGTAGGTCTCTGTTTTAAGCTTACCGCTGCGGGGAGCATTCCCCCTCCCTCCTGTTGCTCTCAATTGCGCTAGCGATATATGTCGCGCATGCACCCTGGCGGGCCCTTCTCGTAGTCACTCACGTGACTCCGAAGTAAAATAACCTGATAGCTGTGGGGAAGAAGCTGTTCATGAACCTGGATGTGCCAGTTTTCAGGCTCCTGTACCTTCTACCCGATGGTAGCGGAGAGATGAGTGCATGGCCGGGATGGTGTGGGTCCTTGATGATGTTGGCAGCCTTTTTGAGGCAGCGACTGCGATAGACCCCTTCGATGGTGGGGAGGTCAGAGCCGATGATGGACTGGGTAGTGGTCACAACTTTCTGCATTCTTTTCCGCTCCTGGACGTTCAAGTTGCTGAACCAAGCCACGATGCAACCAGTCAGCATGCTCTCTACTGTGCACCTGTAGAAGTTCTAGAGAGTCCTATTTGACATACCGACTCTCTGTAATCTTCTCAGGAAGTAGAGGCGCTGATGTGCTTTCTTTATAATTGCATCAGTGTGTTGGTACCAGGAAAGATCTTCGGAAATGTGCACGCCCAGGAATTTAAAGTTCTTGACCCTTTCCACCATCGTCCCGTTGATATAAACGGGATTGTGGGTCCCTATCCTACCCCTTCCAAAGTCCACAATCACTCTATCTCATTTACATACAATGTTTCTGTATCTCAGAAATGGCCCCATAGAAGAAGCATCCACGTCGTTGGGCTGGAAACTGGAAGTATCCTGAGCTAATTCTGCTACCACCATAATCTATTGCAACAAGTGAAGGCTTCCACTGATTGTCGCCGGAAGCTTGCGTCCTTTTCAGGATGGACGACGACAGCGAGGCCAACATTTGTAACAAGATTGAACGAAAAGAAGAAGCATATTCTCTTAGAAATTTTAAAAAATGATACAAAGTGCTGGAATAACTCAGCGGGTCAGGCAACATCTCTGACGAACATGGATACGTGATGTTTTGGGTCATGACCCCTCTTCAGTATGAAGAAGCACTTTGTGCCTTTTTTTGTAAATCAGCATCTGCAGTTCCTTATGCTAACTCTTGGAAACATTTTAGCACATCAGAAAAAGCATCCCAGATAAAGACCATGCTTTGCTGTTGTAAAACATGGAATTATTTTTCTCTTGAACGTACACAAATCCCTTGGGCACAGTTTGTTGATTTAGTACGTTAAGTGTAAATGTAACTTAAAAAAAATAAGATATCAGCTTACATGAGTACACTAAAGGTTAAAGCAATTTGATTAATAGGGTCCTGTCTTTTTTTGTAGCCGAGAAAGAGGTTGAGTGATCCCAACGCTCAAATTTTATTTGTACAATTATTCAATGTTAATGCTAACTGACTCAGCCAAGGGCTTTTAATTATTTCAAATTCACTGAATTGAATAATTGATTGGTTACTAACTAATACATGTACAGTTATGTACAGTATGATTTTACTGGACATATGCAAAATGAAGAATTTCACTGTATCTAGGTGCATGAGACAATAAAGTACGATTGAACCAATCTCAGAAAACTGTGAAGTGGTGAATTTTGACAAGTTTTAAAAGGCCAAGACATACAAAGTGAATGGCTGGGCCCGAGGAGATCTGGGAACAAAGTGATCCAGAGGTACAGATACATAGTTTCCTGAAATGGCGACACGAGTAGATGTGGGAGTTAACATGGCCTGCTTGCCTTTCTTGGTTTGGGTCACTGAGTAGAGGAGTTGGGACATTATATTACAGTTGCACAAGAGGTTGGAGAGAAGGCATATTGTGTGCAGTTGTTGTTACCATGCTACAAAAAGGATGTCATAGAAAAGATGCAATAAAGATTCACAAAAATTTTGCCAGGACTGGGGGGGATTGAATTATAAGGATAAGTTGTGATTGTTTGCCCTGAAGCGACGGAGGCTGAGAAGTAACCCTATAAAGGTTTATAAAATCATAGACAGCTTTAATAGAGGAGTTAAGAGTCTTATTTTTCCAGGATAGGGGAGTCTAGAAATAGAGGCACAGAGTTTAAGGTGAGAGAGGAAAGATTTAAAGGGGATCTGAGGGGGCAGGTTTTTCACACAGAGGGTAGTCAGTACATGGAATGAACTACCAAAGGAAGGCATGTACAAAGATAATAGAATGTTTAAAAGACATTTTGATAGTTACGGGACAAGAAGGCTTTAGAGGGATTTGCAGGTAAATGAGGCTAGTGGAGGTAGGCAACCTGGTCAGTATGGATGAACTAGGCTGAAGAGCCTGTTTCCGTACTGTGAGTCAATTCATTCATTCATTCATTCATCTGTAAAAAAAGGAGGAAATAATTCACCTTTCTGACTCAACCAGTAAAAAAAAGGAAGAAATAATTCACATTTATACAATGCCCTTCAATGCAGTGATGTTCAACAGCATTTTATGATACAAAGACATGCCAAATGATAATAACTAAATAATATTTGAGTGGGAAAAATACATAAAGTACAGGCGTAACTCAGTGGGTCAGGCAACATATCTGGATAAGTAGGGGGGGCCATTCTTCAGGCTGAAAATGGTGGGGGGGGGGGCAGAAGAAAGAGAACAGAGGAGGGGCAGGACAAAGCTTGGTGAGTGATAGGTGGCTCCAGATGAGAGGGGATTTTGATAAGCAAATGGTTGGAGACTGGATATGAAAAGACACAAGGTGCGAGATAAGGATGGAAGAGTTGTGAATTGTGAAGCCAGAGAAAGGAATATAGGTAGAAGCGGAGGAAGGGGAGAGATGGGTGAGAGTCCAGGGAAGTGTGTGTGTGTGTGGGGGGGGGGGGGGGGGGAGGGGGTGGAGATGGGTAATTGAAGATTATTTTAGGCTGAATGCAAGTGTTTACTGAGGTGGTTCTATTCCATGCTGGGTCTCATCAATGTAAGGGAAGCCACATCGGGAACACCAGATGAAGTATATGAGGTTTGAGGAGGTGCAGGTGAACCTCTGTCTCACCTGGAATAACTGATGGGGTCCCTGGATGGATGCGATGTAGAAGGTATAGGGACAGGTGTTACATCTTCTGTGATTGCAGGGGAAAGTACCTGAGGTGGTTTGGGTGGGAAAGGATGAGTGAATCATGTATTTGCGGAGAGATGGTTCTTTGCAGAAGGTGAAAAGTGGTGGGGATGGGAAGATGTGACTAGTTGTGGGATCATATTAGTGAGACCACACATGCAGTTCCATGTGCAGTTGTGGTCGCACAGTTACAGGAAAGATGGCATTAAAGAAGGGTTGCAGAAGATATTCATCAGGACTTTAAACCTGGACTTGTGGGCTTGTGTAATAGGGAGAGGTTCGATAAGATGGGACTTTTTCCTTTGGAATGTAGGAGGCTGAGGGATGACCTTAGTGTGGTATATAAGAGCATGAGGGACATGGATAAAATGAACACAGTCTTTTTCCCAGGGTAGCGGATTCTAAAACTAGAAGGCATAGGCTTAAGATGGGAGGGTAAAGATTTAAGAAGAAGCCTGGGGGAAATGTTTCCTATAGAGGTTAATACATTTCTGGAATGAGCTGGAAGAAGAACATATAGAAGTTAGTCAAAAACAAGAAGGATGCATGGGACAGGTATAGGCAGCTGGGATCAAGTGCATCCCTGGAGGAGTTCGGGAACTAAGGAGTAAACTAAAAAAGGAAATCAGATGGGCAAAAAGGGGCCAGGAGATAGCTCTGGCGGGTAGCATTAAGGACAATCCCAAAAGATTTAATAAATACAAAAGGGGGAAAAGGGTAACTAGAGAGAGTGGGACATCTTAGGAATCAAAGCGGTCACCTCTGTATGGAGCCACAGGAGATGGGCAAGGTGCTAAATGAATATTTCTCCTCTGTATTTAATGAGGAGAAAGACAGTAGGATGGAGGAAATTGGAGCAGTCACTGGAAGTGTCTTGAGAGCAGTCAGGGTTACTGTCGAAGAAGTACTGAAGGTACTGTCGTGTTTGAAGGTAGACAAATCTCCAGGGCCTGATCTTATATATCCGAGGACATTGTGGGAAACTAGAGAGGAAATTGCGGGAGCCCTGGTTGAAATTTACGAGTCATCCTTAAATACAGGAGAGGTGCCTGAAGACTGGAGGGTGGCAAATGTTGTACCTCTTTTCAAGAAAGGATGCAGGGAAAATGCTGGGAATTATAGGCCGGTGAGCTTAACATCTGTGGTTGGTAAGTTACTGGAGAGTATTCTGAGGGGTAGGATATACAGGCATTTGGATGGGCAAGGGCTGATTAGGGATAGTCAGGATGGTTTTCTATGTGGGAGGTCATGTCTCACAAATCTGATTGATTTTTTTGAAGATTTGACCAAAAAGGTTGATGAAGGCAGAGCTGTAGATGTTGTGTACATGGACTTCAGTAAGGTATTGGACAAGGTTCCGCATGGTAGGCTGCTCTGGAAGGTTAGACTGCATGGGATCTAAGGAGAGATAGTTGAATGGATAGCAAATTGGCTCCATGGAAGGAAGCAGATGGTGGAAGGTTGCTTCTCAGACTGGATGCCTGTGACTAGTGGTGTGCCTCAGGGTTCGGTGCTGGGCCCGTTACTGTTTGTCACTTACATCAATGATTTGGATGAGAACATACAGGGCAAGATTAGCAAGTTTGCTGATGATACAAAAGTTTGTGGTTTTTCAGATAGTGAAGATGGTTGTGAACGGTTGTAGCAGGATCTGGGTCAATTGGCCAGGTGGGCGGAGGAATGGTTGATGGAATTTAATACAGAGAAAAGTGAGGTGTTGCATTTTGGGACGTCGAACAAGGGCAGAACCTACACAGTAAATGGTAGGCCTCTGGGTAGTGTTGTAGAGCAGAGGGATCTAGGAGTACAGGTGCATGGTTCCTTGAAGGTCGAGTCGCAGGTAGATAAGGTGGTCAAAAAGACTTTTGATCTTCATCAGTCAGAGTATTGAGTATAGAACTTGGGAGGTCATGTTGCAGTTGTATAAGATGTTGGTGACACCGCATTTAGAATATTGTGTTCAGATCTGGGCACCATGATATAGGAAAGATATTGTCAAGCTTGAAAGGGTTCAGAAAAGGTTTATGAGGATGTTGCCAGGACTCGAGGGTGTGAGCTATAGGAGAGGTTCAGTAGGCTGGGTCTCTATTCCATGGAGCGCCGGAGGATGAGGGGAGACCTTATAGAGGTATACAAAATTATGAGAGGAATAGATCGGGTAGATGCACAGAGTCTTTTGCCCAGAGTAGGGGAACCGATGACCAGAGGACATAGGTTCAAGATGAAGGGGAAAAGATTTAATAGGAATCCAAGGGGTAACTTTTTCACACAAAGGGTGGTGGGTGTATGGAACAAGCTTGCAAGAGGAGGTAGTTGAGGCTGGGACTGTCCCATTGTTTAAGAAACTGTGAGACAGGTACATGGATAGGACAGGTTGGGAGGGATATGGACCAAGCGCAGGCAAGTGGGACTAGTGTAGCTAGGACATTGTTGGCCGGTGTGAGCGAATTCCACACTTTCACTCTATGACTAAGTGGATACAATTACAACTTTCAAAACACATTAAGACAGACAGGAAGGATTTGGAAGGATGTGGGTCAAATGTAGGCATATGGGACTAGCCTAGAATGCCAACTTGGTCGACATGGAAAGATTTGCCAAGGGTCCTGCTTCCTTGCTATATAGCTCTATGACTCTAGTAGAATAATATCCAACTCCAGGCTCAGTGATGTAATTTCCTCTTGACTTTCATCAGAAATATTATTTGTTATTTCTTCTTGAACAGTTGATGTATTCACGTCAGGATCATTTTTAAGGTGGAAGACTGCTTTATTTTTCTCGTCATCACTTACAAGCAGCTAAATTTAGAATTTCTCATTGATTCCAACATATTTCTATCATTAGTGACATCTTCTCATCTCCAAACTTCTAGGAGGTCTCAATATGTGAATTCCACAATGCACAATGAACAACGTCTTCTTGTGGCTTTTGACATGGTGATACTCTGCTGGTACTGCCCTTCCTTCACTCTTGCTTCAAAAATTGAGCTGAACAATACTAAGCTTTGCAATGACTCTACAAGAATGAAGAGTCTTCCCAGCAAAAAAAATTGTGAAAATGTAGGCTTAAATGTAACTGCAAATAATAATGCAAATACTTCCTATTCCATTTGATGTGTATTAAAACATATGCTTCTATTAATCACTGTCTGTAATGTAGCTCATTACTGCTCCAAGTTCATAATTGGAACCATTGCAAGCAAGTCAAGTAAATAGTTGGTGTCATAATTTACCTCAAAGAATTTCTTGCTGAGAATATTTTTGTACAGTTTATGTATCTTTTACAGGGTTCATTTATCTGTTGCAGATAGTGAAATAGAGTCAAAGCTCTGGCCAAGTCAGGTACAGATCTGATGTGGTATTGGATTATGACTAGAAATGACCAGAGCTCCATTGTGTTTTGGGGATTTCTGGCTGCTGCGATGGTTCTAGCTTTCTCATTCACTGGCTACAACTGGTTTTCGTCTATTCATGGACCGTAGTAAATAATTTCCTTCTGCAAAAAGGCATATTTGTTTTATTGTAAGTTTGACACATTTAAGTTTGACACATTTAAGAACGTCCTGCAGCGGGGGAGGGGGACGGCTTCAGGCGGGGCCTGTCGGGTGCTGGTGGGGAGGGGGGGAGCACTGCCATGGCCTCACCGCTGCTGTGGCCCACCACTGCCATAGCCTACCCCAGCCACTGCCTACCCCTGCCGCTTCCGTGGCCTACCGCTGTCGCTGCCTATCACTGTCGTGGCCTACCGCTGCCACTGCCTGCCGCTGCCGTGGCCTATCGCTGTCGTGGCCTACCGCTGCCGTTCCCCACCGGCTTCAGGCAGGAACCGGTGGGGAGCATCCTGCAGTGGGGGGGGGATAGGGATTCAAGAGGGGGCTGTCGGGGGCTCGGGGGGGGGAGCGTCCTACAGCCGGGGGAGGGGGACGGCTTCAGGCGGGGGCTGTCGGGAGAGTTCTGTAGCCAGGGGACGGGGACGCCTTCAGGCGGGATCTGGAGGGGAGCGTCCTGCAGCCAGTTGAGGGGACGGCTTCAGGCGGGGCATGTCGTGCGCCGGTGGGAGAGGTGGAGCGTTGCCATGTCCTACCAATGCTATGGCCTTACGCTGCCATGGCTTGCCGCTGCCTACCCCTGCCATGGCCTGCTGCTGCCACTGCCTACCGCTGCCTACTGCTGCCGTGGCCTGTCGCTGCCGTGGTCTACCGCTGCTGCACCCCACCGAATTCAGGCAGGGACCGGTGGGGAGCATCCTGCAGCTGGGGATGAGAACGCCTTCATGCGGAGGCTGGTGGGGGCTGGGGGAGCGTCCTGCAGCTGGGGACAGGACGGTTTCAGGTGGGGGCGGTGGGTGGGGGGGGAGGGTCCAGCAGCTGGGGACTGCTTCAGGCGGGGACCGGCATGAGCATCCTGTAGCCGGGGAAGGGGGACGGCTTCAGGTGGGGCCGGCGGGAGCGTGGTAGGGTGTGTGTGTGGGGGGGGGGAGGGTATATGGGTGGGTAGGGCAGGCAGGGGTGTGTGTGGGCAGGAGGGGTGGGCAGGGGGGTGTGTGGGCAGGGGAGTGTTGTGGGGGGAGGGGGTGTAGGAGGGAGGGGTTGTGTGGGAGGGGGGTGTGTGGGCAGGGGGGGTGTGGGCGGGGGGGTGTGTAGGTGGGGGGGGTGGGGCCGGGAGGTGCTGTGGTGGGAGAGGGTTGAGTGTTGTGTGGGGGCGGGCGGGCGCTGTGGGGGGGGGGTTGTGGGGAGGAGGGGTGGTGTGGGCAGGGGGAAGAGAGCTCAGAGAAAAGACGGGGTTGTGGGGTAGAGGGGGTTATCACGGGGAGGGGGTTATCACGGGGGAGGGGGTCAGGACCCAGCGAGGCGGACCTGAGGGGAAGGGGCTGGGACTCACAGTGGCCGCTGGTCTCTCTCCTCCGGCGGGATCAGAGTCTCCGCTTTCCGTTTGGCGACATCGGCGACAACTCCGACTCCACGCTGGGCTGGGTTGGCCCTCGCTGGGCTGGTCTGGGTTGGGTTGGGCTGGGCCGGGCCACTTCCGGTCCTTCCGAAATTGTGTCCGGTTGGAAACCTCCGCCGGCCATCCTCAGCTCCAGTAAAGACACGATGGCGCAGGAATGACAGGAGAAAAGACCAATCCACACACCGCTGACTGGCAGGAGAGGAGATCGATCTGCACATGCGCGGTTTTTAAGATTTTTAAACCTCGCTAACTTTTACGTTAGACCACCGATCCGAATGAAACTTGGTGCACTCGCAGCACAGGAGAACAGCGAGTAAGCTAGCGAAAAATCATAGCACTATCGCTTACCGTTTTTGCGCAAATAGAAAGACAGCGCAAACCGGAAGATAACAAGATCAGAGCTTTAGTGATGTATAGATTGATTGGAAAATTATCACCAATGTGTCTACAGTTTCTAGAGCCACTTCCTTAAGTACCCTAGGATGCAGATCGTCAGGCCATAATCAGACCATAATTAAGACATTGAGATGGAATCATGGCCACAGATAGTTCAATATGTATGATTTGGATTTCATGATTGTCCCACTAGCAAGAACATTTGGAGAACATATCCTCGTAAAATCCTGTACATATTAGAGCATATGATTATAGTGCTAGTGGGACAATCATGAAATCCAAATCATACATATTGAGCTCTCTGTAGCCATGATTTCCATCTCAATATCTTAATTATTAATCTTTAAATATTGAGATCTGATAAATGCCTCTGGCTACATATAAGCCATTTAAAATGCACTCCATACATTACTCCCCAATATTATCCTACTGGAAGGTGTGAAAAGGTGCCTCAGAATTTCCAGTAACAACCAATATGTCATTGAATCCAGTCTAAGATTGGGACAGGACCGCCATTTTGTACTCTCTTCCACTTCAACAATTACTAGGCTTGCCTTTTTATTCCACAACTAATTGACAGATGCTACCTTTACCCTGTGTTCATGAAAATACCTCAGTCATAAGCATCGTAGACTCATTTTGCCAACTTTATCAGATCTAAAGGCCGGCCTCTGTTACTGCTGCACGGATTACTTTGACCACGAAAAAAAATCCCCCTTCAATCATCCCCTGCTTGAGGATGAAATTGGATCAGCCTACTTGGATCGCAATGCAACTTTATTCTGTAACTGTCACTGAAAGTAAGCATGCAGGTACAGCAGGCAGTGAAGAAAGCTAATGGCATGTTTGCCTTCATTGTGAGAGGATTTGAGTTTAGGAGCAAGGAGGTCCTACTGCAGTTGTACAGGGTCCTGGTGAGACCACACCTGGAATATTGTGTGCAATTTTGGTCTCGTAATTTGAGGAAGGACATTATTGCTATTGAGGGAGTGCAGCGTAGGTTCACCAGGTTAATTTCTGGGTTGGCGGAACTGACGTATGATGAAAGAATGGGTCGACTGGGCTGGTATTCACTGGAATTTAGATGAGAGGGGATCTTATAGATACATATAAAATTCTTTAAGGATTGGACAGGCTAGAAGCAGGAAAAATGTTCCCGATGTTGGGCGAGTCCAGAACTAGGGGTCATAGTTTAAGAATAAGGGGTAGGCAATTAAGATCTGAGGTGAGGAAAAACATTTTCACCCAGAGAGTTGTGAATCTGTGGAATTCTCTGCCACAGAAGGCAGTGGAGGCCAATTCACTGGATGTTTTCCAGAGTTAGATTTAGCTCTTAGGGTTAAAAGAATCAAGGGATATGGGGAAAAAGCAGGAATGGGATACTGATTTTGGATGATCAGCCATGATCATATTGATTGGTGGTGCTGGCTCGAAGAGCCGATTGGCCTACTCCTGCACCAATTTTCCGTTCAACTCAATGTTGGGTATGCACTAAAGTCATGCAGCCTGTTCATTATAATAATCTCAGTCCAGCCATTCTAGCCACCGTGCCGAGCAATGTATCGCCTCAGTACAGCAGCATATTAGGAAGCACAGTGATGGTAGCCGAGCTGCTGTCGCACTTCGCAAGTTCCATCCTGATCCCTAGTCATGTCTCCATAAAATGTGCACACTCGCCCTGTGACAACTTGGATTTCCTCTGACATCTAAAAGCCATGTTGGTTGGCAGGTTACTTGCCTCTGCCACGCAGGAGGGTGGGAGTTGATTAGGATGTAGGCAGAATAAAAATGGAGATAAATGCACGATTAGTGTTAAAAAAAGACACAAAGTGCTGGAGTAGCTCAGTGGGTCTGGCTGCATCCCTGGAGAAAATGGATAGGTGATGTTTCGGGTCGAGACCCTACTTCAGACTGATGATTGGTGTAAATGTGTAGTTGATGGTCAGCGTGGGCTTGGTGAGACAATGAGCCTGATTTCATGCTGCATCTCTTGGATCCAGCTTACATTGCTTAAAACTAGCCTGCACTTGAAATCCGAGTATACAAGTATAACATTGCTCAGGGCACCAAACTCGTCACTCCATTTACAGCAATCCCATCAATTCCGGACTCACACTCGTTCCCCATTGCTCTGAGAATTAATCTCAGACCATTGTCTTTTAAATTCCCTTTTGAAATCACTGAATGAATCTATTTCTGGCATCACTGAGGTAGTGAATTCCAGACCACTCTCTGCATTAAAATATTCTCACTCGTGTCCTCCTTAAAGTTACTACCCATGGTGATGAATCCATGCCCCTCAAAAAGCTAAAATATCTCACAATCTTAAGGTAGGTGAATTGTGACAGTAGCAGCTGGTGTAAGTCATTGTCACTTTGGAGTTTTTGATCCTTCATAGCTTCCAAGAAAGTGTGTGAAAAGAGGCTTGTGGTTGTACACACAAATTTTGATGCCGGCAGGATAAGTAGAAAAAGTTGTTAAAAAGAAGCATATGGGTTTCTTGGCTGGAAAAAAAGCATGGAAGTTAATAAAATACGTTTCAGGCGTCAGTTGAAGGATTGCATTCATCTCTGCACACCACATTTTTAAAAGGAATGTTGCAAATGGGATTTCAGAGCAGTTGCAAAGGATATTCACTAAAACATCTTGCATTATGTGAAGAAATTGGACAAACTTAGGTTGTTCTCATTCGAGCAGAGAAAATAAGTGGAGAATTTGGTTCCGGAGACTTTCCAAATTATAAACAGCTTTGACTTTGGGTGGCACGGTGGCGCAGCAGTAGAGTTGCTGCCTTAGTGACACAGACATGGGTTCAATCCTGACTACGGGTACTTGTCTGTATGGAGTTTGTACGTTCTCCCCGTGAACCGCGCCGGTTGTCTCCGAGATCTTCGTTTTCCTTCCACACTTCAAAGACGTACAGGTTTGTAGGTTAATTGGCTTGGTATCATTGTAAATTGTCCCTAGTGTGCGTGAGATAGTGTTAATGTGCAAGGATCGCTGGTCGGCGTGGGCTCAGTGGGCTTGTTTCCGTGTTGTATCTCTAAACTAAACTAAACATACAGTAACAAACAAGGTTAAACTCTTTCCAGTGGTATTAAAGCCAGCGACTGGAAGATTCAGATGGAAAATTATTGGTAAAAGAACCAAAGGCAGTGTAAAGAGTCCAAACTCACACAGCTTGAAACACAAGCATCTTTATTGTTCAGGTCATTAACTACTAAGCAGGTCATCACACGTTCACACTGCTACTCGTACTGGTAGACAGTGGGTAGGATCTTACACTATAAATGTTATAATTAGGCGGGGTTATAATTACTAAGCATTCTGATTGGCTAACATGCTATAACCAATCTACATCTCTTCTTCTATAAATGAAAAGTAGATGGAGCGTTATCACTACGATGAGTACATAAATTGTTAAATGCAAAATATCATATCTAATAATATCGGCTAAGCCTAATCGGTTAAACATTGATTAAACATAGTCACCATATCTAACAGGTGGCTTGCTAACCCGCCTGGTCCTCATACGGTAAGGAGCTGCCTCATCAACCTTTTCTTCCGAAAAGTTGAAGGCACGTTGGAGGACATGGGAAGACCGTCGCGGGGCTACCGATGAACAGGTTATAAAAGGGGAAGGGGAGCAGACCGATGTGGGGAGTGATGGGGAACAGCAGCAACAGGTACTGGAACGGCTGGAACAGCGATCACTTTAAAGTTCAGTGGAGGCGCGTCAGGACCCTGGAGTGCCGGACGTCGTTCCTTCACTGGAAGGAGGTGTTGACGGTTGCGTCTGTAGATGGTACTGCCGACATCGACAAGGTAGGAATGTAGTTCCTTTGCGGGGCCATGGATGAACCCCAGTTTGGTATGTCCTTTGTCTGTCTGCAAGCGAACCACTTGGCCTTGGATTAGTGGCTTAAGTGGTTTGCTGGTTTTGTCGTAGGCACGTTTCTGCGCGTCTCGATTGGATTGCACACGCTTTTGATCAGTTTGGTGATCAGTTTCTGCTGTCAAAGTTTTGCCGAAAATAAAGACTGAATTTGGAGCAGGCAAAAACTACGGCAAGCAGTTCTTTCTCTATCTGTGCATAGCGCTGTTCGGTATCTGTCAGTGTTCTCGAAGCGTAGGATACCGGCATGACATCGCCGTTGAAAGAGGTCTGCAGGCATGCAGCGCCTAGTCCATACTGGGATGCATCGCAGGTAATTGTGACTGGCAGGTTGAGATTGAAGTAGGACAGAGTGGGTGCACTGGCGAGCTGCAGTATTAAAGTCTCGAAAGCTCGCTGGTGGTTTGGGTACCAGGACCAGGTGTTGTCCTTGTGGGTTAGTTGACGCAGAGGGGCTGACAATTCGCTGAGATTGGGGATAAATTTTCCCAGGTAGTTGACCATGCCTAGAAATCGTTGTAGGCTGGTGACGTCAGTTGGCACCGGCAGCTCACTGATTGCTGCAGTCTTCAGCGGATCTGGTTCTAGCCCATTGCTGGTGAACACTTGACCTACGTAAGTGACTTCGGGAACCCTGAACTTGCATTTCAGTGGGTTCAGTTTTAAATTGATGTCTCTGGCACGGTCCAGTACTTTACGTAGGTTGGCATTGTGCTCGGTGGCATCGCGGCCATAGACTAGAATGTCGGCAACTATGATAGCACAGGGGAATTCTGCAAACAGTTGTTCCATTGCACGCTGGAAAACTTCGCTGGCAGAGTTGATGCCAAAGGGCATTCTTAAGAATCGGTAACGTCAGAACGGGGTGGCGAATGTTGTTAACGCTGATGAAGCACGGTCTAACGGGATTTGCCAGAACGAGTTTTTGGCATCCAAGACTGAAAAAACCATTGCGTTACCTATTTGTGCTGCTACATCTTCAGTGGTCCTCATTGGGTAGTGTTGGCGTTTGATTGCTGTGTTCAAATCTTTAAGATTGATGCAGATGCGCAACTCCTTTTTGTCTTTCTTCGTGGTGAAAACCATGGTGGAAACCTAATCAGAGAGTTCGCTGACCTCGGCAAGGACTCCGATGGAGACCATACGTTTCAGTTCATCATGTATTTGCTCACGCATACCATGCGGAACGTGGTGAGGGGCATGTACGATTGGGGTGACTGTATGGTCAACAATGATCTTGTATATTGTAGGTAGTTTGCCGAGTTTGTTGTCAAACAAATCTTTGTAGTTGGATAGCATCTGTCTGGTTGGTTCCTCTGTCAAACAGAGTTTGTGGACAGCACGCCCGAAGTAGACCAAACCCTGGTCATGGCACGCATCGAGGCCTAGCAAGGTTTCAAAACTTGGCTGAACGATGTAAAATAGCAAGTCCTTGGTCTGTTCATTGATGGTACATTGGAAATCGGCTTTGCCCAGTGGGTGAAGAATTTCTCCTCCGTAAGCATTTAGAGTGGAGGAGTCTTTTTTCATGAGCTCAGTGGTTCCTATCTTGTTGAACACTATGAGTGACATGACGTTCGCGCGGGCGCCGGTATCGACTTTGGCGATCAGTGGTTTGTTGTTGATTATCATGGTCACAGCAGGATCAGTCACTTTGCTTGGGGTGCGCAAAGTATGGTAGACTCAGTGGCTGTGTTATCAGAGTCGTTCCCGTGGGAAGATTCGGCCTGTTCATGGGAATCTGAATCAGACGGGTCTTGTTGAATCAGGTGCAGCTTCATCCTTGGAGCTGTACTCCCACTGGATCGACAACAATTAACAAAGTGGTTGAGGTTTTTGCAATTATGACATACTTTCCCATGGGCTACGCAAAATTGGCGCCCCCTGGGGTGGAAATAGTTACAGTTTGTGCACCTCATGTTAGGCATGTTCTGAGCTTTGCTGGACGCATTGAGAAATCTTTGCGGAGAGTAACTAGCCATATTCACATTCAACTGTTGATTAGCATTCGCGCTATCAAAATCAGCAAGTGGTGCTACAGTCTCAGCCATCGTACAAGCATGAATTGCTTGCTCTAGTCAGTTCTGCATTCGGCAGCAGTTCGGCTCGCAGCTTGCGGTCGCTCATTCCTCCCACAATTTTATCACGAACTAGCTCATTTGTCAACTCACCAAATCTGCATCGAGAGCTGATGTGTCTCAGGTCACTGATGAATCGTTCCACAGGCTCGTCAGCCTGTTGCATCCGAGCAAAAAATCTTGTTCTATCAAGGATTCTGCTAGACGGCAGGTCACACAGTTATCTAAACTTCCTCAGTAACACCATAGAGTTGTCAATAGATTCAACTGGCACCAATACCTGGCCATTCCCATCCAGTTGAGCAGGTGCAAATTTGAACGAGTCAGCGCGGATCATAGCATCCGGACCCACTAAATTCAACAGTAGCGAAGCCTTCAAATCATCGGGATCGTTTCGGTGAACGATGCGGAGGAGCCGCCATCTTGGAGGAACGGCTGCTAAACAGCAGCCGTCCGTCAAATTCACTCTTTCTTTAGTTTTAGTGTTTTTATTTCTTTGTTTGTTTGGGGGGTTTTGACTTTTAATGTGGGGGGGTAAGGGGGAAACTATTTCTAGGTCCCTACCTGGTCGGTGAGGCAGCTTTTTCTCCAGGCTGCCTCGTCGACCCGTCCTCGTGGCCTACCAGCGGGCATGGAGCGCCGTTTCCTGACGGGGACCGCCCAGCACCTTCAGCTTCGGTGGCGGCACAGCGCTGGAGCGCTATCGGAGAGCGTAGCGGGCGATGCCTTGCCTGGGTCGCCGCTCTGGATCAACGCGCTGGAGCTCCGGTATGCGCTGACCGCCGACACCAACACCTCCGGGCTGCGGGACTGCGGGGCAACCAGCTGCGGGCGGCGGCGCCGACTCCAACAGCGCTGGAGCGCTATCGGAGAGCGTAGCGGGCGATGCCTTGCCTGGGTCGCCGCGCTGTATCGACGCGCTGGAGCTCCGGTATGCGCTGACCGCCGACACCAACACCTCCGGGCTGCGGGACTACGGAGCGACCAGCTGCGGGCGCCGGTGCCGACTCCAACATCGGGAGCCTCGTGGCTCCAAATCGTCGCGGCCCTGTCGGCTTCAGGTGCCATCGACTCCGCTGGGAAACCAGCCGTTCCAGCCGCTACGAGGACTCTCCCGACGGCCAGGAACATCGGGCCTCCGTAGAGGCAACTGTGGTGGCCTCGATGGGCCTGACTCTGGGGAGAACTGGGTTGGGGACTGGACATTGTGCCTTCCCCCACAGTGTTGGTCATTGTGGGGGGATGATTTTGTGTGCTATGCCTGTCAATCCATGTACAAGATGGCGGTCGGAGGGGAGAGTGGACGCTGGCGCGAATTGGTCGCCGCTGCTCTCTCCTCAAATTGTTTCTTATTTTCTTTTGGTGCTCTTGAAATTGAATTCTGTCCTTGATTTGTGTACTGTGGTGTTTTTATATTTAATTTATTCCGATTATGTGTTTTGTATTTTTTTTGTTATTCTATGCATTGTAAGGTGTCCTTGGGTTTTAGAAAGGCGCCAGTAAATAAAATGATTATTATTATTATTATTATATAATGAGAGTAATCCTTCTCAAACATTCGCCATCGCTCGGCGATATCAGAATCAAACACTAACGGGCTGGGCTTTCGACACGAGTTAGCCATGTCCTCAAGTCACAAAAAACATGCAAATAAAAACTGGTAAATGAAATAAATCGTAGTAAACAGACCTGATTTTCTGACACCATGTAAAGAGTCCAAACTCACACAGGTTGAAACACAAGCATCTTTATTGTTCAGGTCATTAACTACTAAGCAGGTCATCACACGTTCACACTGCTACTCGTACTGGTAGACAGTGGGTAGGATCTTACACTGTAAATGTTATAATTAGGCAGGGTTATAATTACTAAGCATTCTGATTGGCTAACATGCTATAGCCAATCTACAGAGAGCATCCAATGACCATACTTCCAGAATGTCAGGGTCCTTACAGAACTGTTTCATGGGATGGATTTCTTGGGCAAATTATTGTAAAGTGATTGCCCTTAATTGGTCATGAGAACAATGTAATCCTCAAAATGTTATATTTCCGAATGTCCACCACGATGGTATTAGAAGGTGACATCTCTCATCAAGAATCCCCATCTTCCGAGCGATGCCCTCTTCTCACCATCAGGCAGCCTCACCTCAGTACACTCAAGAAAAGCTACTTTCCTATCAATTACTTGAACTGACCTACGTAGCCCTAATCCTACTTTGGCAATGGACCACTATAAACCATCACTTGCACTACTGTGGACTTGTCTGCTAATTGCACCAATTGTCTTGTTTTCATTGGACAGTCTTTTTCTTTTCGCCATCTTGTAAAACGTATATATTTTTTGTTGTTGAATAGTCCACGTCTATGTCCCTGTGATATGGCTACAAGATTTCTATTGTACCTGAAATTCACCATACTTGTGCACATGACAATAAACAATAGGTGCAGGAGTAGGCCATTTGGCCCAATGTGATCATGGCTGATCATCCACAATCAGTATCCCGTTCCTGCCTTCTCCCCATATTCCCTGACTCCGCTGCCTTTAAGAGTCCTATCAAGCTCTCTCTTGAAAGTAACCAGAGAACCTGCCTCCACCGCCCTCTGAGGCAGAGAATTCCACATACTCACAACTCTCTGTGTGAAAAAGTGTTTCCACATCTCTGTTCTAAATGCCTTACCCCTTATTCTTAAACTGTGGCCCCTGGTTCTGGACTCCCCAACATCGGGAACATGTTTCCTGTCTTTAGCATGTCCAAACCCTTAATAATCTTATATGTTTCAATAAGATCCCTTCTCATCCTTCTAAATTCCAGAGTATACAAGCCCGGCCGCTCCATTCTCTCAGCATATGACAGTCCCGCCATCCCAGGAATTAACCTTGTGAACCTACACTGCACTCCCTCAATAGCAAGAATGTCCTTATTCAAATTAGAGGACCAAAACTGCACTCAATACTCCAGGTGTGGTCTCACTAGGGCCCTATACAACTGCAGAAGGACCTCTTTGCTCCTATACTCAATTCCTCTTGTTATGACGTTAAACTCAACTTGGACTTGCACCAAAACAAACAATCTCAGGAACGTTAGGTGAATAAAAGCAAAGTAATTAAATAATTTAACCCTTCGCAGTTTGAATAAGGTTCTTGACCCAAAATGTCACCTATCCATGTTCTCCATGACCTGCTGAGCTATTCCAACACTTTGTCATTTTGTCTATTAATCAGCATCTGCAGTTCTTTATTTCTACATTCTAAAAAATTTAACAGACTGAGTACGGTTCTGGGGAATAAGCATTTGGAGTCATAACATCTAATCTACGCCCATTTGCCTGTGTTTGATCCATATCCCACTAAATCTTGCCTTGTACCTGGGCCTTCTTTCACTGGGCTGTTCTTAGGAGCAGAAGAATGATGTTCTTCACTGTTCAATATATTGCAAAATTTGTGCCAGCAGTATGTTTTACATTTCTTCTGTTCATTTATTCATATCAAAGTCTAACTTACAGAACCATATTTGAAAGCTTTCATGTATAATGACTGACAAAACCACCCATTTACTTATTTTTCCCATTATACTGGAGTTGCTATTAGTATTTGGATCTCCATGGATTCACTCCAGTACTTTAGCAGTCCTGCTTCCTGTCTATGTGTGTGGGCAACAACTGATAAAAGCACGGCAGTCTACCAGTGTATGTGGACCTATCTGTTAAATCAGTAGAGAAAAATAGCTCCAGTTCACACTTCAAGGATTTGGCATTTTGAGAACACCTAAAGTACTTCAAAGGACTTTGATAAGCAAAAAAGCCAACAGAATTTTTTTTTAAGAGTAGAAACAAAGAATTGCAGATGCTGGTTAAGGAATGTCAAGCAACATCTCTGGAGAACATGGAAAGATTATGTTTCGGTCTGATTGTAGGGCGGGTTGGGAAGAAGAAAGCTGGAAAAAGCTTTTTAAAAAAATCTGATTTAAACTTTTTTTATACAAGCCAATATTTTCCAGAAATCTCATCATCTGGTTCCACCAAAATGTGTTTTGACACATTTTGTTTGACTTGTGCTGAAAATGTTTTACAGGCTTCCTTCCCTATTGGTGTTGATTGAAGATCATGTACATAGAGTTTTTTTCTCCAGCATACATTTCAGGAAAAAAACAGGCAGCATCACCCATCCAGAACATGGATGGGTGATGTTTCGGGTTGGGACCTTTTTGTAAACCAGCTTCTGCAGTTCCTTGTGTATTTGGGAAAGTCATGTGCATGAATATTCCAGGGTCCTTGTTGAACAAGTAATGGGGTACATGCATTTACTTAACTCTGTTATGTATTCTTTGGGAGCAAAGCAGGTTTGAAGATTGAAGCAATTCATTCATTCTTGGGTCCCGAGGTTTAGTTGGGCCAATGGGAACAAATGGTCATGCAAACATTACCCCAAGGTCATGTTTATTTGGGTTACTGTTCTTGCTTGCCCTCATTCACGTCACTGTTATTTGTTTGCTTCCCATCCTGTATTGATCCGAATCCTCTTTCTTTGAGATGGATTTTGGCTCTGGGAGAGTGCACTGAAACTTCCAAATCATCTTCCTAAACTTACTTTATAAACTTAATTTGGTCCATCCAAGGCAACTATTTTCATTGCAATCAGGTGAGACTGCACGTGGGACTATTCATCTCTGGTAACCGAAGAATATAAAGCTGGCAAAAAGTAGAATGTAGAATTCATGCTTTATGTTCTATAAAAGAGATTCTAATATTGCATTGAACATTGTATGCATTACAGAGCACATAGAGCCCCATTAAAGGAAACGTCAAAGCTTTGAAGTTTCATCCTGTTTTATTTAACTTTGGGGAGGTGGGACTAAGGGTTATCTTGGGGCCGATTGCTATTTTAACTTCTGGCCCTGGTTCCTGAGAAAAGAAATCAAAGTGAATTTGGAGTAGAAACAAATTGTTGGCCAATTGATGGAGAAATTCAGCTGCTGGGACAGGTGTTCTGTTATCAGAGGACCCTTGCCAGAGACACATTTTCATAGTTCAGCACAGTAGTTAGTAAATAAAATTTAAGAGTGTTTTGAACAGCATCATAAAAGAGGCCTCAAGTTGTTTAAACAACATTGCAAAACAATCTGATTTCTTGCTGCCTACTATGAAGATTGTGATCACACCACAGCTTTTCATTAAAAAAAATCTTAAATTGAGGTTTGGCACAATGGCATAGCTAATAGAGCCATGCCCCACCACTCCTCTAGCTTTCTTTTCCGCACCCCTGTAATCAGTCTGAAGAAGGGTCCCAGCCCAAAATATCAGCTATTCATGTTCTCCAGGGAGGCTGCCTGACCCGCAGAGTCACTCCAACATTTTGTGTCTTTCCCAGCTAAAAGAGCAGCTGCCTCACAGCTCTGGTGACCCAGGGTTCAATACTGGTCTCCGATGTTGCGGGGAGTTTGCACATTTTGTGAACGAGTGAAATGTCCATTCCAATATTTGAACCTTTTTCTTTTATAGAACATAAAAGCATGAATGCTCTGTTCCACACTTAATGCCATCTTTACATTCATCTGTTGCCAGAGACCTGATAGAGCTGCTGCTGCTGCTGCTGCTGCTTCACAGAGCCAGAGATCCGGGTTCGATCCTGCTCTTGGGTGCTGCCGGAGTGGACTTGGCATATTCTCTCTGTGACTGCATGGGTTTCCTCCAGGTGCTCCGGTTTCCTTCCATGTCTCAAAGATGTTGGCTTTGTAGATTAATTTGCTTCAGTAAATTCCCCCTAGTCCGTAGGTAGTGAATGAGAAATGGGATTACAAATAATTAATTAGAATTAGAATTGTGCATTATTTCTTTCAAAGCTTGCCAAATATTATTCCATTATCATGTCCTTTCATCTAATTTCCCAATCTCCTTTGTGACAAGCCAACTTGTCCATTACTTCCCTATAATAGGACTAGTTGATCGGTGTGGACTTCATCTCTAAGCTAAACCATAATGTTCAATAATTGTAGCGTAATATGCGTGACTTAGGCTTCGCAAGAAAGAAAAATAGAATAACTTTTTCTGAATCATATAGCAGAAGTAAAGAAGAGTGGATTGATCTGATAGTTATTACAAAGATGTTGCAGATGACCCATAATGTATTTTATAATCATCAACTTTTGAAGAGGGGCAAACTGGAGCAAGAGATGGGATAGTCCTAAAATAGAATGAAAATAAACTTTAGCTAAGAAAATATGGATTTGAATTGACATGTTTTGCACTACAAAATACAGTACACCATAAACACTGTAGGAGAAAATTCACTGGTTACCTTACACTAACAATAGCATCATGCAAGGCTTATATCCGGCATTAATCTTCAAATGGTCTGAGCAAACCATATTAGTAAAGTATTCAGATGAATTTGGTAAGCATGTACAAAATAAATCACAGAAAGTTATCAGGTGAAGCAAGTAGTCATGAAGGCAAGAGACAAGACAAGAGACAAGCGACAAGAGACATTTATTGTCACATGCACCAATTGGTAGAGTCAAATTTGTGGTCACCATACAACCATACGAATTTAAAAAAGAACACAGAACACGATACTCTTTAACATAAACATCCCCCCACAGCGGAATCAAAGTTTCCCACTATGAGGGAAGGCACTAAAGTTAAGTCATCCTCCTCTGTTGTTCACCCGTGGTCGGGGTATCCCGAGCTCCCCGCTGTCGCCGCTACGGGCCGCCCGATGTTCAGGCCCTCTGATGGAACTCCGACGTCGGAACGGAGAATATTCCCAGCGGCTTGGACCTCCGAATCGGCCACTTCTTACCGGAGACCGCGGCTCCCAAAGTCCACAGGTCAAGCTGGGCGGAGATTCACGCTGGCGGCCCTCAGCAAAGGATACCAGGACTCCGCGATGTTGGTCAGCGCCGCCCGTGGCTGGGAGCTCCGCAAACCACAGCTCCCCGATGTTAAAGCAGCAGGCCCAACATTCTGGAGCTTCAAACGACGATCCAAGTTAGGCATCGCCCACTTCCCGATGTATCCAGCGTTGCGCCGCCGCTGGAGCTCTGGTCGGTCTCCGGCAGGAAAGGCCTCGCCAATCCAGTTGGTTTTCCGCGTGAGGGGGGCGAGGACGAGACTCAGAAGATTGGTCGCATCCTCGCCAGGAAGTGACTGGGAAACGGTTTCTCCCTTACCCTACCCCCCTCCCCCACCCCCACATAGAAATACTAAAAAAATCCTCCAAAACATACTTTTAAACAAACTAAAAATAAAAAAAGATAGAAAAACAGACAGATTGTAGGCGGAGGCTGCCATCATGTGGTGCCCCTAGTGGCTAGGCAAATAGCAAGATTCATATTTGTAATTAGATTGATAGATTGTGAAATTATTTTAAATTATAAACAAAAGAAAACATATTCAGGGTCTAACCTCTAGAAGTGGATTAATTGTCATGTTTAGTTTTTTAGTTTAGTTAAGAGATACAGCGCGGAAACAGGCACTTCGACCCACCAAGTCCGCACAGATCAGCAATCCCCGCACAGTAACACTACCATACACACGCTAGGGCCAATCTACATTTATACCAAGCAAATTAACCTACAAACCTGTACGTCTTTGGAGTGTGGGAGGAAACCGAAGATCTCGGAAAAAACCCACGCGGTCACAGTCTGTACAAACTCCGTACAGACAGCACGCATCTTCGGGATCAGTCCCGCGTCTCTGGGGCTGAAAGCATTGCAAGGCAGCAACTCTACCGCAGCGCCACCGTGCTGCCCTTAAAATGTATGGATAAAATGTAATCAACTCTTAAGTAAGAAGGGAAATGGTTCTCTTTGACTGCAGGCATGAGGCTGGACAACTGAAAGTAAGATGTAAAATGAATGAATGAATGAATGAATGAATGAATGAATGAATAGTTTATTTCGGTCATACATTAAAAAGAACAAAACTTTACAATCTGTGTGAATATGAACCAACACTGTATCCATTTCACACAACGTTCACATAATCAATGACTGAAAAAGGAATAGGCTGAAGCCACAAAGCTTATTTTTGCCTATCCGATACAATCCATAAGATAAGATAACCCAGAATATCAGCATTACAAAGGATAGAAAAAAAATTTACTCTAAATTGTAATCCTTACTTATTTTACATTTTAATCATTTTACATTATAATCCTTAATTATTTTACATTTTAAGGCTTTTTTGAAACTCGACAGAGAGCTACAAAATTTCAACTCATCACTAAGCCCGTTCCATAATTTGACTCCCAAAACTGAGACACATCTATATTTTACATTGGTTTTCACTTTACATGTTTCAAAAATACACAACCCTCTTAAATTATATAATGTCCTTCTCTTAATTTAAATTTGTTTTGAATACTAACAGGAAGGCTTTTATTCCTAACTCGGAAAAGTAATTCTAATGTCTTTACATGCACAATATCCAAAAATTTTAAGGTACCGGACTTTATGAATAATGGATTTGTAGTTTCACGTTAAGAAGCTTTATGTATTATTCTAATAGCTCTTTTCTGGAGTTTAATTATAGGGTCTATATTTGTTTTATATACATTTTCCCAAACTTCAACACAATATGACATAAATGGCATTATAAGCGAGCAATACAATATATACAAACACTTCTTATTGAACAGATCCTTTGTTTTGTAAAGAATAGCAATGGATTTAGATAATTTCCGTTTGATGTATTCTATATGTGGCTTCCAACAAAGTTTATGATCTATAATCACTCCCAGGAATTTGGTTTGATATACTCTTTCAATTTCAACTCCATTTAAATTCAATTTTATTTCACAATTAACCCTGTCACCACCAAACACCATAAATTTTGTTTTATTTTCATTTAGGGATAATTTATTAATATCAAACCATTTTTTTAGCACTATCAATTCTCTTTCTGCTGTTTTCAATAGTTCTTTTATATCATTCCCTGAACAAAATACATTTGCATCATCCGCAAACGTAACAAACTTCATCGTATTGGATACTTTACAAATATCATTTAAATAATGTATAAATAACAGGTCCCAGTACCGAACCTTGTGGAACACCACAGGTTACTCTTCAAAGCTGTGATTCAGTATTATTAATTTTTACATACTGAAACCTATTACTTAAATAACTTCCCAACCAATTTTGTGTGACACCTCTTATACCATAACATTGCATAAAAGGGAGGGGAATAGACCGATTAATTACAGAACAGTCAGCCTCTCATCAGTGGTGGGCATATTATTTGAAAATGTTATGAGGAACAACATAAGAATATAAAGAGGCACAGTTAACCACAGTCAATCAGCACAAATTAGTTAAGGAAAGAGTCAGGAGTGCATTTGATGTAGTGTACATGAATTTTCACAAAACCTTTAAAAAGTTCCCTCAAAGCAAATTAATCAGGAAATTGGGAGTGCATGGGTTCCAAGGGAAAGTGACAAAGTAAATTAAAAATTGGCTTCTGGGAGAAAACAATGGGTAATAATAACTGGAAGCTAAGAAACAGGCAGTCTCAATTTAAGGGTCAGCTGTTTAGGATACAGTGTTTTTAATCATCATTGTAATGTAATATTCTAGCATAATGAACCTCAGCATTACTGCATTTTAGGACCCGCTCCAATGTTGTTGAAATGTAAAACATGTTCTTCACTGCAGTGCTGCCAGTAAAACCAAGGAACTGATTATTGACTGTAGAGGAGGAAGCCAGAGGATCCACAAACCTCTTTAACAAAGGGGCAGTGATAACAACTTCAAGTTCCTTGGCGTGCATATCTCCAAAGATCTGTCCTGCACCCAACACATTGATGCAATCATAAAGAAAACCTGTCAATGCCTCTACTTCCTTGGACGTTTGAGGAGATTCGGTATGTCGATGGATATTTTCTTGAACATCAACAGGATATTTTTTTGAACATCAACATGTTTATGGTAGAGTCCACATTGACTGGTTGCACCAGCAACTAGAATTCCCAGGAATGTAGGTTACACAAAGTGGTGAATACTGACCAGTCAATCATGGGTAATGACCTTCATACTGTTGATTCACGTTTTTCTCTCACATTAGTTGTTTCGACAATAATCGACCGGACACCGGGGTTGCTTTAAACGTACGTTTATTCAGCACTGAGTCTTCACACAGGTTAACAACCTAGCAAAGAGTCAAGCTCTCTGCCCTTAATTGCAATGCCTTTTATATTTTAATGCCACTGTTTATGCCTCCCATATTACGGACACAAAGCAACAGACACGTAGGCAATGGTCAGGATCACAGGCACGTACATATTGGGAGGTGTTATTTAGTGGAACAATACTAGAGATAAGACAGGTACATTCCTCAGACTTCTGAGAGCGGCAGTTTGTATATTCCTCAGACTTCTGAGAGCCAGCTATCTCAGTCAGACGGGTGCAGTTAATACCATAGTCGCGAATATGCAGAAACAGCCGGACAATGTGAATTTCTCCTGACCACAACTTCCTGACCCCTGCAGCTACATATTCAGCAATTTTGGTCAGCAGACATTTTATGTTTCAATCCAGTCCACCTGGCCAAACCATTTTACCTTCACAGAACAATCTTACAGCGTTTATTCAAGATTTACATTCACATTCCCCCCTTTTGCCATTCTTATGGCAACACTCATAGTCCATTAAAAAGTCCCATTCGCCGAATCTCGTAACTTTCTAGTTCCCTGTCCACGGCCTCTTCAATCTCCTTGGTCTTTTCTGCAATTGTTTTTAGTGCGATGATCTGTTTGACTCAGATCTATAATGTCAATAGTGCCCAGTGTACTCATCTCAAGATCATCCCAGTTATCTGGTAACAGCATTTGAATAGCATCACCTGTATCATGTTCATTTATTTCCAGTTCTGGAATATGCTGCTGGTCAGAACTCCAATCAGTCTCAGGGTCTTTATTCAAGTCATCACATGTTTTGGTGCTTTTATAAAAGTTTGTACTCTGTTGTCATTATTGGTGGTGAAGTTACATGGCCTAGCCGGTGCTCTTGACGCTGTCCTAGATCCATGATAGCAATTGTCGTAGGAGTGGTTATTGTTCTTAGGGAGCGGTAAGCAGTTGGCCGGTGGAGCGAGAAGCCTATCATAGCCGATGCTAACGGGCTTGACAGGGACCGTTTCTTTGTCCTGGCACTTCACCAGTCGTTCAGTTCTGCCCCATGCTGGGGATGGGGTAAACAGGGAGGTAACTGATGTCATTCGTGGATAACAAACCACCTGCCCCTTCCCGAATAGCTCGTTGTGTGCCTGGATGAATAAATTTGAGTTTTCTCGTTCCCCTCTCTTTCCTCGTTTGTTCCATCCGTATTCAGGCTTTGTCCATTTCCAACCGAAACCGATTAACCCTGCTGTGGTTGCCACACATATTAATGCCACGGAGACCCTCATCTTAGCGATTTATTTCGTTTCTGCGAACACAAGGGAGGGAAAAAGAAAAGAACGTGCAATTTCATAGCAAAATTAATTAGTACCCTGCTTTTCGTGGACCGGATCCCCCTCCCTGACCTCGACCTCCCCCCTTTGCTTGGTGTCACCAACCACTTTACAATGGTGCAAATGCACCCATGCCGATCGTCCTTCTACCTTTACCGCGGTGGGGGTGGTGACGAGAACCTGGAAGGGGCCCAACCATCGAGGAGAAAGGGTGTCCTTACGAACCCAATTCTTGATCAACACATAAGAACCCGGGGAGATCCGTCCATCAACGGGAAAATCTATGTCGCCCACATAAGCGGCCTTCACCTCCCCATGAATCTCATGCAGGGCCCTTGTAAGGGCAAGGACGTAAGAGACCATCTCCTCCGTCATATGATGCAATGTCGTTGTGGCCGGGATAATGTCTGTCCAGGGGGTGCGCAGGGGTCGGCCATAGATGATCTCTGCAGGAGACAACCTTGTCTTCCCTGCTGGAAGGACTCTGATCTGAAACAGGGCAACAGGTAACATTTTAACCCAGGTGGAGCCCGATTGGTCCACCAGCTTGGCAAGCTTGGTCTTCAGGGTCTGGTTCAAGCGTTCCACCATTCCTGCAGCCTGTGGGCGATAAGCACAATGTAGCTGCTGGGTTACACCCAGCTGTCGGTACAATTCTTTATTGATAGCGGCAATAAAGTGAGGGCCGTTATCCAAACTGATGGTGTTTGGAACCCCAAAGCGAGGAACAAACTGCCGTAATAAAATAGACACCACCGTAGAAGCAGTGCAATCAGTGGTTGGAAAGGCTTCAATCCACCTAGAAAACACATCAACAATAACAAGCACATGTTTATAACGCTGACACTTAGGCAAATCAATAAAATCCATCTGTAAGGTTTCAAACGGAGCAGTAGGTAATGGAGTACGACCCGTCTGGCAGACAACTCCTTTACCAGGGTTGTGTGTAGCACAGGTGAGGCACCGTGCACTAGTTTGGGCTGCCAAAACCTTAAGTCGAGGATGCCACCATGCCTGTAAAAGAGCGTCTACTAGCAAGGTGGCCCCACAGTGAGTGGCTAGATGTAGGCAATCAACAACCCAGGTCGCTAACTGGTCTGTCATACAGGTCTGTCCGGCCGGCGTGAGCCACAGTCCGGAGTCAGCCTTCCGACAGCCCAGCTGCTCCCATTCCATTATAACATCAACAGAGGCGTCCCCCTGTAAGTGCAATACATCATTCATGGTTGGCATAGGTTTCTCAGATTCAGACGAGCCCATATAAAGGCTTTTCACCTGTCTCATCATACTACCCACCACTTTAAATCTACCGCGTGAAGCACACTTAGCCGCTTCGTCAGCCAACCTGTTACCGATTTGGACCGGGGAATCTCCTGTCGTGTGGGCCGCACATTTGATTACGGCTACCGCAGAGGGCAGAAGGATAACATTCAACAGGTCAGAGATCAGGATCTGATTGGCAATCTTATGGCCCGTCGAGGTGAGGAATCCCCTATTTTTCCATAACTGTCCGAAATCGTGAACAACTCCGAATGCGTATCGGGAGTCGGTGTCCCAGTAGGGCGGTCACAGAGTGGGAGGAATATACAGTAATGTCCTGCTGGAGAGTCAGGTTGGCGGCCGACTGAAGACTATTGTATACCGCTGTCAAAATCTGTGTACAATGGGGATACCCCAGTGCCACAGGGTCTAACTTGGATGAATAATACGCCACTGGTCAGTGCTTATCCCCATGCAGCTGGGTCAAAACCGCAGTGGCACATTCGCCCAGGATGGTAAAATAGAGCTGAAAAGGTCTATCATACAGGGGTCGCCCCAGCTGCAGGGCCTCTCGTAGATTATTGAAGGCGGTCAAGGCTTCATCTGACAATACAAAGGTACCTTCCTGGCTGGTGTAAGGGGTCAGGTGCTTTATGTCCAGGGCCACATTTGGAATCCACTGACGGCAGTAGTTGATCATTCCCAACCACTGTCGCATTGCCCTGGCTGTCGTGCGGGGTGGTGTCCTGTAAATGGGGTCCGTGCGGCTCTCGTCCAACCGACGGCCATCTGCTGAGATTATGACTGAGGAATTTCACCTCCTTTTGTCCGACATGTACTTTGGAGGGGGACACAACATACCCCAATGCCTTTACAAAGTTCAACAACAAAATTATAGCTTCCCTATTCTGCTCCTCCGTTTCACTGGCCACTAAAAGTTCATCGATGTACTGGATCAATGCAGACCCCTCAGGTAACTGCAGGTTTTGTAATTGCTGTTGCAGACAACGAGAAAATAGGGTCGGCGAGTTTACAAAGCCCTGTGGCAATCTGGTCCATGTATACTGTAGGGGAGGGATTGAGTTCGCTGCTGTGCCATATTCTTTCTGGTTTTGGTCCGGGGGTTCAGCTTAGTTCTGCCTCCCACGGAGTCGGTAGATTGTAGGGCAGCAGGAGAATACGGAGGAGGTCGGTCTGCTGGAGGGGCACTGTTGGCAACTGTCTTCCCTGTGGTCCCCCCTGAATGGGACCGTCTTCTGGGGTTCAGCGATGGTACGGGAGATTTGGAAACTGGTATCTGTGAAGGGCGAGTTTTAATCTTGGATCGGGTAGCGGGAATTGGAGGAGCGGACACGGGACTGGCAACGGGGGCAGAGGGACTGGCAACGGGGGCAGACTGGTTCAGCAGGGGTGCTCCACGGACTCCCCAATGATAATCCTCTACCTCCTCCTCGTCGTCACTTCCCAAATCTATGCCAGCCACCGACTTACATAAGTCTTTATCTACCTCGGCCTTATTTTGTCTCTCTCTCTCCAGACGATCCTTACTTTCCTTAGCATGCCTACATTCCTGTTTTAATATGGTCACCGACTTCTCCTGACCCCCTCGGTCAGGGGTATTCCTAGTTTCAAGGCATTACTCTGCCAACTGGCCATTAAAGACCGTGCCTTTTCTCCGTTACAATGATCGATCCACAACTGAATGGCCTTTTTATAATTTCTTTTTTAATCCTTTTTCCATATTACACTCTGGGCCCTTGATAACACACCCATATCCTTGGAACCCCCTTCAGGCCATTCATCCTTCCCCAGTTTATGAATGAGTCCTCCCGACATACGCCTGAAGGTCTCCTCCATTTCTGGATGCAAGAAACATAGCTGATGTAATGGCCGGTCCGGGTGACAACTGGTGTCCATACCATTACCCATTTTTTAAAACTTATATTATTACACACCAATAGTTCAGGGTTAACCGTGAGTCCTTGGTTCTGCCGTATCTCACTCGGTCACTTCAATTCCTGACCTTCGCCAGTCTAAGGCGGACTTTCTGTGAGATACGGGGGTACCTTGGTCTCGGTTAACGTCTCAATACTTGTTAATCCGATGATTCAATAACCCATCCTATCCCCAGTGCACTCCTCTTATATACCGTCTACGGTCCCCCTCTATGGGGTATTTTATCCGCTCGATCAGACTAGGACAATCCTCGAGACGGCCCTATCCCCGTGCCCACAACCGGAACGTTCGGATGTCGTCCCACCGACTGACGCAAGCCAGCGAATTACCCTGCTACGCTGGGATACGAGGAAGGACCAAGAGGTGATTTAACTAAATCTACTCACTTGGCTGCGCACCCTTCACATCGATCCCATCGCCCAGTGGATTCACTCGCCGGCTCGATCAGTCGCTGGTTGACATCCCACTTCTGACACCAAATGTTGATTCACGTTTTTCTCTCACATCGGTTATTTCGACAATAATCGACCGGGTTGCTTTAAACGTACGTTTATTCAGCACTGAGTCTTCACACAGGTTAACAACCTAGGCACGTACATATTGGGAGGTGTTATTTAGTGGAACAATACTAGAGATAAGACAGGTACATTCCTCAGACTTCTGAGAGCCAGCTATCTCAGTCAGATGGGTGCAGTTAATACCATAGTCGCGAATATGCAGTAACAGCAGGACAATGTGAATTTCTCCTGACCACGTCTTCCTGACCCCTGCAGCTACATATTCAGCAATTTGGGTCAGCAGACATTTTATGTTTCAATCCAGTCCAAACCATATTCAAGATTTACATTCACAATACCATCCAAGGGATCTACAGCGCCCTTCATAATGTCTGGGACCAAGACCCATCATTTATTTATTTGCCTCTATACTCCACAATTTGAGATTTGTAATAGAAAAAAATCAAATGTGGTTAAAGTGCACATTGTCAGATTTTAATACAGGCCATCTTTATACATTTTGGTTTCACCATGTAGAAATTACAGCAGTGTTTATACATAGTCCCCCCATTTCAGGTTACCATAATGTTTGGGGCACAGCAATGTCACATTTAGTATTTTGTTGCATATCCTTTGCATGCAATGACTGCTTGAAGTCTGTGATTTATGGACATCACCAGTTGCTCTGGTGATGCTCTGCCAGGCCTGTATTGCAGCCATCTTTAGCTTATGCTTGTTTTGGGGGCTAGTCCCCTTCAGTTTTCATCCACTTCAGCATATAAAAGGCATGCTCAATTGGGTTCAGATCGGGTGATTGACTTGGCCACTCAAGAATTGACCATTTCTTAGCTTTGAAAAACTCCTCTGTTGCTTTAGCAGTATGTTTGGGATCATTGTCTTGCTGTAGAATGAACCGCCGGCCAATGAGTTTTGAGGCATTTGTTTGAACTTGAGCAGATAGGATGTGTCTATACACTTCAGAATTCATTATGCTACTACCATCAGCAGTTGTATCATCAATGAAGATAAGTGAGCCAGTACCTTCAGCAGCCATACATGCCCAGGCCATTACATCCCCACCACCGTGTTTCACAGATGAGGTGGTATGCTTTGGATCTTGGGCAGTTCCTTCTCTCCTCCATACTTTGCTCTTGCCATCACTCTGATGTAAGTTAATCTTCGTCTCCTCTGTCCACATGACCTTTTTCCCGAACTGTGGTTACTCTTTTAAGTACTTTTTGACAAACTGTAACACAGCCATCCTATTTTTGCTGCTAACCAGTGGTTTGCATCTTGCAGTGTAGCCTCTGTATTTCTGTTCATGAAGTCTTCTGCGGACAGTGGTCATTGGCAAATCCACACCTGACTCCTGAAGAGTGTTTCTGATCTGTCGGACAGGTGTTTGGGGATTTTTCTTTATTATAGAGAGAATTCTTTTGTCATCAGCTGTGGAGGTCTTCCTTGGCCTGCCAGGTGCTTTGCGATTAGTAAGCTCACCAGTGTTCTCTTACATCTTAATGACGTTCCAAACAGTTGATTTTGGTAAGCCTAAGGTTAAACTGATATCTCTAACAGTTTTATTCTTGTTTCTCAGTCTCATAATGGCTTCTTTAACTTTCATTGGCACAACTTTGGTCCTCATGTTGATAAACAGGAATAAAAGTTTCCAAAGGTGATAGAAAAACTGGAGGAAAGACTAGGTGCTGAGAGCTCTCTTAAACCTGCATTAAGGAGGCAATTAAACACACCTGAGCAATTACAAATGCCTGTGAAGCCATGTGTCCCAAATATTATGGTGCCTGAAATGGGGGGACTACGTATATACACTGCTGTAATTTCTACATGGTGGAACCAAAATGTATAAAAATATCCTTTAATAAAATCTGACAATGTGCACTTTAACCACATGTGATTTTTTCTATTAAAAATCTCAAATTGCAGTGTACAGAGGCAAATAAATAAATGATGGGACTTTGTCCCAAACATTATGGAGGGCACAACTGTATAAGAGGCGCTGAATCAAAATGGCAGCCAACATCATCAAGGGGCCCAAACTACACTGGCAATGTTTTAATTTGTCTCTTGCCATCGGAAAGAAGGTGTAGGAGTGTGCAAACTGTAATATCCAGGTTCAGGAACATCTTTTTCCCAACAACCATCAGGCTGTTGAACACTACGAACTCCAACTAAACTCAGACTATGAACTGTCTGAGTTGCACTACGGTACTTAGGACTTTGTTTTGTTTTTGCACTATGTTGGTTTTTTATTTATTTATTGAACTTCATTTTTATCTTTTTGCTTGTCTATTATAATTACTGAGTATTATGTTTACAAACCTGTTGTGCTGCTGCTACAAGTAAAATTTGCGTTGTTCATTTCAGAACACATGGCAATGAAACACTCTTGACTCTCTCCCTTCACTCTTGCTAAAAAACATTATACCCATATCCTGAAGCTGACAATTCCACCCAATGTTCCGATGGTACATGATCCTTCACCCCACCCAATCCTATCACTTTCCCTAGCTTCCCTCAAAGTTCATGCAATTTAAATAATTCTGCGAATTATTTTAAGAGTTGAATTTGTCAAAAGTTGCCAAATATTTATCAAAACAATTATTTAATCTTAAGCAATAAAAGGTAAAAGTTTCTCGATGGAATATAGGAATGAACATCATTATTTGAATTTGTTGAATATGGGTGACAATTTAAGTTTTATTATCAACGTTTACATAAACCTTTTAATTATGAAATGTATCAACAGAACACGCAAACAGAAGTCGATAGATGATTCAGTTCATTGACTCCATATCATATTGTTATTTCACCAATGTAATGCCCACTGCAAAGACTAAAGGGGCTGTCCCACTTGGGTGACCTAATTGGCGAGTTTAGAAGAGTTTGAAAACATGACATGTTGAAGACCTCCTTCGACCTCCTTCGGCTATGTTGAAGACTAGCTACGACTAACTTCGGGAAAATTGGATACCGAATAGTGGAGAGTGAAGACGACCTCCTTCGATCTCCCTTTGACTATGATGAAGACTATCTATGACTACCCTCGACTACCTTCGACTACCCTCGATTACCTACGACTAACATGCCGACCTACTACGACTAAACCTACGAGTAAAAAAAGTATCGATTTTTTTCCATGGCAACCTTTTTTTACTCGCGGGCATTTTTTAACATATTGAAAAAACGCCGCAACCTAGCTGAGGCCTTGAGTACGCAGAGACTACTCTCGAGCATGAAGGAGAGTTACGAAGACCTCCTACGACCTCGTGTCGACCATGCTGCGAGTATGAGTCGAGGGGAATCTCGCTAGAACTCGCGGATTAGGTCGCCCAAGTGGGACAGGCCCTTAAAAGTACAAAAAAGCAAATGGGATGAAGTAATATAAATGGAGCAGAAACCAAAGCAGAATATATCCACAGCTAAAGAAAATATGGAATGGAATTTAAAATAAATAATTAACATTGAACAGGAACACACACAGGCAAGCTGATTTCCATCCTGTATCATAGTTCGAAGAAATATTGCAACAGACTTGAGAGAGAAATTCAAATTAGATACACATCTCTTGCACTGTGCTTATTTTCTTTTGATGTCAAGTCTTGAATCTCTGAGATGTGGCAGTGCTTGTTATTTGTATCTGCAAATTAGCTTCCTGAATGTAATTTTGTCTTGCACCCTTGACAGAAACAGCTCTTCTCTGCACATAGCTTTTCTCTGTTCCTTTTCCAGATTAAGTTCCGTTGTTTTCTGCTTCACTCTTTAATCTGTCCCAGATGCACTCAAGTTTACCTTTTCCTCTACTGTTTGTTTTTTAAATAAATGCTATTCAGCTCTCTTTTGGTTTTCGAGCTCAGTTGGTAGGAATATTGCCTCTAAATAGGATGTTGTGGTTCAAACCCCATTCTTTGATTTAAACACATGATCATTAATTTCGACTGAAGTTCCAATGCAGCACAAAGGGAATGCCGATAAATTGGTGGTCTCATCTCGCAGCCGAGTTGTAAAATCAAGCCTTTTTTCTACTATATTAAACTTCCTATGGCGTTGTTCAAAGGAATGCATCCTGGTGTGCTAACCATTATTCTACCCACTGCAAATTAAGGAAAAGCAGACTATTCACATCCTTGGGAAAATGAGCAACTGCAGTTATCCCGCAACAACAGTTGCTTTTGGAAAATGTAATTCAATTTATAATTAAGCTTTTTGAGATATTTCTCAAAAATAAGTAATAAGGATATTTTATTTTACATAGATACATAGAAAATAGGTGCAGGAGTAGGCCATTCGGCCCTTCGAGCCTGCACCGCCATTCAATATGATCATGGCTGATCATCCAACTCAGTATCCCGTACCAGCCTTCTCTCCATACCCCCTGATCCCTTTAGCCACAAGGGCCACATCTAACTCCCTCTTAAATATAGCCAATGAACTGGCTTCAACTACCCTCTGTGGCAGAGAGTTCCAGAGATTCACCACTCTCTGTGTGAAAAAGTTTTTCCTCATCTCGGTCTTAAAGGATTTCCCCCTTATCCTTAAGCTGTGACCCCTTGTCCTGGACTTCCCCAACATCGGGAACAATCTTCCTGCATCTAGCCTGTCCAACCCCATAAGAATTTTGTACGTTTCTATAAGATCCCCTCTCAATCTCCTAAATTCTAGCGAGTATAAGCCAAGTCTATCCATTCTTTCTTCATATGAAAGTCCTGACATCCCAGGAATCAGTCTGGTGAACCTTCTCTGCACTCCCTCTATGGCTATAATGTCCTTCCTCAGATTTGGAGACCAAAACTGTACGCAATACTCCAGGTGTGGTCTCACCAAGACCCTGTACAACTGCAGTAGAACCTCCCTGCTCCTATACTCAAATCCTTTTGCTATGAAAGCTAACATACCATTCGCTTTCTTCACTGCCTGCTGCACCTGCATGCCTACTTTCAATGACTGGTGTACCATGATACCCAGGTCTCGCTGCATCTCCCCATTTCCTAATCGGCCACCATTTAGATAATAGTCTGCTTTCCTGTTTTTGCCACCAAAGTGGATAACCTCACATTTATCCACATTATACTGCATCTGCCTAACATTTGCCCACTCACCCAGTCTATCCAAGTCACCTTGCAGTCTCCTAGCATCCTCCTCACAGCTAACACTGCCCCCCAGCTTAGTGTCATCGGCAAACTTGGAGATGTTGCCTTCAATTCCCTCATCCAGTTCATTAATATAAATTGTAAATAGCTGGGGTCCCAGCACTGAGCCTTGCGGTACCCCACTAGTCACTGCCTGCCATTGTGAAAAGGACCCGTTTACTCCTACTCTTTGCTTCCTGTTTGCCAGCCAGTTCTCTATCCACATCAATACTGAACCCCCAATACCGTGTGCTTTAAGTTTGTATACTAATCTCTTATGTGGTACCTTGTCGAAAGCCTTCTGAAAGTCCAGATACAACACATCCACTGGTTCTCCCCTATCCACTCTACTAGTTACATCCTCGAAAAATTCTATAAGATTCGTCAGACACGATTTACCTTTTGTAAATCCATGCTGACTTTGTCCAATGATTATCACTAATGCATCCACTATTTCTGGAGCTACTTCCTTAAGTACTCTGGGATGCAGCCTATCTGGCCCTGGTGATTTATCGGCCTTTAATCCATTCAATTTACCCAACACCACTTCCCGACTAACCTGGATTTCACTCAGTTCCTCCATCTCCTTTGACCTGCGGCCCCCTGCTATTTCCGGCAGATTATTTATGTCTTCCTTAGTGAAGACGGAACCAAAGTAGTTATTCAATTGGTCGGCCATATCCTTGTTCCCCATGATCAATTCTCCCGTTTCTGACTGCAAGGGACCTACATTTGTTTTAACTAATCTCTTTCTCTTCACATATTTATAAAAACTTTTGCAGTCAGTTTTTATGTTCCCTGCCAGTTTTCTTTCATAATCTATTTTCCCTTTCCTAATTAAGCCCTTTGTCCTCCTCTGCTGGTCTCTGAATTTCTCCCAGTCCTCTGGTATGCTGCTTTTTCTGGCTAATTTGTACGCATCATCTTTTGCTTTGATACTATCCCTGATTTCCCTTGTTATCCACGGATGCACTACCTTTCCTGATTTATTCTTTTGCCAAACTGGGATGAACAATTTTTGTAGTTCATCCATGCAGTCTTTAAATGCCTTCCATTGCATATCCACCGTCAACCTTTTTAGAGCTAATTGCCAGTCAATCTTGGCCAATTCGCGTCTCATACCCTCAAAGTTACCTTTCTTTAAGTTCAGAACCGTTGTTTCTGAATTAACAATGTCACTCTCCATCCTAATGAAGAACTCAACCATATTGTGGTCACTCTTGCCCAAGGGGGCACGCACAACAAGACTGCTAACTAACCCATCCTCATTACTCAATACCCAGTCTAGAATAGCCTGCTCTCTCGTTGGTTCCTCTACATGTTGGTTTAGATAACTATCCCGCATACATTCCAAGAAATCCTCTTCCTCAGCACCCCTGCCAATTTGATTCACCCAATCTATATGTAGATTGAAGTCACCCATTATAACTGTTTTGCCTTTGTTGCACGCATTTCTAATTTCCTGTTTGATGCCATCCCCAACTTCACTACTACTGCTAGGTGGCCTGTACACAACACCCACCAGCGTTTTCTGCCCCTTAGTGTTTCGCAGCTCTACCCATACCGATTCCACATCCTCCAAGCTAATGTCCTTCCTTTCCACTGCGTTAATCTCCTCTCTAACCAGCAACGCTACCCCACCTCCTTTTCCTTTCTTTCTATCCCTCCTGAATATTGAATATCCCTGGATGTTCAGCTCCCAGCCTTGGTCACCCTGGAGCCATGTCTCCGTGATCCCAACTATATCATAATCATTAATAGCTATCTGCACGTTCAACTCATCCACCTTATTGCGAATGCTCCTTGCATTGAGACACAAAGCCTTCAGGCTTGTTTTTACAACGCTCTTACCCCTTATACAATTATGTTGAAAAGTGGCCCTTTTTGATTTATGCCCTGGATTTTTCTGCCTGCCACTTTTACTTTTCACCTTGCTACCTAATGCTTCCGCCCGCATTTTACACCCCTCTGTTTCTCTGCTCACCCATTTAAGAACCCCACCACCTCTTATTCTCTGTTTATTATTGTTTTCTTCTTTCCCCCCTACATGTTGGGTCTGAGTGCTTTCCTTCTCTGCCTCCTGCCTCACACACTGTCTAATAGCTTTCTCTATTTGAGTCCCTCCCCCCAACCATTCTAGTTTAAAGATTTCTATAGCAGGTACTATAGATCTGCACGGGAAGGTAGACACTCCTGCCCCCACGAGTCTTTGGCAGATGGGGCTCGTCAACCTGGGAAGGCAGTCCATCTAGGAGAGAAAAAACGCTGATTTAAAACCTCCACTGCCTTGTGGCCATATCCAGTCATGGAAAATGCTTCAGGAGTAAAACTCAAGAAAATCCGGAGTCGGAGTCCCGAAGGCAGATCATCGTTGTCTACAACCTCGCTCTGGCAGCTCCTGCGATGGCGCTGGTGCCAAACTGTAACGGCCCTGCAGTTCCTTTGGATCGATCAGCAACGTGGAGAGGGGGGGGGGGGGGGGACGTGCTGCATGGGCAACAGCCTGTGCTCCATATTTTACATCGCCCAGGCTTGTATCCGACTACACATCACATGCATACCTACACCTACAACCTGGAGTGGACACTCCAGCTTCGCCTGCGGCGTTGACACAACATGGGGAGCAACAGTTATAAATCATCGCTAGATTGGGGATAAAGCAAGGCCCCAGGGGTTGCTCACGACGGTGGGAGGAATTCCCGGATCTCACTAGACTGCTACAGCCCGCCTCAAGATGGGCAGCCCCCATCCAATAAGATGCTGTCCCGCCACGGTCTGCTATCCTCATTGGGTGCATGGGAATTAAGAACCATCCGAACAGCAGATCGCAACCTTCGCATCTACCAACAAAAGAACACATCAAAAGAGACCAGCTCTAAAACTGGGAACTTGGAATGTCCGGACAATGATCACCGGCCTCTCTGAAAACCTACAGGACACCAGCAATTCCAGGAAAACAATTGTCATCAACGACGAGCTTAAGAGACTCAACGTAGACATAGCCACCCTTCAGGAAACAAGTCTGGCAGACTCGGGCACGTTGAAGGAGAAGGAGTCCATGTTTTAATGGCAGGGGAAGGACTCTGACAAGCCCAGAGAGCACGGAGTAGGCTTCGCAGTAAGGAACAGAGCGACTCCTGACTCTCCGCCTCAACACCACCGCAGGCCCAGTCACTCTTGTCAGCGTGTGTGCCCCGACACTGTCCTCCACATCACTCACAAAGGACGAGTTCTGTGAGAACCTCACATCCATCACATCCATCATCAGCAGCATCCCCAGCAAGGAAGAACTTGTTCTCCTGGGCGACTTCAATGCCAGAGTGGGCGCAGACCATGAATCGTGGTCTTCCTGCCTTGGGCAGTTTGGTGTGGGCAAAATGAATGATAACGGACAGCGACTGCTTGAGCTGTGCACTTACCATGACCTTACCATGTGCATCGACAACTTCCAGACAAAGCCCCAGCACAAGGTTTCCTGGAGACACCCACACTCAAAGCATTGACATCAACTGGATCTGATTCTAGTCAAATGTGCCGCCATCAAGAACGTTCTCCACACACGTTCCTACCACAGTGCGGACTGCGACACAGACCACTCCTTGGTATGTTGCAAGATCAGGCTGCAACCAAAGAGGTTTTACCGTACCAAGAATCAGGGGAACCCCTGCATCGATGTCAGCAAGATGCCCCGTCCAGACCTCGCACAACAGTTTGCAGAGGCTTTTGAGAGAGAACTCAGCACCTCGTGTCCTGGAGACTTTGCAACAGAGAAGTGGGAAATTCTGCGGGACACCATGCAGCACAGCCTTGGCTAGCTTTGGGAAGAAGACCTCGAAGACACACGACTGGTTTGAGTACAAGTCGACCGAGATAACTCCCATCATCGAAGCCAAGCGCGTGCCCTCGCCGAGTACAAGCGGTCAGCTAACGAGAAGAACCTGCAGATCCTCAGGGCTGCCAGGAGCAAGGTTCAGCAGACTGCCAAGCGTTGCGCCAATGACCTCTGGACACAGCTTAGTCAGGACATCCAGGCGGCCGCCATAACAGGGAACATCAAGGGAATGTACGATGGCATTAAGAAGGCACTAGGACCAGTCCAGAGCAAGATAGCACCCCTCAAATCCTCTACTGGGGAAGTAATCACAGAGAATGCCAGTAGATGGAGAGATGGGTGGAACACTACTCCGACCTCTACTCGAGAGAGAACAATGTGTCCCCCTCAGCCCTTGATGCCATCGACCATGGATGAGTTAGACGCAGAGCCGACGATAGAAGAGCTCAGCAAGGCCATTGACAGACTGGTCACAGGCAAGGCCCCAGGCAGCGACGGGATTCCCCCTGACCTGATCAAGCATTGCAAGACTACCTTACTGCTTCCTTTGTATGAAGTCCTCTGCCAGGAGCTGTACCGCAGGACATGAAGGATGCCTCGATCATTACCCTCTACAATAACAAGGGCGAGAGAAACGACTGCAACAACTACAGAGGCATCTCCCTCCTCAACATCGTCGGCAAGGTCTTTGCTCAGGTCATCTTGATCCGCCTGCAGAAGCTGGCAGAACGTGTCTACCCAGAGTCACAGTGCGGTTTCCGAGCTGGAAGGTCAACAATGGACATGGTCTTCTCCATTCGCCAGCTCTAGGAGAAGTGCAGAGAACAGCGGATACCCCTGTATGTTGCTTTCATTGACCTCACCAAGGCGTTCGACCTCGTCAACAGAGATGGCCTATTTTAGGCTCTGCCAAGGATTGGCTGCCCACCAAAACTGCAGAGCATGATAGAATCCTTCCACATCAACATGAAGGGGACAGTGCAGTTCAATGGCAGCTCCTCTGAGCCCTTCGACATCCGCAGTGGCGTCAAACAAGGCTGCGTCCTCGCTCCCACACACTTTGAGATTTTCTTCGCTCTGCTCCTGAAACATGCCTTCGGCACTGCAACAGAGGGGATCTACCTGCGTACTAGATCAGATGGCAGGCTCTTCAACCTCACCCGCCTCAGAGCCAAGACAAAAGTGCGTGAAGCTCTTATCAGAGACATGTTGTTTGCCGATGACGCCGTAGTTGTGTCCCACACCCAGCAGGAACTACAATCACTGATGGACCGCTTCTATCGGGCTAGCAAGGACTTCGGGCTGACCATCAGCCCGAAGAAGACGAACGTCCTGGGGCAGGATACAGAGGCGCCGCCTGTCATCACCATCGATGACTACGAACTCGATGCCGTCCATCAGTTCACGTACCTCGGCTCCACCATCACCGACAACCTCTCCTTGGACAGAGATTGATAAGAGGATCAGGAATGCAACTACAACTCTCGCTCGCCTCACAACTCGAGTATGGATCAACCCAAAGCTGACGGTGAAGAGAAAGTTAGCAGTCTACAATGCCTGTGTCAACAGCACGCTGCTGTACGGCAGTGAGACATGGACTACATATGCCAGGTAGAAGAGAAGACTCAACACCTTCCACCTTAGAAGCATCCGCCGTATCCTGGGCATATCCTGGCAAGACAGAGTGTCCAATGCTGAGATCATGTCTCTCGCTGGCCTTCCCAGCGCAGGCTGCGGTGGCTGGGCCATGTCCACCGCATGGAGGATGGCCATATTCCAAAAGACATCCTCTATGGAGAGCTGACATCTGGGAGGAGAACCATCGGCTGCCCCCAGCTACGTTACAAGGATGTCTGCAAGAGAGATATGAAGGTGCTTGACATCGATGTGGAACCCTGGGAGAGCCTTGCAGCCGACCGCACGAGGTGGACAGGCACCCTGAACCAACATCTCAAAACGGGGGAAGAGAAACTGATGAACGCAGCGGCAGACAAGCGGGCACGCAGAAAGGAGCGCAGCAACTTCAACAAACCAGAGACCACACACAATTGTGACCTTTGCGACAGAGACTGTCGCTCCCGCATTGGTCTCAGCAGCCACAAGCGATGCTGCTCTAGCCGAGGTGCGGAGCAAGCAGCCAACAACCAAGTGGATGCATCACCCATGGTCAGTCATGACCGAGGGGGCCCTACATTTTCTTATACTTTCAGTTATGGTACTCCACTTTGTACTGTCTGATAGTGGAAGCAGATCAATAAGAAATTTCTAATTCAATTTAAAGTTGAGAGAGAAATGTATATAACTAAAGGGGAAACATTTGCAGAGGTCTAAATTTTTTTTTAAAGGGTTGCTGTGCTGATGATGCAATGGATAGCTCTGTTATAGTGTCAGTATATTTACAAAATACTGTATAATTTTAGGATACTAGTACTGATAGAGTCATACGATGTGGAATCAGGCCCATCGGCCCAATTTGCCCACGCCGACCAACATGCCCCATCTACACTAGTCCCATCTGCCTGCTTTTGACCCATATCTTTCTAAACTAATCCTATCCATGTAGCTATACAAATGCTTTTTAAACTGCTTCAACTACCTCCTCTAGAAGTTCGTTCCATGCCACCCTTTGTGTAAAAAAGTTGCCCCGCGACGTTCCTATTAAATCTTTCCCCCCTCACCTTAAACCTACGTCCTCTGGTTCTTGATTGCCCTATTCAGGGTAAAAGACTTTTTGCATTTACCCTATCTATTCCTCTCATGATCTAATACACCTCTATAAGATCACCCCTCACCCTCCTGTGCTTCAAGGAATAAAGTCCTTGCCTGTTCAACCTCTAACTTGCCTAGCTCAGACCCTCCAGTCATGGCAATATCCTCATAAATCTTCTCTGCACTCCTTCCAGCGTTGGGCAGGACAGGTTGTTGTCTAAACTCCCAAAATACTCTAATCGGAATTCTCTCACAGGAAGATATTATCATATTGACAGAGGATTCAAGAATGTGCTTAAAGTCTTGAAAAATTGCAGCATTTCCAATGACCCCAAAGGATCTCCGACAGCTCGAAATAAAGAAATAAAATTTGGGATGATATTGAGAACCTCGGGTCCATACATTGGGAGCATACAGAGATTCTGCCGAGGCAGTAGAAGGGACACACCAATAACAAACCACCCTCCTGCTTGGCCACTTGCTCTGTCAGACACCACGTGCCCCATCTGTGGAAGTGTTTGTTGTTTTCACTCAGAACACACAAAATAGAAGTGGAAGCGAATCAACCTTATTCCTGAGGGTGCCTGAAATGAAGGAGATGCCTAATCTAACAAACTCTTTAATGAAACCTCAAAAGCACTTGTGCACTTGTCATTGTATGTATCTGTACCGTAAGAATATCATTTAATCTGTGAGCTGCATTTGAACAAATAATTTCCTTGCACCGTGGTGCATATGGTAATAAACTAATCTGAAACCTATCTCTTCCCTTGCTTCCATGACCTATGAAATCCGCAATATCCAACCCTCTTTTAATTTTACCTTGATTTCTATCCTTTGATTATTTGTGCTTTTCCTCATTATATGCCTCGACCTTGCACCTAAACAAAGAACAGACATAGCAGCCTCACAGCAAGATTCCTCTTTCTTAGATTTCTTATTTTAAAGTGCTGAGAAATTTAAAGTGGCAGACATGTAATGGAAATTCTTTGACATACCTACTTTCAGGAGTAGAGAAAGTCAGGAGCAGTTAATTATCATATGTACCAACAACAGAACAATGAAATTCATATTTGCAGCTGCATAACAAGCTTGTTCAGGTATTTTCTGCAGCATTATTACTTTTTGGCAGAATTCAGCATTTAAAAATTAGTCAGTCACTAAGTTGGTAAGAACAAACGATAATGCTTGGTACTCAATTAGTTCTTAACCTCAAAAATCCACTGCAGAATATTCTTACATTGCTTACCTCTATTCAACTCCGACTCAGACTGACATGATTAATTGTAGCTCAGCGGAACTGGCAGCATCTCTGGATAGAAGGAATGGGTGACATTTCGGGTTGAGACCCTTCTTCTAAGCGACTTTGAGTCCTGAAAAGCGCTATATAAATAAAATCTATTATTATTATTCAGACTGAAGTCAGTCTAAAGAAGGGTCTTGACCTGAAACGTCACCCATTCCTACTATCTAGAGATGCTGCCTGTCCCGCTGAGTTACTCCAGCATTTTGTGTCTATCTTCGGTATAAACCCACATCTGCAGTTCCTTCCGACACATGATTAATTGTGAATTGCTCTCCAATGCCCTAATAAGCAACTCAGTACCAAATCACTACAAAGAATAGCAGCACATCATTAAAAAAAAAGCATGTTTTGTTTTGGGCAACAAATGCTTGCCTTTCCATTAGCATCTACATGCTTGATGTGGATTAAATGGTAGTCTTGTGTTACATCACAAATATGTTTATTCATTTTTAAAAGTATGAAGTAAGAATTCACAGGTACACTGATTACCTGTGTGCCCGGAAATAAAATGCAATTTGTGAAAAGTATAAGCAGGGTTCTTTTTAATATTTTCCTTACAACATGACTCCCTCATCTGTAGCCTACAAATCTACTAACATCATCTTCTCTACACACTCCCTTGATGCCCAAATCAGTTTGATTGTGGGACTTGGAATGGTATCGCAGTCCTCCGTCAAAAAAAAGTGAGGAACCAAGGGATTTGGCCACGGCCCGATAGCAAGGTTTAATTTGAGGAATTCACATGGACCACATGTTGTGTACAGTAGACTTTGAAAAGCAGCCAAAGCAGACAATTCAGAGAAATACTGCAGCTGGGGCAAAGTTAATGACAGAGATAATGCATCTTGAAACTTTCCAGCTTGTGCCACTCCTTTAGTCCCTGGCTTCAGTACAAATTAAATCCGAAGGGATTAGTAACAAATATTTCATAATAAAACATAATAAATCCCTTGAGCCGTCATATGCAGCATAAGGCCTGGAATGGTCATCCTATTATAGTGAACAAGGATCATCAATATCTATCTCAATACTTATAAAACTCTGATCTTGGATATATATATATATATATATATATATATGTGTGTGTGTGTGTGTGTGTGTGTGTGTGTGTGTGTGTGTGTGTGTGTGTGTGTGTGTGTGTGTGTGTGTGTGTGTGTGTGTGTGTGTGTGTGTGTGTGTGTGTGTGTGTGTGTGTGTGTGTGTGTGTGTGTGATCACATCTTCTCGAAAAAAAAAAAAAATCTGTTTTTATTTTAGATTTACGGCATTTGCAATTTTAGAACATAGAACAGTAAAGCACAGGCACAATGTCAGCCAACAATATCTATGCCGAAGCTGATGCCAAAACCAACTCTTATCTGCTTGCACATCCAGGGCTCGAAATTAGCGGTTGCCCAGGTGCCAATGGCGACCGAATGTGCCGCCGGGCAGCCTAAATGGCGTGCCATTTTGCCCGGCTTGGCAAGCAACCGGGCACCTATCGTTTAATTCTGAGCGGGCCCCCCTCTCTATCTCTCTCTCTGTCACTCTCTGTCTCCGCCCGCCATCCGTATCCATGTCCGGGTCTCGGGTCTCCGCTCTCCGCCCGCTTTTGCCAGCATGGCCGGCCGCCTTACACATGCGCACTGCCGCGGCCTGCACATCCTCCCCCTGCACACAACCACGGCCAGCACAACATCGGCCGTGGTTGTGCGCATGTGCCACCCTGCACATGCGCACTGCAACGGCAACTGGTCGGCGTTGGCCACTTTCTCTCACTTTGCATTGTGGGAGATCTGGCCGCATTGCTGTCCGGTCGCTGCCTCGCCGCGACCACTGAAAACCAATGCAGATTACTCCCTGGAGCAGGAGTGTGTGTGTGTGGAGTAACTCCCTGGAGTAACTCTTGCTTCTTGGTTTCCTGGTCCTCCAAAAATATTCCAAATGGAATTTAAACAGGAGTGGACCCACCACCACCAAACTCCAAACTCTGAAAAATAACAGCCTATTGCACTTTATCTGTTTATTTATTGTGTATATATATGGTCTATGGTATATAGACACACTAAACTTTTATCTCCTGTTCTGTATTATGTTTACATATTCTGTAGTGCTGGAGCAAGCAAGAATTTCATTGTCCTATCTGGGACACATGACAATAAAACTCTCTTGACTTGGACTTAAGCAAAAATAGGTTCTTGGGAAATAAGAGCTACCTTAAATTTAGTTGCGTCTGGTCCATGCTTTAATTGTGCGGGGGAACTCCATGGAACAGCCAGCATCTCTGGATAGAAGAAATTGGGTGACGTTTCAGGTAGAGACCCTTCTTCAGATTTCCTCTGGTTTTAGTGTTTTTTTAGTTTAATTTAAAGATACAGCATGGAAACAGGCCCTTGGGCCCACCGAGTCCACGCCGACCACCGATCACCCGTACACTAGTTCTATCCCACACATTAGCGACGTAAGTCAAGAGTCAAGAGTGTTTTATTCTCTCACGTCTCAGTTAGAACAATGAAATCCTTACTTGCAGCAGCACAACAGAATATCTAAACATAGTACTCTGTAAACAATGTTATAAACGAGAAAACAAAACAGTGTATATTTATATATGAATATATAACTATATAAATATATATAAAGGGTCTGAAAAAGGTTCCTGCACACCATTGGAATGTGGAAGGAAACAAGAGCACCCGGAGAAAACCCATGCGATCAAAGGGAATAGGAGCAAACTCCATACAGATAGCACCCATATTCAGGATCAATTCCGGGTCTCTGGCAATTTTAGGCAGCAACTTTATGGCCAATGTACTGCCCCATAGCCTTGGACTGAATTAAAACATACAGTAGCTGTAATGGGGACATAGCGTCACTTAGAGATTTAAGACTGAAAATGGATAAGACTGAGCCCCATGCTTTTTGACTTGGCCATCGAAACACTTGCCTTGGCCTTTCGCAGCTGTGAGGACAGAGCCGGTATTTGGAGGGGCAGTACACAGCATAAGGTCTCACTATATGCTGACGACCTTTTGCTTTTTGTCTCAAACCCAGGCACCTCTCTGCATTCTGCTATGTCACTGCTCAAAAAATTTACTCAATTTTCAGGTTATAAGATAAATCTTGGAAATAGCAAACTGTTTCCCATTAACTATGAAGCACAACCCTCGGATCTTACCAACTTGCCATTCAAAATTGAAAAAAACAAGCTCTCATACTTGGGCATATCAGTTACGAGGAAACACAAGGATCTTTTCAAAGAGAATTTTATCATTCTGTTAAACCAGATCAAACAGACGCTTACACAGTGGTCACCCCTGTCAATGTCCCTTGTCGGCCGGATAAATTCAATCAAAATGACAATTTTACCAAAATGTTTGTACCTTTTTCAGGCCTTACCGGTTTGTATCCCCAGGTCCTTCTTTGACCATCTTGACTCAGTTATTTCCTCCTATATATGGAGAGGTAAGCGGCCTCGTCTTAATAAGGCCCACCTTCAAAAAACCAAGGCTGCTGGTGGCCTGGCTCTCCCAAACTTTCGCTTTTATTATTGGGTTGCTAACCTGCGCTGTCTTGCATTTTGGTCTTTCTTTCACAGCCAGCCCAATTGCCCTGACTGGGTAGCCATGGAATTACACACAGATGATAATATGTCCATACCTGCACTACTTGGTTCCTCATTTCCACGCCCCTCAATTAAATCTGTAAAAAATCCAGTGGTTAAACACTCTTTGAGGATATGGGTTCAATTCAGGAAATGTTTTGGGTTGCATAACTTTTCTCTACTGAGCCCTATTGCATCAAACCACCTTTTTAAACCATCAACTCAGGACCCTGTCTTTAAAGAATGGCATAAGAAGGGTATTGTGCATTTCAAGGACCTGCTTATGGGTAACACTGTAGCATCATTTGAACAATTAAGCAACAAATTCAATCTTCCAGAGTCAGATTTTTTCCGATACCTGCAAACAAGACATTATGTGTTCTATAAACTGCCCAGCTCTTCTATACCAACAGACACAACCCTTGTTGATACAGTTCTTTCTTTAAACCCATCTCAGAATAGACTTGTCTCAGCTTTATATGGCAGGATGTTGGACCTAAGGCAGCATGGGAGGAAGACTTGGGCTCCTCTCTCTCGGAAGATACATGGAGTTACATTCTTAAACTGGTTAATTCCACCTCTCTGTGCTCGTCACTGTCTGATCCACTTCAAAGTGGTACATAGGGCTCATATCTCAAAAGCCAAATTATCTACTTTTTACCCTGAGGTTAGTCCATTCTGTGTTAAATGTAACATTTCTAAGGCCTCTCTTATCCATATGTATTGGTCATGCCCCAGCCTTAACAAGTTCTGGCTAGAGGTCTTTCATACATTATCCCAGGTGTTAAACATCAAATTGGAACCAATGCCTCTAATCGCTCTTTTTGGGGTCACTGGCGAGGAGGTTAGATTAACTGCAGATAAACGCCGCACTATATTTTTTGCTTCTCTTCTGGCTCGGCGAACAAGCCTGCTCAGGTGGACGGAACCTAACCCGCCCACTCATACACAATGGCTGACAGATATTATGTCCTGCCTAAAGCTTGAGAAAATCAGGTACTCACTTCAACATTCAAATGGAAGGTTTCAGAAAGCGTGGGGACCTTTTTTAAATGCATTCCAGACTTTGTAAATGCTTGATCATCAAGCACAGTTTAACAGCTTAACAGTCTACCCATTCACTTATCGTGGATTATTGTTGTGACAGGCTGATATTTGCATATGCTCACTGGCAGTGACTGGGGAGGGATTATTTTTGGTATCTCGCTTTTCTTTTATTGTTGTCTTGTTATATGTTGGCATAAGTTGTTTTTTATTTATTCTTTTCGTACACTGTCTGTAACAAATGGACAACTTTGCACTTTGTTATGTCCTGAAAACTAAATCAAAATCTTTTTAACATATAATTTTTTGTGTGTCACTATAAATATAGTGGCACAGCATCTATGGAGCGAAGGAAATAGGCGACGTTTCGGGCCGTGCCCCTTCTTCAGACTGATGTGAGGGTGGGTGGGGCGGGAAGAAGAAAGGAAGAGGCGGAGACAGTGGGCTGAGAGAGAGCTGGGAAGCGGAGGAGAAAGCAGGGACTACCTGAAATTGGAGGTCAATGTTCATACCGCTGGGGTGTAAACTGCCCAAACGAAATATGAGGTGCTGCTTCTCCAATTTACGGTGGGCCTCACTCTGGCCATGGACAGAAAGGTCGGATTCGGAATGGGAGGGGGAGTAGAAGTGCTGAGCCACCGGGAGATCAGGTTGGTTATTGCGAACCGAGCGGTGTTGGGCGAAGCGATCGCCAAGCCTACGCTTGGTCTCACCGATGTAGAGCAGCGGATGCAATAGATGAGGTTGGAGGAGGTGCAGATGAACCTCTGCCGCACCTGGAAAGACTGCTTGGGTCCTTGAATGGAGTCAAGGGGGGAGGTAAAGCGACACGTGTAGCATTTCCTGCAGTAGCAAGGGAAAGTGCCAGGAGAGGGGGTGGTTTGGGTGGGAAGGGAGAAATTGACCAGGGAGTTACGGAGGGAGCGGTCTCTGCGGAAAGCCGACAGGGGGGGGTGATGGGAAGATGTGGCCAGTGGTGGGCTCCCGTTGGTAGACAAAGCTGGAAAAAATCAGCGGGTGAGGCAGCATCTATGGAGCGAAGGAATAGGCGATGTTTCGGGTCGAGACCCTTCTTCAGACTGATGTCGGGAGGCGGGGGGGAGGGGGGGGAAGAAAGGTAGAGGTGGAGACAGTAGGCTGTGGGAGAGCTGGGAATGGGAGGGGAAGGAGGGAGAAAGCAAGGACTACCTGAAATTGGAGAAGCCAATGTTCATACCGCTGTGGTGTAAACTACCCAAGCGAAATATGAGGTGCTGTTCCTCCAATTTGCGGTGGGCCTCACTCTGGCCATGGAGGAGGCCCAGGACAGAAAGGCCGGATTCGGAATGGGAGGGGGAGTTGAAGTGCTGAGGCACCAGGAGATCAGGTTGGTTATTGCGAACTGAGTGGAGGTGTTGTGCGAAGCAATCGCCAAGCCTGCACTTGGTCTCACCGAGGTTGATCATACGCTGAATAATCCACCAGATTTTTGTTTGGAAGTGGTAAGAAATAATAGAAATTGCATTCATTGCAACATGTAAAAAGAGATGAGATGCTGTCTTGTAATTTTGCTGCATGTCATTGTGGTATATATCATGTCTTGATTGGTTTGTGACTTTATTTGAAGCAGAAATAATATGTGAATGCTTAATTGACCATAATTCCAATTGGTAACTACGCACTTCGTCCGAGCACATTATCGCATGTGTCATGCAAGCCATCTTAAATGACCACCTAAACTGTCATTTGGAAACCTAAAAAGCTGCCTCGGTTGCCTGGCTGGCAAAAGAGAAAAAAAGTTGTGAGAGCCCTGATATCCCTCCATTGCTTGCATATCCTCATATTTTACTAAAAGTTTCTTAAATGCCACTATCATATTTGCATCCTCTATCACCACCACCACTGACAGCACAATCTAGGCACTCACCTTGCTCTGTTAAAAAAAAAGGCCCGCACTTCTGTAAACATTGCCCCTTTCACCTTAACGCAATGACATATAGTTTTTGATATTTCCATCCTGAGAAAAAGGTTCTGAACGTCTACCCTATCTATGCCTCTCATCTATATAATTAAAAGTCTCATCTTGACCACTTCCTGTCTGCACTTTATATTGATTTTAGAAAAAGCGCTACCCTGTATCGCTGTGATTTTTGGCCATCTTACTCACAGTCCTCCTCCGCTGAGCCAGCCCGAGGATTTTTCGCATCGATGAAAAATAAAAAAGTTATGACTGTTTAAAAAACCTTGAGATCAGCTGATTGGTCCTCTCGTCTGTCAATCACCGCGATGAAGGTGAAGCCCCTTCCCAGGGGGGGGGGGAGGGGAGGGGGACAGGACTAAAAAACCCCGGGTGAGTCAGTCACTCTGCAAGATCGCGTGGGAGAGGCCACGACTGTCATTCTAAGCTGTGAATCAACTGAGCTGTAAGTCTGAAATGTCATTGCAATAAATAATTTGTTAGCCCTTAATGACAATGCCATAAGTTGTTTGGCCTGCTGCCCTGCCTGTGCATGAAACTGCAATGCTTTATTAGGTCCGACTGTGTTTGGAAGGAATAAATGCTTTATTGGGTCCGACTGTGTTTGGAAGGAATAAGTGCTTTATTAGGTCCGACTGTGTTTGGAAGGAATAAATGCTTTATTAGGTCCGACTGTGTTTAGTCCAAAAGTCCCGCTCATTTCGTGACTTCCGCTTAGTGGACAGGTCACGCTGATTGCGAAATTTCCGGTGAGTGCAGAGGTCGTGCTGATTGCGTAATTTCCGGTAAGTGCAGAGGTCATGCTGATTGCGGAAGAGCCGCTGACTGCGGAAGCCACACAGTGGAGAGGCCGCGCTCAACCGTGTTAGTAGATTCAAGAAAGTTTACTGTCATATATATGGTGTGTGAGTGTGTGTGTGTATGTGTGTGTGTGTGAGTGCATATGTGAGTGGGTATGTGAGTGTGGGTGTGAGTGTATGTGTGTGTGTGTGAGTCTGTGTGTGTGTGTGTGTGTCTGTGTGTGTGAGTCTGTGAGAGTGTGTGTTGTGTGTGTGTGTGTGTGTGTGTGTGTGTGAGTGTGTGAGTGTGTGAGTGTGTGAGTGTGTGAGTGTGTGAGTGTGTGAGTGTGTGAGTGTGTGAGTGTGTGAGTGTGTGAGTGTGTGAGTGTGTGTGAGTGTGTGTGAGTGTGTGTGAGTGTGTGTGAGTGTGTGTGAGTGTGTGTGAGTGTGTGTGAGTGTGTGTGAGTGTGTGTCTGTGTGTGTCTGTATGTGAGGACAGACAGACAGACAGACAGACAGACAGACAGACAGACAGACAGACAGACAGACAGACAGACAGACAGACAGACAGACAGACAGACAGACAGACAGACAGACAGACAGACAGACAGACAGACAGACAGACACCTTTATTGTCATTCAGACCTTTCGGTCTGAACGAAATTATGTTGCCTGCAGCCATACACAAAACCAATAATAACAAAACATACAATAAACACAAATTAAACATCCACCACAGTGAGTTCACCAAGCACATCCTCACTGTGATGGAGGCAAAGTCTTAGTCTCCGTCTCTTCCCTCCTTGTTCTCCCTCTGCGCTGAGGCGATCGATCCAGGCCGAAGATGACGCCCTCCAGTCCAGCGGACCTCCGTGGTGATGTCGCCGCCGCCGAAAGCTGGAACGCCGTCTCCGCTCCGAGACGGCCCGCCACAGCATCAGCTCCGGGCCGCCGCCCCAGCTCCAGGCCGCTGCCCCAGCTCCGAGTCCCGCAGTCTCCGCTCCGGGCTGCCGCCCCAGCTCCAGGCCGCCGCCCCAGCTCCGGGTCCTGCAGTCTCCGCTCCAGGCCGCTGCCCCAGCTCCGGGTCCCGCAGTCTCCGCTCCAGGCCGCTGCCCCAGCTCCGGGTCTCGCAGTCTCCGCTCCGGACCCCGCTGCATCAGCTCCAGGCCGCCGCCGAAAGCTAGAACGCCGCACCAACAAGTCGGGCCACCGCTGCCTCAGCCCCGAAGACGGCCAGCATCTCGTTGGTAAGTCCTGGCTGGCTCTGCCTCCCTAGCCTCGGGGTCGGTCGCAGGTTGGAGGCCGCCAGCTCCGCCATTAGGCCTCAGCGCAGACGGAGGCAGAGAAGGGGGATACGATACGAAAAAGTCGCATTCCCCCGAAGGAAGAGACAGAGAACATGTTTTACCCCCCCTAACACAACCCAACAAACTAAAACTTAACCAAAACAAGACAAAAAAAACAACAGAAAAAAGTAAAAGACAGACGGACTGCAGGCGAGCCGCAGCTGTTAACAGCGCCGCCACTTCCGGAAGCGGAAGTGTGAGTGTATGTGTGAGTGTATGTGTGAGTGTGAGTCTGTGCGTGTGTGAGTGTGTGAGTGAGTGCGTGTGTGTATGTGTGAGTGTATGTGTGAATGTATGTGTGTGTGTGTGTGTGTATGTGAGTGTGTGTGTGTGAGTGTGAGGTGGAGGGTGTGTGTGAGTGAGTGAGTAAGTAAGTGTGTGTGTGTGTGTGTGTGTGTGTGTGTGTGTGTGTGTGTGTGTGTGTGTGTGTGTGTGTGTGTGTGTGTGTGTGTGTGTGTGTGTGTGTGTGTGTGTGTGTGTGTGTGTGTGTGTGTGTGTGTGTGTGTGTGTGTGTGTGTGTGTGTGTGTGTGTGAGTCTGTGAGTGTGTGTGAGTGTGTGTGTGTGTGAGTGTGTGTGTGTATATTGCAATTGGTGGAGAGGTGGAATATTGCGTTGGGGGAGCAGCCCTCCCGTGTGAAGCTGGGACCCAACGGGTCCCACTTAGTCTAGTAATTTTATATACTTGTATCGGGTCTCCTCAGTCCCAGCAATCTTAGTGCCATCTGCAAACTTTCTAACCAACCCATCTATGCTTGCGTCCCAAGACATTTATATATTTATATATTTCTCCCTTTCCCAAACTAGGACATGGCCAGTCTGGGTAACACATTATAGATTCTGAAGATAGACACAAAATGCTGGAGCAACTCAGTGGGTCAGGCAGCATCTCTGGAGAAAAGGAATAGGTGATGTTTCGGGTAGAGACCCCTACTTCAGTCTCTACTCTGATTCTACGCACTCTGCCCATGTTCTCAGTATTGCACGTGTGATACATCAGAAATTATATCAACTATATTTGTATTTGCTACATTACTCTTTCAAAGTTTTTATTTTTGTCTCATTGTCGTCTACATTTTACTACCCTGGGTTCCTCTACCCCATTCAAATCCCCTGAAAAAACAGCGGTGAAAACAAGTAAAGGTTTCAAACCCAAGATGAAAGAAGTTTCTGTTACAAGTAAGTTTAGATTTGCAAAATTTATGCAGACATGTAACTTCCCAATTTGTTACTCATTGCAAAGACAGGCTTAATTACTAGAATCTTGAAATATTACAGGTGTGGAAAGGTTTAATACAGGATTATCTATTTCATTTCTCACACTACTGTTCCTGGTTTGCAATCTTTACTGGCTCTGAAGCATCCGAGTTTTAATCAGTGCGAAGCCCAACTTCTAGCATTCAATTATCCATAAGCTATCAGCTGATGGCACATCTATTTCTACATATTGCTCACGTTTCCATGGTAGCATTCTCATTTAACATATATTTCTGGAATTATTAATTTAAGTGTGATATATAAATATGGGACACGATCTAAAGATATACATACAGTAACATAACAGTGTTCTAAAAGCATAGTTAGGGCTTCCACCTCTCCACCAAGTTTTATAGTTTTAGCCAATTATCATAGGGGAAAATCATAGAAAGAACTACTTGGAAAATTCCATTTTAATTTACTCTAAAAATCCAAACTGTCGTGCCAAAATAAAGAATAATGTTCACCGTTTGCACAATGCGTAAATCAATCATGATGGCAACTGGACTGGCCAGACATTAATCTTAAATCTCTTGTAACTTTGACTGCACACGAAACCCCGTTGAACACTGGAGTCTAACTCATTTTTCACAGAATTAAGCAGAAACCATCTGCTCAAACTAAAGTTTGATCTTCCTAAAAATTGGGCTTTGCCTAGATTTTGCTATTTCTGGTTTCCTCAGATTGTTGAAATTCATTACAGGCTGCAATCATCTACTACCTTTAGCTCCAGGAATAAAGCTGCATTTGATCAGGCGCAAATTGGATTTTGATAGTTTTAAAGCGCTTCCACTGGTCACCTCTTGGAAACAAAAAGGCTGCATTTATATTGCAATAACGCAGCTCACCCTAAAAGCATAGGTTCATAAGACATAGGAGCAGAATTAAGCCATTTGGCCCATCAAGGCTGCTCCTCCATTCAGTCATGGCAGATCTATTTTTCCCTCTCAACCCCATAACCTTTGACACCCTTACTAATCAAAATCTATCAATTTCCACATTAAATTTACCCAATGACTTGGCCTTCACCACCATCTGTAGCAATGTATTCCAAAGATTCACCACCCTTTGGCTAAAAAATTTCCTCCACATCACCATTTTAAAGGTACGTCCTTTCTTCTGAGGCAGTGCCCTCTGGTCCTCAACTCTCCCAGTACTGTAAAAATCCTGGTTACAGCCAATTAAGTATTTGGTAGTAATCCTTGGTAGCAAGGATGGAAAGTTTCCAATTTTGATCTAACTCAGCATCTTCAGTCCATCCATATAACTAAAGGCCCAGAACAAAAAATAAAATGACTTCAGATACTGGAAATCTGAAATAAAAATAGAAAACACTTGAAACACTTGTCATTTTGAGCTGAAACTCTTATTTCCCTTTCCATCTCTTCAGTGTTTCCAGCAATGTTTAAAAAAATAAAAAATAAAGACCGTTAAGCTTGGACAGTGCAGCAAAGATTTACTGGATTGATTGCATGAATAATAAGCAGTTATATCTGGAATATATTGCTCGGTGTTTGACGAGAATAAGGTGGATTATGTTAGCAATTAACATGTCGGCAGTGGGATCAGGGTGCAGATTCAGATATAGTTTTCTAAATTCAGTTGGATGAATATATTAAAATTTAAAAAATACAAGACTTATGGAAAGAAGGCAGACGGAAAGACTAGTTGGAATAATCTCGCAAAGAGCTGGTATGAATTTGATAGACCGATTGCCGTCCTTTCCCGCATAACCTTTCAGCAATCCTGCAACTAAATTTAAGGTGCACCTTATTTGTTCTGTCATAAAATTAAGCTTAGTTTCAATCCAACTGTCTCAAATGGTATTTGGTGGCAATATTAACTCTATACCAGAAGAACTGTGGCTTCAAATCCTATCCAGTGACACGAACAAAATAATATGTTGAGACTCCTCTGCAGTTCTGAGATTGATCGATGAGTTGAAGATACTGATTTTCAAATCATATTTTAAACTGAAACCTTGTCTGCTGTCCAATGTGGCTGTGAAAGAAAACATATTATTCCAAAGAACAGGGGAGTTATCGCTGGTCTACCAGCTAATATTTATCTCTCCATCTAAATCAATGTGACAAATTAAATGGTCATTATAACTTCTATTTATGGAAGCATGCAGTTTGTGAACTAGCTGCTGGGTTTTCCACATTACAAATGTGGCTATAATGTTCTTTGGGAAATCCTGAGGTTTTTAAAGGCTGTGATGTGATTAACATTGAGATATTGTTCAAGAAAGCATCAAAGCCATTAAACTCTTGGGAAAGTCACAGTGGCATTTCACAGACTATTGAGGATTTTTTGGCATATCCAGAATAGTCCTTTCAAAAAGCTTTTGGTCTTTGACTTTAGTGTATTTCAGTCTGTGAAAGGTTACAGTCGGGCTTTATACCACAAACCCGACTGATATAGATTCAGTTATGAACTGAGTTTAATACTATTTCAATGGACATTGTAGATTTCCATATCACTAGTTTTAATGTTCTCATTACACTGAAGGGTATTGGTTTTTTTTAATGGTTCCAAGGCAACAAAAAAAGCTTGAAATATGAAAACCAGCCAGCGCCTGCAGATAGAGAAACAAAGTTAATGCTTCAGGCCAATGACCCTTCGTCAGAATTGGAAAAAAGAGGGAAAAAAATGCTTAAAGTTATGTAGAGGGGAAAGGATGGCAAAAGCAGCAGAAATGTCTGAGTTAGAGGCCAAGGTTGCCCAGATGATCCTCTTTTCAGTCCATGCTCCCTCTCTCAACCCTTTTACCCAGGTTGACCACCGATTTTCTGGCAACTGGTGGTCCAGCACCTTCTTTAATCCGGACAAAATTACAAGAGCACACTTGAAATCTCACCCAGAAGGCACCCGAAAATGTGGCACCTAGGCCGGGAGAGGCGCTCGACCTCAACCTCATCAAGATTTCCATGGCTGATTGGTGGATCGAATTTGTCTCCTGTGGCCAGACTGGAATTCTGGCCCGGCCGGATCTGGCTGATCTGTTCCCATTACCGACTCCTGTGGCTGCCTTTATAAGTCAGTATCTTGGGCTCCCTGCCCCCAGGCTATGACCTCTGTTGGTCTGGCAAAACGGATAATTCAGCAAGGCTCTGGAACCAAGGGTGCCAGAAAATCGGTGGTGGACCTGTACAAGAATGGCACTATTGTACAGAACTTAACAGTGTCATTACCTTTGCTGCAAATTTCCACTGCCCTCACTTTCATTGAGCCCATATCAGATTCTTAATTTCCCTTCCTTAACTTCTATTGCTCTCGCAGGCAAAATGCTAGCAAAAGTCAATATCGATAATACTCAATCTCTATCTCGATTACATCTCCTCTCAACCTATTTTCATTCATTCGTTTTCACTATATTACCCATTCTGGTGATAAGATAGGCAGTGCCGGCCTTAGGAGGTGCGGGGACCAATTGGGAACAATTTTGGTGAGCCCCAGGTTCCCAGCCAAGGTTTGTAGAATCATAGAAATATAAATAAAGTCTATTATAGACTTTTATCTCTATGGTAGAATGGAAAGTAATCAAAATGTGTGCTTAAAAAGTGCCTGCGACCAAACAGATCTAAGCTAAATTTTAATATAAAATTGCAAACATGTAAGCCGACAAGTAACAAACAAAATGTGTAGATCACCTCTGTGTGTGGTTAGTTGTGTGTGTGTGTGTGTGTGTGTGGTTAGTTGTGTGTGGTTAGTTGTGTGTGTGTGTATGTGAGTGTGTGTGTGTGTGGTTAGTTGTGTGTGTGTGGTTAGTTGTGTGTGTGTGTGTGTGTGTGTGTGTGTGTGTGGTTAGTTGTATGTGTGTGTGGTTAGTTGTGTGTGTGTGTGTGGTTAGTTGTGTGTGTGTGTGTGTGTGTGTGGTTAGTTGTGTGTGTGTGTGTGTGGTTAGTTGTGTGTGTGTGGTTAGTTGTGTGTGTGTGTGTGTGGTTAGTTGTATGTGTGTGTGGTTAGTTGTGTGTGTGTGTGTGGTTAGTTGTGTGTGTGTGTGTGTGGTTAGTTGTGTGTGTGTGTGTGTGTGTGTGTGTGTGGTTAGTTGTGTGTGTGTGTGTGTGTGTGTGTGGTTAGTTGTGTGTGTGTGTGTGTGTGTGTGTGTGTGGTTAGTTGTGTGTGTGTGTGTGTGGTTAGTTGTGTGTGTATGTGTGGTTAGTTGTGTGTGTGTGTGTGTGTGGTTAGTTGTGTGTGCGTTAGTTGTCTGTCTGTTATTTGTCTGTGCGTTATTTGTCTGTGCGTGATGTGTGTGCGTTAGTTGTCTGTGCGTTATTTGTGTGTGTGTGGGAGGGAAGGAGAGCAGAGAGGGAGGAAAATAGAGAAAGGAAGGGGAGAAAGAAGGGATGGAGGGAAAGAGAAGGGAAAAGAGAGGAAGGAGGGAGGGAAGGAGAGAAGGGAGGGAGGGAAGGAGAGAAGGGAGGGAGGGAAGAGAGGGAAGGGAAGGGAGGGAGGGTAGAAGAGGAGAGAAGGGAGGGAGAGGGCTAGCGGCGGGAGCAGGTGTGAGCCGAGGCCGAGGTTTGTAAATGTTGCTCCAACCCCTGGCCCGGCCCTTCCTGTGTTGTTCACCGCGTCTCCCCGTGGAGAGAGAGGGGTGGAGCCGGGGCTGTGTGTGTGAAGCAGGGTGACTGGAGGGGCGGGAGCACTGCCCTGGGATCCTGAGGGAACGACCCACCTCCCCCTCTCCCCCCTTCTCCATTCTCCCTCACACCCCCCACCCCTTTGTTCCCCCTACACCCCTCTACTCTCTCTCCACCCCTCTCTCCCCCCTCCACCCGGGGTAGATCTACCCAAGCCGAGAGTATTTTACTCTGGCGCGGGACCCCCTTATGCGCGGGGCCCAATTGGGAGCAATCGGTCCAATCCGTTTAAGGCCGGCCCTGAAGATAGGACAGAGCCAGAATAGGATAAAAAATTAAAGTGGCAGGCACCGATTTCTCTTTCCACTAGTTAGGAACTAAACAGACTATTCAGATAAAGCAGCCATTCACTTGTACTTCGTCCACTCTGGTGTACACCATTCAGTGTTCATAGTATGGTCTTATCTATGGTCTTATCTATATCTGAAGAAGGGTTTCGGCCCGAAACGTTGCCTATTTCCTTCGCTCCATAGATGCTGCTGCACCCGCTGAGTTTCTCCAGCATTTTTGTGTACCTTATGGTCTTATCTATGTTGGAGAAACCAAATGTAAATTGGGTGCCTGCTTTTCAAAACACCTGCATTCAGTCCACAGGATGTCCCTGAGCTTCCGGCTATCAACCATTTTAATGGTGACATCAGGACTCGATACTGAATTCTATAACTTCACGTAACTTGTCTTCTTAGTCTGTATCAGTCAACCATCTGTGATATTAGTTCATCATGGGGGGGTTTTATACCCCTTGTTTTACTTTATTTTTTCCTCTGGAAATGGAGGACATGTCCAGACAAATCCACCTTGCCCTGTATTTTGCAAAGCATATTCTTTTGTTTATGTTCTTACTCTCTAATTGCTCCCGTTCATGTATTGACCAGATAATCTCTTTACTGCTTAACCCCATGGTCATTCTGGTTCCACCTTATCAGAGACATCCTCCTCTCCCAAACTCCCTGTAGCCTTTTCAGTTCTGACAAAGGTCTCAGACATGAAATGTCAGCTATTTATTTTCCCACAGATGAATTTTGACCTGCTGAATATTTCCAGCTGAGTATCAGGTCAATGAACAGCACCTCATCTTCCATCTAAGCATATTCTAGCTTTGGGAGCTCATTTTGGATTTTAACGATTTCAGGAAATGTTTTTTACTTGGATAAGAACAGGCCGAACCCTACTACAAAGTAATCCAGTTGTGGTATTAAATCAGCTAATTTTCTTTTCCGGATTTAGCATTTGCCTTTCTCATTGCCCAGTATGAAGTGCTTGGACTATTTTCTTAAGTAAAAAGCACATTATAAAAGCAAACTGTAATGGCATCATAAAATATTAATTCTTTGGCAACCATTCTTTTGACCACTACTATTTAGAAAGCCAAGCTTAGCAGGAACATGGGAATAGTTCCTCTCCTAGTCACACACTGTACTGACTTGACAAGTTGTATTTTTTCTATCTTCTTATTTCAATCCTACTCAACACCCCAAACAAGTCCCTTAATAGACAAGTAGCAGTCCAAGAGGTAGCTCAATAGTGCCACTCAAGAGCAATTATTTCACATTTCTCTTATGACAGAAAGCCATTTGATAATAAACTCCTATTTATTTCCCTTCAACCCATCTCATGCATCCAATTCTATTTTTACCCACCAAGATCAATCAATTAAGCCATACTTCTTTGGGTGGTTGGAGGAACCCAAAGCATTTGAGGTTATGTCACATAGTCACAGTAATGTCACTAATGTGTAAACTTCACTTGGATAGCACCACAGGTCAAAACCAAAACCAGATCAAAACCACGAGCCGTAAGACAGCTCTATCTACGCAGTCACCTTCGGGAAATAGTCAGTTAATATGTTTATTGTTATATGTACTGAGGTACAATGAAAAGCTTTTGTTGCGTGCTAACCAGACAGTGGAAAGACAATACACGAGTCCGATCAAAGATAGTCCAAGGGTCTCCAATGAGGTAGATAGTAGATCAGGACTGCTCTCTAGTTGTTGGAAGGATGATTCAGTTGCCTGATAACACCCGGGAAGAAACTGTCTTTTACAAAGCTGGGTTTGGCAACCAAATTACCCAAATTGTTACCTGGATAAAAAAATGTCACAATTCTCCACGTATATAGATCATAATTTCCTTCATTATCATAGCTCATTTTACATCAAGATTATATACTGCACAGCAAGAGGTGGCATTGAAGGTGTCTGGAAATATTGAATACAAGTGTAGTACAAAACCAATCTGACAAACATAATTGGATCATTAATATCCTTTCAACATCAGATAAAATGTATTGAAAATATCAGCATTAAATCGTAGTTTTGTTGTTAGTTTATGAAACTGACCACTCTTTTAAAATAGCAGTTACAAAACTCAGATACAAATACTTTATTATAGTTAGCAATTTATGACTAATAAGTATTTTAGGATACACAAAATGAAAATGACGCTGAAGAAATCTTTGCAATGTATGTGACTTGTATGTAAAATGTACTTGCAATTGTTTAACACATCATATATTTCCAACAATTCACTTGACAACAATTGGGAAGCATTAGCCTGTAATTTATCTTCAATGTGGTATGATGCACAAAAAAACAAACTCATTGGCTGAATAAATTGTACATATTTTCCATATTACACCAATTCTTCACATAACTATCCAGTTTCAGTTTGTTTTTGTTAGTTAAAGAAACCAACATATAAAAACTGACCAGCTCAGTGACCATCCATAGAAAAATAGGTGCAGGAGGCCATTCGGCCCTTCGAGCCAGCACCGCATTTGGCATCCATCATATGCCAAATGAACTTGAAGCCTTACTTTTAAAAAAAACATGCATTTATCGGACAGACTTGTATTAAACTTCACAAAAGAACACAAAATGCTGGAGCAACTCAGCAGGCCAGGCAGCATCTCTGGAGAATGTAGAGAAGTGATGTTTCAGGTAGAGACCCTCCTTAGACTGAGTGTGTGTTTGTGTGGAGAGAAGAGAGCTGAAAAGGGAGAGAAGCAGAACAGAGTATGACAGCTAATAGGTAGACACGTGTGGGAGGCAGATGGTTACAACAAAGGCCAGAGATTAGAACAGAACGTGCGAGACAGTTCTATAGTTTTAAGGTGTGTCTGAAGAAGGGTTTCGGCCCGAAACGTTACCTATTTCCTTCGCTCCATAGATGCTGCTGCACCCGCTGAGTTTCTCCAGTATTTTTGTGTACCTATAGTTTTAAGCTTGTTGTTAAACAATCATATGAAAAACATTTAAAATATTTTTCATAATCATGTTGAACCACATTCTCCAATAAGAACGAAAAGCTTTATTAACTTCAAACAAGCGTTAAAAACCAGACCTTTCAAGTCCAATCCACCCATTGACACCAAGGCACGCGGGTAATCAAGGAGGCGGAAATGACGTAACCCGTTGCAATAAAGACCCAATCAGTGAAAGAAATAGAAAAAAGAATCCCCCCAAAACTGGAAGATTTTTACATTTCAATTCACCAAATTGAAGTAAAAGCAACATTTTTCATTCAAATTTGGAAGGAAAGCCTTTTTGAAAGGGGGCTAATTTTCCACCTCAGTGTTGACCTATGACCTGACGCTGACGTCCCTTAGCGACGGGCACTGGAACACATGGTAACTCCGGTTTGTGAGAGGAGGTAGACGCTGAGAGCCAGGAGCTGCCCTCAGTTTATCAACAGCACTAATTAGTAGTACTATCAACACTAATACCGCTCGGGTTTAAATGAACAGGCGTCGCGCAGTGAGTAATACCATCTCCATTACTCTGCTAGGGAAAGTTACGTTCACTGCAAAAAAATATATATACCCGAGTGCAATCAGACTTTAGGTTTTCTGCAGCGCCTGGCTTTGTTGCAATTTATTTCACGACCACTCTGTTTTTTTTAGTGTTTTAACATATTTTTTTCTTTTTGGTGAGAGTGAACCTTCTTCACAAGTGTCCGAGAGGCCAGTGGGCGGCCTATGGATCCCAGCTTGGCTGCTCCATTCCTTTGTGTGGCTCTCATGCTTTTAAATCCAACGCGGGTGGGGAGGCTTTTTTTCTGTCTCTCTACAAAGACGAATCGCACACAATGGAAGTGTCCGGCTTGTATTTCTTTTTATTTAATTGTTGGTAACTTAAACAAATTATGTTTATGTATACATATTTCCCCAGCGCATTTTCCCATACAAATTTTACATTGGACTCTGGAGGGAGACGCAAAGATTGCGCAAAGACACGAAGAGTTTCGTGCTCTTCCAACATGACACTGTAGTTGTAAAGCTGTGTCTTTCTAAATCATTCATTTGGATTAGAGGATTTATGTAAAACAGATTTGTCATCTACTGTTTCATCCCTGTACGTTTGTGTCTGAATGATCTCTGACCTATATTTCAATGTATTTTATTTTGTGTCTTTGGTTTTGTGACCATTCGAAGTTGTAGGGGCCTAATCACTCACTCCTCGGAAAGTTAGCTGAAGCATGCATAGTTTTGGCTTCGGGTTGGGAAATCTGCCAGTCCCTTTACAATATATTGATTTTGTATCATGACTGCAATTCCACCGTACGTGGACAAAATATTTGTTTTCATTTTGTGTATCTTTGAGGGGAAGAGTTGTCTTCCATTTGCAAAATTGTCTTCATTTGTACTTGATAACATGATATGAATAAACAGCGGGTCACTGGTAAATGTGTAGGGCTTCAATCTGTGACCTATATTTACTTAGAGTGATTTGTGTTTTAGGTCAGTTGCTTGAGGATTTAGAATCTTGGTTTTTATTTTATATAATTCTACCTTAAAACTTTTCAGACTATTCCTTTAAATAGTGAGAATTTGCGACCTTACATATTTAAAAATGTGTGGATTTTGTATTGCTTTTAATAAGCATATCTCGTGGTTTATAGTAAGCATAGTTCGTTCTGACATAAGTTTGGAAGCAAAGGATTTGAAGGTCTATAAAGTGTATATCTCAGACTTTACAGATATGAAAAACCCATTGGTTTATAGTTTAAAAAAATAATTAGATGGGTCAGTAGATCATTGTAGTGGCTTGTTAGTGAATGCCTTGTTAGAGTGAAATTGGCAGGGACCCTGGGAGAAGGTCAGTTGTTCACCTTCTAAGCTGGAAAAGTGAGTGCCAATTTTTGTTTTTACTTTGGAGGGAAGAGAAGTATTTATAGTTGTGTGCAGTATTAAAGTAGCCTTTATTTCATTTACTGTAGTGCAGTTTTCTGTTTCTATATTTGACTTTTCAACTATGATACTTGAGCCTGTGTATGCACATGCATGCATACTTGCTGATGAATACCTGCAAGCATGCGTGTCTATGTGGGGATGTTAATATCCATATGCCAGCTGGTCTTCACTTGTCCTGGACACCATAACCACTGGACCAAGACCTCAATCTGTCTTTCCTCCTGGTAGCCAGTGTGCAATCGACATCTCGGAAATGAGCATAGGCAACTTCCCTCAAAATGAAGTTGCGGATTTGAAATACAAGGACTCCTGTGTCCCTCCCACAGATCTGAACATCACTGCGCTGCCACAGAAGTCTGACTCTGACATTGATATTGGTGCCATGAGTAAAAAATGGATAAACTGAAAATGAACTGGCTTTATGGGGTAGCAAATTAGTAACCGATCCTTTGTGTTCAGTGAATGTCTTATGATCTTCTAGTTTGCACAACCAGGATGCTACAGTGAACAGGACATGTGCCCCAACCCTGCAAGCTACAGATGTCTCCAAGGTGGGCTTTCATTCTAGTCATGAGACACAATGCTGACTGCTTCCCAGAGAGAGGGACAAACTGATCCTCTGGGCAGCTTTAGTCCTAGAGGCAGAAAGGATCACTTAAACTATCAGCAAAAAAGAAGTAGAGAAGACTAATTTAAATGCTTTGAGCATGGTCTTGTTAAAATTAACACTTTTATCAGAATGATAAGCACAAGAACACACAGCAACACCTCCTTTCCAGGAATTTTAGATTGTATCATCTGAGCAAAAAACTAAGGTTGTCTGTCACTCCAAAACGTGTACTGCTACTTGCTGGTTTGACTGCAGTCTAATTTGTCCTGTCTCCTCCATTAGGCTGACCCTAAAACAACATTGGCAATGAAATGTTGTCACAGGAAAATCAATATGAAGAGATCTGGACCCGTTAAAAATATCAATATTTCCTAAAAGTCTACTTCTGCTATAGTTGTGTCCCTGACCCTTGACCACTCACAATGGAGAAGGAGCATTAAGGGCATCTTAAAGAATCTAGAATAGACACAATGCTGAAGTAACTCTGCTGGACAGGTAGCATCTCTGGAGAAGAGGGGAGGGTGATGTTTCAGGTTGAGACCCTTCTTAAGAATCTAGAATCTGTCTTATAGAAACACCAGCTGTCCATCCTCTGACAGAGCCTGTGAGTGCTTGATCGTGTCAACTATTTCAAAACTGGACTGAAAGGGAATTGTGCTTGATCCCAAGAGGAATGCAGTGCATTTAATGACCAAGTCTGTTATGATGCTAAGGTAATCTATTGAGTCTTTTAGTAGACAAAAAATGCTGAAACTCAGCAGGTGAGGCAGCATCTGTGGAGAAAAGGAGTAGGCGAATAGGTGTCATTTAAGGTCGAGACCATTCTTCAGACTGAGTCTTTTGGTTTATTAGGGATGTTGGTTTTGCAGGCTCAGCCAGCATTTAGTTGCCCGTCCCTCACTGATTTGAAGGTAATGGTCAGCTGCCTTGAACTGCTATTGTCCTTGAAGCGTGGGTATGCCCACCATTCTGTTTTTAGAGTCCCTAGATTTCATCTCTGACAGTAAAGGAACTGTAATATATTTCCAAGTCGGGATGGTGTGTGGCTTGGAAGGGAATATCCAGATGTGGTGTTTCTATGCTTTTGCTGCCCTTCAGCTGATGGTAGTTATGGGTTTGGAATGTGCTGTCGAAGGAGCCTTGGTGATTTGCTGCAGTGCATCCTGTAAATGGTACAAACTGCTGCTACTGTCATTGGTAGTGGATGGAATGCAAGTCATGCCTTCTACTGTAACCTGTTTGGTGTTGAAACCAGGAACTGCAGATGCCAGTTTGCAAAAATAAAAGTACTGGAGTAATTATGCAAGTCAGGCAGATCAGTCTGAGGAATGGTCCCAACCTTAAAATGCCACCTATTCAGGTTCTCCAGAAACGCTGCTGGACCACTCCAGCGCTCTATTTCCTGTTTGGTACCAAGTTTCTTAAGATGTTGAAGGAATTTTGACACTCCTGGTTTAAGTAGTAGTTAGTGGATAGACACTTCATATTACCATATTCTCACAAAGACCAAACAAAGTCTTGTGAAAGAGCAACAGTCTTCAATTGGAAATGCAGCATGTTGCACATGCAGGGCTCTCACTTAACTTTTTTTCCACGTTGCCAGCCGGGCAACCTTGGCAGCTTTTTAGGTTGCCAAATTATAGTTTAGGTGGTCATTTAAGACGGTTTGCATGTGCTCGGACGAAGTGTGTAGTTACCAGTCGGAATTATGCTCAATGAAGCATTCACATATTATTTCTGCTTCAAATAAAATCACAAACTAAACATATTCACCAATCAAGACATGATATATACCACTATGACATGCAGCAAAATTATAATACAGTTTCTCAACTCTTTTTACACATTGCGATTAATGCAATTTCTATTAGTTCTTTCCACTTCCAAACAAAAATGTGGTTGGATTATTCAGCGTATGATCAACCTGTGTCAATAAATCCTGGACCATGGTAACATATATGCTTAACCATGCACACTACAGATTGATGCAAGCATGTTTTCTGTGAAGGACCGAAAATTACCATGACATGGCCATAGCATGGGTCGTTATGGCTATTGGTAGAGAAACACTCTTGCTTCCCACATAATTTATCCATAACAAAATATACAGGTTGCAAGAAAATTTCTAAAGGCATTTTATGCTAATAGCTGTTAAAACCGACTATGCCCATCTGACAGGTTAAACCTTACATTAACTGACAAGAGATGGCCAAAGGACAATGTTCTTTTGGCAATATGTTTAAAGGTGTCAAAACGCCACATTACCAGACATTCAGATTAGATGTACGTGTTGTGAACAGCAATGAAGATACCCAGTTTGCACGCACCAGATTTAAAAAAAATTATTGATAAATGCTGTTTCTATCATTCCCACTTCAGAATTAACGTTAAAATTTCAACTGTAATATCTCCTGACCAAATTTGTGATGTATATGACCGACTGTAGATGTAAAACCTGGATAAATCCAATGTGTAGTTGTGAATGTTGCTCATTAAATAACTACAGTACAAATACTCGATATTAAGAGCATTGATTTGCTGTTAAAATTAATTCTGTAATAACAATAATAATAATAATGGATGGGATTTATATAGCGCCTTTCTAATACTCAAGGCGCTTTACATCGCATTATTCATTCACTCCTCAGTCACACTCGGTGGTGGTGAGCTACTTCTGTAGCCACAGCTGCCCTGGGGCAGACTGACGGAAGCATGGCTGCTAATCTGCGCCTACGGCCCTTCGATCACCACCAATCACTCACACGCATTCACACGCAGGCAAAGATGGGTGAAGTGTCTTGCCCAAGGACACAACGACAGTGTGCACTCCAAGCGGGATTCGAACCGGCTACCTTCCGGTTGCCAGCCGAACACTTAGCCCATTGCGCCATCTGTCGTCCATAACGTGTCAACGGTAGCAGTGACAATTGAACACTGCGGTTTTAATGTTTCACGTGTTCACAATTTAATTAATTCATCTTTATGGACTAAAACAAGTAATAACATTGGGAATTAAAACACATTTGATTGCATTCCGTTATCGAACATAGTCAATGTTCGCTCTGAAGACGTTTCCAGCACAATAGGGTCAGGGAGGGGGGGGGGGGGGAGGGTGTGAATCAGTGCGGGGTGGATAGATGGCGGGGGGGGGGGGGTGGGGTTGAGAGGGCAATTGGTGCGGAATGGATGGATTGAGGCAGGTGAATTAGTACGTGTTCGTTGGAGTATGTAAAATTGTGAGGGGAGAGCACGGGGGATGTCAGTGGTGTTGAATGGGCGGATCAGTACAGGATGAATGGGAGGGATCAGTACAGGATGAATGGGGGTAGACAAAAATACTGGAGAAACTCAGCGGGTGAGGCAGCATCTATGGAGCAAAGGAAATAGGCAACATTTTGGGTCGAGACCCTTCTTCCGACTGTTCCCCCCATTCTTCTTGAATGGGGGGATCAGAACAGGATGGATGGGGGGGGAATCAGCGCAGGATGAATGGGCGGATCAGTGCATGATGAATGGAGGAGAAGTGCAGGATGGACGGGAAGGGGGGTAAAGTACAGGATGAATTGGGGGACCAGTGTAGGATGGATGGGGAGTGGCAGGAGAATCAATGCGAGGTGGATAGGGTGATCAGCGCAGGATGAATAGATTGGGGGGGGGGTAGATGGGGAGGGGAGCACAGGCGATGTCAGTGAGGACTGAATAGAGGCGGGAATGGGAATTTTGATTTTGATTTGATTTTGATTCAATTTATTGTCATTGCACTTTTCAGTGCAACGAAATGGTTTAGCCTGCAGTCATAACATAGAATAAATAACAAAAGCACACACTCAACACAGTTTAACATCCACCACAGTGAGTCCACCAGGCACCTTCTCACTGTGGTGGACAAAGTCCATGTCTCTTCCCTCCTTGCTCTCCTCTGCGCTGAGGCGATCCAGGGCTCCTTGTTGTGACCCGCCGGGTGATGGTAAGTAAGTCCCGCGGCTGAATCCGAACGGGCCGGTTCAAACTCCGCGGCCCAGTGCGGGATGGAGAGGAGAGGTCTCAGGATGGGTGGGGTGGAGGGGGGCGTACAAGAGAGAGAGAGAGAGAGAGAGAGATAGAGGGGAGGTGGGGAGGAAGGAAGGTCAGCGTTCCTCGGACAACATCACCCCGCTGCCTTGGCCGTCCCTGTCCACTGTCAAGTGCCGCCACCAACGGGGGAGGCGGTTGGGCTCTCCTCGCCACCGCCTCCCCTCCGCCACCAGCTAACAGCAGGGTGCGGGGCCGAGCGGTGCAGCTCAAAGATCCTATAGCTATAGGATCTGTCGTGCAGCTGTTTCAGACGGCGGAAGGAGGCCTCCCCCTCCCTCCTCGCGCGAGAGGGTTTGTTATGAAAGTGGTTATCGCAGTTAGCGGATTTGAAAGCAGCGGCCGCTATCAGGGCGGGCGGGGTGCGGGTGGAGGAGGAGATAATAATAATAATAATAATAATGGATGGATTTATATAGCGCCTTTCTAATGGAGCCGCTGTTGCGGCAGCTGCTGCCGCTACGCGGGGCCCGTCATTCGCTCTGACCCTTCGTCACCCTGCACCTAGTATCTTTGCCCCGCAATATAGCCTTCGCCGACACGAAACGTCACGTTCTTTTTTTCTAGTGATGCTGCCTGACCCGCTGAGTTACTCCAGTTTTCGTGTCTATCTTCGGTATAAACTGCAGTGCCAAGCTGGGCAAAATGACTCGCCGTTTAGGTTGCCCGGCGAAACTTTGGGTGGTCATTGGCACCCGGGCAACCGTTAATTTCGAGCCCTGACATGTCTTCCATTTGTTGTATTCACCTGTTGCACACTAACATTTATCTATACATCCAGTTGATGTCCTGACTGCATTTCTGGTTGGATGCTAGAAACCTGAAATAAATGGCCATATCTTCCTGCTCTGCATTTCTTGACCACAATATTTCCCATCTATATTCTCACTTACTGCTTGCTTTCACCCACTGACCAGATAACTTTGTTTACAGCTTATCCCCAGTGGTTTCCTCTGGGTTTTATCCAGTCAGAGATGGTCTCTGCTCATTCCAGCTTAATAAGCTGCTTTTGTCTGCTTCCCTTTCACAGCATCTTTGTTGCATGCAAAGCTGTTGATAGTTCCCTCAACTTTCATTTAAATTATTAACTTTACACATGTTATTGGGAAGTTTTATAAACACTTTTTTTTTGGTAATTACAGATCAATATTAACTGTCAACTTAAGTCTACTTTCTCTTGGAAAGTTGTTGGTCAAAATTAAATATGATTTTGGACAGGCTGGGCCAAAAGGCTGGTTTCTGTGTATTCTATTCCTAATATTCCAAATATTAAATTCATATGTTTAATCTCTTGGTTCTGACTGGTATTTACAATTTATATGTTCTCTGATCAATGGAACAACGTTGGGTGGCGAAAGTTAAGTAACAGGTCATGCTGATGAAGTTTTTTGTAAGAATACTCAAGCAGCATTGGTGGGTGATGGTCTGATCTGTCCTAAATACAGGGTTCAATCAAAATCCACAGACATTTAAATCAATTGTATTTGCATTGAAATTCCTCATGCATCAATTAAATTGGGAGGAACTGAGCAATGGCTATTGTAGTCAGCAGTATAAAACTCTGTATCCAGTGAGTTAACCTGAATTTGGTCGAAGCAAACTTTTTCATATGTGCCCACTTCCAGCATTGCTTGCCTGCAGTTTTCTGGAATGACAGCAAAAATAACATTAGGTTAGAATGACATGTTCTTCATGGAAGGCGAGCTCTACTTTCAGATGAGATTTGCTCTGATGCAGTCCACTTCACGGGATCCAATTTATTGAAAGGCACTTACAATTTAAAAAAAAAAAATAATAAATCATGTTGAATTTTCCTATCATTATTTCTCCAGTAAAAGTTAGAGAATTTGTTCTTGTCCCTTGCACTGCTGCACACGTTCCTGCTGCCAACTATTTTCTTGGTCATTTTTAAGATTAGGTTTAATGGTGTTATGCTGAGTTGGGAATATACTGATGAGATTTGCAGGAAATTTAAGTGAACCTTGCTATTGACATAGTTGTGATTGAGATAGTAATTTACACAGACAATTGATGCTTGATTACACTAATCTAGGATATTCCTCTCCTGTGTAGTTTTGCCAAAAAAGAACAATTGTGGATTTTTGTTCTTTATAAAGAATAAACTAACATTTAATTGGTGACTTGCACATCCCTTAGTCCATTTAACTTGCATTCCACTTTTTTTGACCTGTTGTCCATGTGGGACCTTGTCAAAGAACCTTCCTAAAGTCTTGGTAAATCGCATCAGCCTTATTGTTATCGATGTATTTAATTACCTCTTCAAAGAGCAATTAACTTAGTCAGACAGGATCTCCCACCAACAAACCTGTGCAGAATATCCTTCACCTATCCTTGCTCTTCCAAGTGCAGCTTCATCCTGCTTCCCACAATTTTTTCGTATGTCCCCCAGCTGACATTCGATTACATGTTTTGTAATTACCTGTCTTTTCCCTGTTGTTAGGATAAGAACTTCTTATCTCAGAAGTTTAATCTACATTTCTGAGATAAGGGCATCGATGTCGGTGCCAGCATTTATTGTCCACCCCCCAATGGCCATTGAATTGAGGTTTGGCAATGTGAGATGTAGAGTTGCTTGAAATGCATAAGTTTTCCTGAATAGGCTGAGTAACCAGGAGTTGCAAAACACAGGTACCGCAGCAAGCCCACAGAAGAAGGGAATCATAATAGCATAGCAGCTTTTGATATTAATGCTGTGACAAAATATTGAAATACCATGTCAATGATTTATAATGTCTACAACATATGCTGCAGCAGCTCATCAATTTTGCCTCCACAATTTTGGAATGAAATTTTTGAAATCTTTACAAAGTTATTTAAAATAAGACTGATACCCAAAGCAGAATGGATTATCTTCGGAATAACAGAAGATGGCCCAGAACTAAATGTGTTTCAAAAGAAACTAATGGACTATGGGTTAATAACTGGAAAAAAGCTAATTCTCAAATTTTGGAAGAAGGCTCCAATACCAACTATAAATATGTAGACTTCAAATATGTTCGAAACATTACACCTAGAAGAGATAAGACTCCTCCTAGCAGGTAAACCAGATCACTTCCTACCTGATGTGGTCTGCATTTATAGAATTATTACAAATATAGGGTGCAAAAGTACTTAAAAAAAAAATTGAGGTCAGGTAAGGGGGGAAGCTAGTTGAAGAGTTGGTATGTCCCATTTACGTAATGCTCATAAAAATATTTGTTTCTCTCTTTTTCCTCTTTCTCTTTCTCTTTCTTTTCTAGGGTCTATTTCTTAACTCTTTTTCTTTTGTTTTTTAATTTGGCTCTTATAGGGTCTTCGTCCTTTTTTGTTGTCACATTTTCTACACTCACTTTTTCCTTCACTTTCTTCTTTCTTTCAATCTTTTCTTTTTCTAGTGTAAAAAATAAATGGAGTACATTAATTGTAAGAAGACATAAGTGACGAGTACTAATGTATGTGGTTGTAATGTAATGTACTTCTAATAAATAAAAATTAAAAAAAAAAAAATTTGCCTCCACTGCACCATCTAGACGAGCTTTACTGCCTAGTAGGGCAAGGATAGTGGATGCATAAGAGCTGCATAACCTGCAGCTTCTCGTGTTGCATTCTGTACTAAGAAATATACAACTGTTCATTTATCATTGGGTTAAAATCGTTGTGTTCCCTCCCCAACAGGGAGTGCTATCATTGGCCTTGCTAAAATTCACGTGGACAATGTCTACAGCCACGTCCTCATAATCCTATTCTCATCTCTTCAAAAATGTTGTCAGACACTATTTCCCACCCGAAAGATATGCTGACTTTCTCTAATCAGTCTTTTGCCTTTCCAATTACGGGTTGCTTAAAATTCCTTCAAATAACGTTCTTACTAATGATGTTTGGAGCAGTGTTGCATTTTCCAAACTTAAACTGTGACAGGACTAGCATGGTTAATGGTAGACGGTTGTAGAGCTTGGGGGTTCGGATAGCTAGTTCCCTGAAAGTGGCAACACAAATAAACGGTAGTAAAGGCATTTGACACACTTTCCTTTATCAGTTAGGCCATTGAATTTGGGAAATGGGACATTAAGGTTACAATTGTACAAGTCATTGGTGAGACCTCTATCTTGTCGCCCAGCTGCAGGATGGATAACATAAAGCTGGAAAGGGTCAAGAAAAGAATCACAAGGATGTTACGATGAGTGCAGAGCTTGACTTAAAAGGAGAGGCTGGATAGACATGAACTTTTCCCTTGGAGCATTGGATGCCGTGAGGGTAAACCTTTAGAGATGTGCAAAATCATGATCATGAGAGGTGTGTAGATAAGATGGTTGATCACAGTCTTTTTCCTACAACAGTATAGTCTGAAACAAGAGGGTATAGATTTGTGAGAGGAGAAAAAAATTAAAAGGGACCTGAGCGGCAGCTTTCTGGAGAGGATGGTGAATATGTGGAAAAAGCTGTTAGTGGAAGCTGTAGAGATGGGTATAATTATAACGTTTAAGTCATTTGGATAGGTACATGCCTAGGAAAGGTCGAGAGGAATGCAGGCTCAACAGTGAAAAGGTTAAATACTTTTAAATATATAAAAGATATATAATGGAATCCTGGACTAGGTTATAGCTTATTTCGTCTCAAGCAGGCATTTTTCAGTGGATTGATAATGGCCCTGTCCCACGGGCAGGCGGTTACTGGCGGTGAAGCGCGGCGTCGCCGGAAGCGGGAACCGCGCGGCTACCGCGAGAGCGCCGCGCGGATGTCGCGTGGGGGCTGAGTGATCTCCGTACGGCCGGTCCCACGAGCTTGCGGTAAGTAAAAAAAATTAAACCTCACCGGAAGCTGTTGCCGCGCGTATGCCGAGTGATCACCGCATGGCCTGTCCCACGAGCGCGGCGTCGGGTGATGACGACATCGCGCAAAGCGACGCGCTACGCGATGACGTCATTTCGGATCGCGTGGCTGTGGTGGTGCTAGTGGTGATCGTGGCGCTGCGGCTGTGGCGGTGCTCGTGCTGCACTGGCGGCTGTGCTCACGGCACACTGGCAGCGGCTGTGGCGGTGCTCGTGCCGCACTGGCGGCGGATGTGCGGTAGGACAACATTTTTTAACGTCGATTTTTTGTGAGCACCGTGCGGTGTTGGGACCAAAACCGCATGGTCCCGGCGGTGTGCATGGGTCCGACCCCGCAGTCTCTGGCGGTCCACGAGCGGTCCCAATTTCCTGCTTCACCGCCAGTAGACAGGCCTTTAAGAGAGAGAGACAAGCCCGGGCTTGCCTCAGGTTGCTGGGTATTGAGACAATAACCGATGCCTTTGAGATGTCTTGTCTTGAAAGTACCAACTGATAAGATGGCTTTGAAATGTGACTACTAATTGACAAGAGACAAGCTCAGACGCATCCTGTGGTTATGTGTATTGACTATCTCTGACCATGACTAACATCTTTGGAATGTTTCTGTGACAAACACACAGTATAAAATATCATGCAATTCTTTGTTCATTGAAGTGGCACACGGGGGAAGTCAAGTGTCTGTGTTGCTTACTTGATGGTGCATCCCCGTCACTTCCGCCGGCAGGTGATCAATAAAGCTGGAGTTGGTCTAACTAACCTTTTTGTGAGTTGTCTGTTAATTAAGTTGGGAACCTTATCAACAATTCGGCCCTGGTGAGTGTTGTAAAGCAGAAGAGCCAAGAAGTACACCGTTCCATGAAAGTCCTATCCATGTACTGTACAAATGTATTTTAAATAATATTATTGTACCAACCTCAGCTAGTTTCTCTGGCAGCTCATTCCATATATCCACCTCCATCTATGTGGGAAAAATAGCCCCTCAAGTTCCTGTTAAATCTTTGCTGTATCACCTTAAACCTATGCCATCTAGTACTTGATTTCCCTACTCTTTGAAAGGACTCTGTACAAGATCACCCTTCAGCCTCCTGCTCCCCCAAGTTGTAGCCTGCTCAACCTCTCCCTCGTGTCCTGGCAACATCCTCTTAAATCTTCTCTGCACTTTCCAGCTTAATGGCATCTTTCCTGGAACAGGGTGAGCAAAACCGAATACAATGCACCAAGTGCAGCCTCACCAACAGCCGAGATAAAATTGTTGGATTAATTCAGCGGGACAGGTAGCATCTCTGGAGAGAGAGAATGGGTGACATTTCGGGTCAAGACCCTTCTTCAGACATCCTGTACAACTGTAACATAACGTTTCAACCTTTAACAGGGCTGCCAACATTTGGTGAGAGTTGGGAGTGAGAAATTGCGGGAGACCAAGCCCGAGGGAGCGAGGCGACCGAGGGGGGGTGTCTGCTCCTCCCATTGGTACGGAGCTTTTGCATTTTTCAGTTTGAAATTGTGCAATCTGGTGCACAGTAGAGAGCATGCTGACCGGTTGCATCGTGGCTTGGTTCGGCAACTTGAGCGCCCTGGAGAGGAAAACTTACACTTCAATGCAATATTTATGCTTTAAATTGGATTAGCTATGAATAAGGTTAGGCTAAATTACATTCCTAATTACATTCCACAGTAGAGCCAGGCTCCGATCAACAGGTGCAGCAAGTCAAGTCAAGTGAGTTTATTGTCATGTGTCTCTGATAGGACAATGAAATTCTTGCTTTGCTTCAGAACATAGTAGGCATTGACTACAAGGCATTCTATAAATATATACACACATGAATCAATATACTGATAAAGTGCAAATAACAGTATTGGCTAATAAAGTTCAGTGTTATGTCCGAGCCAGGTTTAATAGCCTGATGGCTGTGGGGAAGTAGCTATTCCTGAACCTGGTCGTTGCAGTCTTCAGGCTCCTGTACCTTCTACCTGAAGGTAGTAGGGAGATGAGTGTGTGGCCAGGATGCTGTGGGTCCTTGATGATACTGCCAGCCTTTTTGAGGCAGCGACTGTGATAGATCCCCTCGATGGCAGGGAGGTCAGAGCTGATGATGGACTGGGCAGTGTTTACTACTTTTTGTAGTCTTTTCCTCTCCAGGGCGCTCAAGTTGCCGAACCAAGCCACGATGCAACCGGTCAGCATGCTCTCTACTGTGCACCTGTAGAAGTTAGAGAGAGTCCTCCTTGACAAACCGACTCTCCGTAATCTTCTCAGGAAGTAGAGGCGCTGATGTGCTTTCTTAATAATGGCATCAGTGTTCTCGGACCAGGAGAGATCTTCAGAGATGTGCACGCCCAGGAATTTGAAGCTCTTGACCCTTTCAACCATCAACCCGTTGATATAAACGGGACTGTGGGTCCCCATCCTACTCCTTCCAAAGTCCACAATCAGTTCCTTGGTTTTGCTGGTGTTGAGGGCCAGGTTATTGTGCTGGCACCATATGGACAGTTGCTCGATCTCTCTTCTATACTCTGACTCATCCCCATCAGTGATACGTCCCACAACAGTGGTGTCGTCAGCAAACTTGATGATGGAGTTCGCACTATGTCCGGCTACGCAGTCATGAGTATAGAGTGAGTACAGCAGGGTGCTCCCGTGCTAATTGTTATCGAGTCTGACACATTTCCACCGATACGAACAGACTGTGGTCTGAGAGTGAGGAAGTCGAGGATCCAATTGCAGAGGGATGCGCAGAGACCCAGTTCTTCGAGTTTGGTAACCAGCTTGGAGGGGATGATTGTATTAAATGCCGAGCTGTAATCGATGAATAACAGCCTGAGATATGAGTTTTTGTTGTCCAAGTGGTCCAGAGCGGAGTGGAGAGCCAGTGAGATCGCATCCACCGTTGATCTGTTGTGGCGGTAAGCGAACTGCAGTGGGTCCAGGTTTCTGTCGAGGTAGGAGTTGATCTGCGTCATGATCAACCTCTCAAAGCACTTCATCACCACAGGCGTTAGTGCCACAGGTCGATAGTCATTGAGGCACGTCGCCTTACACTTCTTGGGCACTGGTATAATTGATGCCCTTTTGAAGCAGGTGGGAACCTCAGACCTCAGAAGTGAGAGGTTGAAAATATCCGTAAAATCTCCAGCCAGTTGGTCCGCACAGGTTTTTAGAACACGACCAGGTATACCATCAGGTCCAGGCGCTTTTCGAGGGTTCACCCCTCTGAAGGATTTCCTGACGTCGGCCTCTGTGACTGAGACTGAAATACCATCACAGCGAATGGGGGCTCGGCAAGGCACATCGGTGTTCTCCCTATCAAAGCGTGCGTAAAACGCATTGAGCTCATCAGGGAGTGATGTTTTGCTGACATTCGTGCTACCTCCTGATTTCGACTTGTAAGAGGTGATTGCATTCAGGCCCTGCCACAGCCGCCGAACATCTGTCTCTTCCGCACATGAATGACCTAGTATATTCATGTATGGAAATCAGATTATAATCAAACACTTGGCCCATGTTGACCAACCTGGGTCTCACTGCACACCTGGTGCTACTCCTGACCCTGACTCCAGTTTCATACCTTCTCTCATTCCTGACCCTGAATCCAGCCTTACACCTGGCCCCCATTACTACCCTGATCATAGCTGCTTACCTGCTTAGGTTCCCAGTGCTGAACACTCCCATTGTTCCAGCTTTGACTGCACGCCTTGTACTATTCCAGACTTTGACTCTGGATGCACACTTGGCCTTGCTCCTAGCTCCTCTGACAATGTATCTGGCCCACACATAAAGCCCCATATCTGACCCCCTGGACTTAACCTATTACGTTCAAGTCCACAGGTGCTTATCTAATGCGGTAATCTTTTATGGGGCACTTCACAGCAAATTTTGTTACACAAAATTTGCTACACCCATTGGCTTCCTTGTTATCTAACATGCTAGTTTGTTAAAGAAGTCATCAATTGGTTGAACACAATTTCTCATCCATAAAATTATACTCTCAGTTCTGTTACAATTTCCTTTATTTTCCTAACAAACTGTCCTGAAATCATTTTCACCCCCAATATTTTCAGTATTTTGCTGTCTTCCTCTCTGCTGAGACTTTTTCCGAAATGTAAAGTCCAATAACTATATATTTAAGCAATATTATTCTATTAAATGTGATCTTGGGAGTACATAATATTTTCTGTGGTATTCATAACACAATGATAAACATATCTTTGTTTTGATTGCACCTACCAACATGCATACATTATTATATTACAGTTCATATGTACCGAGGGCAAATTTTAGTTCCATTGCTCCTCATTCCCAATTACTTTTACATTGAAGTGATTGAAATCCAAGTGAAGTTTAAATGGCATCAGAAAAATAAAACCTCCGGAATGGATGATATTCATTACGTGGTTGGCTGGAGTCAGTATCAGCACAATTACTATATTAAACGTTGAATCTTCAGATATATCTCTGTCACTCCTTTAAAATATGCCCCTTCTTTGAACAAGCTTGTAAACATACATCTGAATCAGTTTCCATGTGATTACACTCCTTGAGGATGTTCATCTAGTGGTCATTAATCAAACAACGAGATTGGGGATATTTCTATTCAACCTGCCAAAGGAATTTGAGGGGGGGTGGGGGTTAGAAATAGTCAGTGGGGTAAACAAACATAATAGTTGAGTGGCAAATGATAATAGTGCTACCTGCCCCATATTTAACTGAAGGAAATAATGGGTTTATCGGGGCTGTATGCATGTCACCTTGCATGTCATTTTAATATTACACTTATCCCACCCTCCTGGATATTCCAGATTAATAAATTAAGGTTTTGTCAACTAATTACAAATCGGGCTAATTACATATCAATAACATTAGTGAACTCCGAAATACGAAGCCCTGAGCATTGGGATCCAGACATCACGGACAACTGGCCTCAGTTCCCCGCTCACATCTGGCAGTGTTCTCCGTCTGAACCAGGGGCCACGGAGCGTTTTTGAAAGCGGGGGGGGGGGGGCGCTGAGTGTCACTGATCGCTGGCCTTAGGGTTACCCGGTGAGGGAGTGGAGCAACCGAGTGGGGAGACGGTATGGGAGTGGGGAGAGGGTGTGGAAGTGGAGCAACTGAGTGGGGAGAGGGTGTGGGAGTGGAGCAACCGATTGGGGAGAGGGTGTGGGAGTGGAGCAAACGAATGGGGAGAGGGTGTGGGAGTGGAGCAACCGAGTGGGGAGAGGGTGTAGGAACCTTTTGAAATTTGATATACTAAAATCATGTTTTAGTGCATTGTAGAAGTATGATTTCAATGTTTTTTGTTTGTAGTATTTTTAAGAGGTAACTTTTTACGGGGTAACTTTTTCCACACAAAGGATGGTGGGTGTATGGAACAAGCTGCCAGAGGAGGTAGTTGAGGCAGGGACTATCCCAACATTTAAGAAACAGTTAGACTGATACATGGATAGGACAGGTTTGGAGGGATATGGACCAAAAGCAGGTAGTGTAGCTGGGACATGTTGGCGGGTGTGGGCAAGTTGGGCCGAAGGGCCCGTTTTCACACTGTATGACTACATTATACCTCCACCATGCATGAATGCTTCAAAATCAAGTGATTGAGTTTTATTGCCATAAACTCAAGCATAGAAACATAGAAAATAGGTGCAGTAATAGGCCATTCGGCCCTTCGAGCCAGCACTGCCATTCAATATGATCATGGCTGTTCATCTCAAATCAGTACCTCTTTCCTGTTTTTTCCCCATATCCCTTGATTTCGCTAGCCCCAAGAGCTAAATGTAACTCTCTTGAAAATATCCAGTGAATTGGCCTCCACTGCCTTCTGTGGCAGAGGATTCCACAGATTCACAACTCTCTGCGTGAAGAAAGTTTGTCCTCATCTCAGTCCTAAATGGCCTACCCTTTATTCTTAAACTGTGTGACCCCTGGTTCTGAACTCCCCCAACATCGGGAACATTTTTCCTGCAGTTACAGTAAGTGAAAATCTAGCAGGCAAGCAGGATGCTTTCTCCAACCACCCCCATTGGAAGGCCACTATCTTCCACCGTTTCTACCCAGTGCTTGGTACTTACTTCCCACATCCACTGGTTGTCCTCCAGGATGCACCGAGCCGCAGCCTGGTCCATGCCGATCACCTGGGCGAATTCGGCGCAGAGACTCTCAAGGCAGTGGCGCAACTCTTCCGACGCCTCCGACGGCCCTGGACTCTTGCACTGGCTGCTCCATGGCCGGAGTGCAAGCCTCCGACGGCCCGGGACTCTTGCACTGAGGCTGCTCCATGGCCGGAGCTGCAGCGAGTGACTCGCCAGGCCGGCAAACACTCGCCAGCCCGACAAACACTCGCCAACCCCGGCAAACACGCGCCAGCGCCGGCTCCCCATCCGCATCTGTCTCCGCTGCTGCTTATGCTTCCATCCCACCCTCAGCCCCGGCTCTCTAACACCCGCGGCCCATGCAGTTAATATGCGTTTAACAATTTTTGTTGATCACAGAATTTCTCACAACAGAGCGTGAGAAATTTGTGGTCAGCGTGAAACCGTGAGAATTTGTCGAAATGTGTGATTCTCACGCTCAATGCGTCAGAGTTGGCAGCCCTGCTTTAATCTGAAGAAGGTTCTCGACCCGAAACTTCACCCATTCCTTCGCTCCAGGGATGCTACCTGACCCGTTGAGTTACTCCAGCATTTTGTGTCTACCTTCGATTTAAACCAGCATCTGCAGTTCTTTCCTACATGTCTCAACTTTTATACTCCATTCTCTGACTGAAGGGACTATGTGCCAAAAGTTGCCTTCACCACTATCTGATACCTTTTTAAGTTAACTATTTTGCAGATAACCCTTGTTATAACGGACCTGGGGGGGGGGGGGGGTGGGAGGGAGAGGAATGACAATTGTCCACTATGACCGGGGATATGTACAGTATTGGAAAACCAGCCAATAAACATATACTAAATAAGACGCACAATAAACGGGTACAGTAAACAAACTATAATGAGATTCGCTCCAACCAGACACTCCGTGAGGCAACTGACTCGGCCCTTTGATCCCATTACGAACGGCCACCTCCTTTACAAGATTTTGACCGCTATAACCAAAATCCGTTAGAAAGTGGCCAGTAATATCAAGGGTATGCTGCACTTGTATCCCTAAAGTGTGCAAAAGCATAATGTTCATTATACAGTGATTTGGTTTCATAATTAGGTTACTATGTTGGGGGTGATGTAAAGCCCATGGGAAGGTAGACATTTAACATTGTATTTTCAGAAATAATATTTATTTAATAGGGGAGTTGATAAACATTTTTTACATTAGCATTTTAATAGGCCATGGGAAGTGGCATTGTAAATCGCAGTAGATATATACTGGATAGAATAAAAATACATTTTTGACGCAAATACATTTATTATTTAATGAATTGTGGCTTTAAATTTAATTCCTGGGCCACAAAATCCCATGATTTTATGGGAACTAAGAGTGATATCCTTGGTGACATAGTTAAACAGAACTTGCTTGCCACAATGTTATGTCAATTCAGTAATCATTAGATTAACAAAACGGTCATTATTTGACGGAGGGGCTTTCTCAAGACTGAATGCATGGAATTGTCTCCCTAGTGAGACATTTAGTTCTAAGTACTTCCACATGGCTTTAACTGGCTGAAAATGAGAACTCCACAGTAGTGTCCTTCATGTTACAATAATGACGTTCAAAATCCATTTCAGTGGATCCTCTTGTTTGAGGTCAAAAAATGGCCATGTGGATCTTTTCTCATTTTGCTGATGGGGACATGGATTCTAAACTGTGGTCTGGGCATTCTTCCAGGGCACTTCAAGGTCACATGTAGTCTTAGAAAATATGTACAAAACTCCCTTAATGTTGTACTTTGCAGAGTTTATTTGGCATTGCAAGACACTGAATGGGTAACATACAAACAGTTGGTTTGCAGCATTAAGTCGTTATTTTTTTGACAAGTTCAGCATGTGTTACAGTTAATGTATTTGTTTTCAGGGTATCAATTTGTTTCTTTAAAAAATCTGTTAGTTTGTAATGTTGGTCTTAACATTTTTAAAATAACACTTTTGAGAAATGAAAGTGTCCTCATTCAGTTATTCTCAGCATTTTATATCATGGTGCAAGCTAGAAATGGATATTTCCATAAGCGCTAGTTGCAGTTAAACAAATGAGGAAACCTCCACAAAGTTGCTATTTTAGAAGAAGCACTTTTATTTTGTGACATATAATGAAATGTAAATTGGCATGCGTTGCTACAAATATACAGTATATCTTGATTTAAGATGGTGATTTTCAAGCCCAAAGGCCTTGGTAGGAGAGAAGGTGCCAGAGCAATTTTAACGTACTTGTGCAGGTAAGGACCTGTCATTGCAATGGAGGATTCATCCACTGAGGCAATCACTCTGGGATTATGTTATAGGCCTTCCAATAGCCAGCAGAAGGTAGAAGAACAGATTTGTAGAATATAAGCAGTGGTGGAAAGGTGTTATTCTGGTTGGAGGTTAGTGACGAGTTTTATTTATTTGCAAGGACCAGTGCTGGGATGTCTGTGACTTGGACGTAGATGGATTGGTTAATACGTCTGCAGATGACGCCACGTTTGCTGGGGTTGCAGACTGTGAGGAAGGCTGTCAAAGTCCACAACAGAAATGGCAGATGAACTTTAATCCAAGCAAGTGTAAGATGTTGCACTTTGGGAAATCAAACGGAGTGTAAAATATACAGTTAGTTCCCTTAACAGCATTGATGTACAGAGAGATCTTGGGATTGGGATTCTAGTCCATAGCTCCCTGAAAGCAATAGTACAAGAAGGTCAAGTCAAGTCAAGTGAGTTTATTGTCATGTGTCCCTGGTAGGACAATGAAATTCTTGCTTTGCTTGAGCACAACAGAACATAGTAGGCATTTACTACAAGGCGTTCTATAATGTAATGTAGAAGGTAATGGTAAAGAAAGCATATGTTATGCTTATCTTCATAAATCAGGGTATTAAGTATAAAAATCAGAAAGTGATGTGAAACCTTTCTAAAATATTTATTAGACCACCCATGTAGTGTTGTGTGTAGTTTTGATTACCCCCAAATAAAGCTTTAAAAAGGCTGCAGGAGGTTTACCAGGGTTCTGCCTGGATTAGAGGTTATTAGCTATATTAGGGGTCAGCAACCTTGTTCTGCATAGGGGCCTGGACGCATGTCTCTGAGCGGATTTCGGGCCACATCTATCACATGGTCAGATGTATCCCGCCCCGGATGGCAGGCATCAAATCACGTGTTCACAGAAGGTAGACAAAAATGCTGGAGAAACTCAGCGGGTGAGGCAGCCTCATGCAATCCTTGCATGTCTCACCCGTTGGGTTTCTCTGGCATTTTTTACCTTAGATTTTTCCAGCATCTTCAGTTCTTTCTTAAACGTGTTCACAGAAGGTGCGCGGCCATGCTGGCGGCTTTGCGCAAGATGCGGTACAGCCAGAGCTCGGCTGCCGCTGCTCGGGGCGCCCGGCTGCTGCTGCTGCTCGGGGCGCCCGGCCGGATGATTACAGGGAAATAAATCCGCCTGCGGGTTGGATGATTTCGGGTTGCGGGCCGCATTTGGCCCAGAGGCCGTAGGTTGACAACCCCTGAGCTATATGGAGATAGTCATAGTCATTCAGCATAGACAAATACAAAGGTAGCTTTTAAGAGGCTTTTAGAGAGCGGATGAATATGCAGGGAATGGAATGAATTGGATCACATGCATGCAAAAGGGAGTAGTTTAATTTGTCATCGTATTCGACACAGACATGACCCAAGAGGTTGTCATTCCTGTGCAGTACTGTTCTATGTTCTATTGAGGACTTGCTAACAGTTTAGTGGTTTTGTTCAGCTTTGCACATAGCACTTATGGTTTTTGTTTTCTGAGATGATATGGACAGAAAGTTGTTAGCATTTGAAATGAATAGCCATGCAGCAGTTTTGTTTTGTTAATGCTCTGCCATTTGAGGTAAATGTGCGGTGCAGAATTGCTGTTTTATGGTTTGGGTGTTTTCTGTTGGAAAAAGTGGATGCTATTCTGCAATTGTCGCTGCAATTGTGTATGACCGTTTAGTTTAGAGATGCAGAGTGGAATCGGGCCCCTCGGCCCACCAAGTCTGCACTGACCAACGGTCACCCGCACACTTGTTCTAAGTTATCCCAATTTCGCATCCTATACACTGGGGACAATTTACAGAAGCAATTTAACCTGCAAGCCTGCACGTCTTTGGATTATTATTGATTCTAATTTCAGGGTTATAAGCAAAAGTACCTTGGTCCTGAAATATTTAAAGAAAATTAAACACTGCTACAATGTGGATACATGGATGGGTTTTCAGAGTCCCTTGGGATGTTATAATTGATCTGGCTATTTTGCTACTTTTGAAACTCTTTGTCGCAACCGTTAAAAGATGAGTATAAGCTTTACTCAAAGCACATTCTCATATAAAAGGAGAGCAAAACATTTGATGTTTCCTATAATTTCTGGAAACTGTAATTTTATTTCACAGTCCCAACCTATCCATTAATTTTATAAAGTTTGTGCAGCTATGCAGTGAGAATGCAAGCCATTTGCAATAGCAATGACGGGAAAGGAAGTAAATTTGTCTGACCTTGTACCCTACATACGCATGCTGATAGTTATACTGGCTCATCCCCAGAAATGAGAGTTGGCAGCATTGTTTGTTTATAATATTTGAACACATTGCTTTCTAGTCTGCAACATGTTGTACATCTTGTGGTCTTCAGATAAGGAGAGTAAACTTTTAAATCAAAGACCCGGCAGACTATCAACATTTTACAAATTATGTTTGGGACAATTCATTTGTTTAACTATTGTCATTCTTAGTTCATTCATTAATTAAAAAACATTTTCATGATATTTGAATGACATTTGTACGTACAGATGAATAGCATTTTCTGCAAAGTTTGTTTTAACTTGTTGATCTGGTGCATGTAATGGGGCTTAATTTGTATTGCATTAGAGAATAGGTTAACATTTTATATTGATATTAATGTTAATAGCCGAGATAGGTCGTTAAATGTAATGACAAGGTGAATGCTGCTTCTCACTATATTTTATGGATAACCATTACAGTAACTTGAGTTGATGGGCGATGCTTGATTAATTGTTTTTTTTGAGGTGACAAAGATGATCGATAAGGATAGGGTAGTGAGGTTGCCTGCGTTAATTTTAGTGAGAGATTTGATAAAGTCCCTCATAGACTGATCCAGAAGATTAAGATGCACTGGATTAACAGTGATCTAGACGTATGATCTGGCGTACTGATAGAAGACGTATCTCCTTTTAAACTTGTCCCCTCTCACCTTTAAAGCGATGCAGTTAAGTATTTGACATTTCTACCCTGGGATAAAGTTGCTGGCTACGCACCCTAACTGTGCCTCTATTAATGTTATAAACTATCAGGTCCTTCTTCAGGCTCCAACACTCCAGAGAAAATGATCCATCTTTGTCCAACTTCCTCTGGTAGCCTATACTACCTATTCCAGGCAAGTTCGTAGTTTCTGGTGAACCTGCTTTGCACCCTCTCCACATCCTCCACACCCATCCTGTAATGTGGTGACCAGAACTAAACACCTATTATACTCCAAATGTGGCCTAACCAAAGTTTTATGTAGCTGCAACATGGGGGCGTTTAAAGGAGACTAGACCAAGGGGGACCACGTTGGGCCCGTCCCCTCAACGCGGGGGGAGGGAAGGCGTGCGGCGTCAAACACTAACACCACACACGCACGCACGCGCGCGCACACACACACACCTTTTACCCCATCCCCACCCTATCTCAAGGGGCAGAGAAAGGAGGGAGAGGGCTGACTTGAACTCGGCGAGCGGGCCTCGGCAGCCCAACCAAATTACTGCATGTACAGCGGCTTCAATCCAGAGCCCTGGGGGGGGGGGGGGGGGGGAGGACGGCCGGCCGAGTGCGAGTCGACGGCGAGCGGGAGGCGACAAAATGACTGCGAGTAGGGAGGTTAACGTAACTCGCAGCTCATGCAAAAACAGTGCCCAGCAGGCTGTGCGTTGAAAACTCTGCGCAGCTGGCCGTGAGGAGCAGAGCCATTGTGATGTCATCAGCTCGTTAGCTTCCAAAAAGATCTCAGATTTTTGAACAATTTTAATTAAAAAACTCAAGAAATAATGCATCAGATTTTCAGATGAGGCGATTTTCGAGATCATGAGGTAAATCTCTTTTCGGAGTATGTAAAAATTTCACCGTTAGCGGGTTGTGATTTCGAGGAGATGTGAATCACAGAAAAACACACAAATACACACACAAATACATCCGCATCCAAGATCAGAGTTTTATAAGTATACTAGACCAAGTGCAGACCCGTTGGGTCTGTTCCCCTAACGTGCGGTTGCGGGGGGGCAGGGGGGGGGTGCTGCATGTGGCGTCACACAAACTAACTACCACCCTGCGCACACGCTCACTACCTCCCTTGATATTATATCTAGAGAGGGGGGATATTATGTCTAGAGAGTGAGGGCAGAGAGAGAATGGGGAGAGAGAGGGGGCAGAGACAGAAGGGCAAGAGACAGAGAGAGAGGGGGTGGAGGGGAGGAGGAGAGGTGGGTGGGTGAGGGGAGAGGGAGATGGGGAGAGAGTAGGGAGGGGGAGGGAGAGAGTGGGCATGGGGAGAGAGTTGGGAGGGGGGAAGGGAGAGAAACGGGGATGAGGATGGGGAGGGGAGGGTGAAGGGGGAGACGGGTAGGGGGAAGGGGGTGGTGGAGGGGGGGAAGGGTGGTAGAGAGGGGTGGGGGAAGGGGAGGGGAGGTGGGGAGGAGAGAGTGGAGGGGGAGAGAGTGGAGAGAGAGAGAGAGGAGGGGGGGAGAGAGAGAAGGAGGGAGTGGGGGAAAGGCGATGGGGGTGGAAGGGAGGGAGGGAGGGAGGGGGAGAGATCTCCCACCCCTGTCCCATTGTGATATCTGTGAGATGGCTGTGACTCATGCAGCAGTTTGATTTTAGTGGGACCACGTGAAGGTTCCAATCTCCCACACCTGTCCCATTGTGATGTCATATATGTAAAAGAGATACATTGTGATTGGACATCTGTGAGGTGGCACTGATTCATGCAGCAGTTTGATTTTGAAATGTTTTGATGTTTTGTGAACAATTTTATTCAAAATCTGGGGAAATAATTGACGAATGCACTGCCAGGGTGGGTGGTGGTGGCAGATATGATAGTGACATTTAAGAGGCATGTAGGCAAGCACATGAACCTTAAGGGAATGGAAGGATATAGATAATGTGTGGCAGATGAGGTTGGGTTAATTTTGTAGCATGGTCAGCACTGACATCATGGTCAAAGGACCTAATCCTGACTTTATGTTCAGTGCCCTGACTGTTGACGGCAAGTATGCCATGTACCTTTCTTAACTGTCTATCTACTTGTTGCCAATTTCGGGGAGCTATACACCCCAATATCCCTCTGTACATCAGTTCTGAAGAGCCCAGCTATTTATGATGTACTTTCCCCTTGTATTTGACCTACCATAATGCAATACCTCACATTTGTCGATTAAACTCATCCAAAATTGTTCTGCTTGTATCTCTAATTGATCCATATCCTGTTGTATGCTTTGATGACATCTCACTATTCAAAACTGCAAACAATCATGTTCTGCAAACCTATGATAAATCAGTCCATCTACATTTTTATCGAAGTCTAGACACAAGAAATGGCGTATGCTGGGAATCTTGTATAGAACACAGTGCTGGAGTAATTCAGAGGGTCAATCTGAAGGTTCTCGTCCCCAAGTGTCACCTATCTATGTCCTCCAGAGATGCTGCCTGACCCGCTGAGTTACTCCAGCACTTTATGTTCTATTCAGTAAATGTGACCTTAAACACCAGAATGCCAAAACCCATCTGGTTCAAGAATGTACTTCAAGGAAGATTTGTCACTGAAAGTCAAGATCACAACAAATTGATTGGCTCTTAACTGAATGGTTGTGAGGGATGATTGATAACTAATCTTTATTCCACATTCCATAAATATTTTTTTAAATATCACCTACATTTATCATAACAGATATGGTATTTGGATTCCTAATGTGTACTTGGTGTTACTGAGGATTTTTTCATAACAGTCAAGGACGGACAGGAAGGTAAAAGTGTTCATTTCCAGTAGAGAAGCAAATGGAAACAGAATAAACTTAATTCCAGTTTATTTCTTTTGCGATATTTGAACCATTATAAAATTACGTTGAGTGTGTAGCATTAGCTACAAAATTAACAGCTGTTTAAACGCAGGTCTGAGTTTTGCTTAAAGTGAAACTATTTAGCAGTCTGGAGTAAATTATTTTGAAGAGTATATTACTACGATATATTTGATTGTCATTTTACTGACTAACTTCACTCGGGTACAATGCTGGCGTCGTGTTTCAATTCACTTGAAAATTGCAAATTTAAGTCCCACCCGTTGTGGTATTTTCATTTAATATGGAATGCTTTATTTTAAACTAATCTCAGTAATGACAAATGGGAAGCTTTGAATTTTAGTAAAATGGCATCTGTTTTGCTTGTGCCCTTCAAGGCAATAAATGTGCCAAGCTTACCTGATCCAATGTAAGCATAACTCAAAATCCACACCAATGTGCGTGATTGTTATGAGGCCCCTGAAATGGCTGTGAATCCTGCTACATTGATACAAAAAAACCCCATCCAGCATCAACCCATGCTATGGATTTGGGCAAGCTAAAGTTGCTCCTGGACCAATGGATCATCGTTCTCATCCTCTTGGGTGCTTGGCTCCAGCATTAACAATGAGGCTGAAGTATTTTTGAACCATGTTCGGTCTGATGTTTTGAGTGGAACATCTTTCTCAGCCTTCTCTTGAGATAACTATCATTATGGAAATCGGTCTTGAACTATCTTGACACGCCAGCAATGTATTTCCAAGATAGAATGAGACTTGAAGGGAAACCAGATGGTGGTATTCACATGCACCTGCTGTTCGTATCCTTCATGATGATAGAGTTAATGAATTTTGAAGATATTGCCAAAGTTACCTCAGCAGGTAACTGCAGTAGATTTTCTCGATAGTACCCACTGCAGGGAATGAACGATTGGGCTGCGTTATTCTGGATAGTGTTGAGTCTTTTACGAGTTCTTGACACTGCATTCCTACATGCAAATGGAGAGTAATCCATTGTGCTTGACTTGTGCCTTTATTGGTGGTGAAAGACATTGGGGTATGAGGAGTTGAGTCACTTGCTGCAAGGTACCTTCCCTCTTGGTGATGTTAGAAACTTTAACAATAGTAGTACCTTTCAACGTACAAACTCGGTGGTTAGATCCTTCATTGCTGGTGTTTGCTTGGCATTTTGCTTTCACTTCGCAGCCCATGTTCGCCATTACTTGCTGCTTGGAGACATGGTCGGCTTAATTTATTGAGAAATTTATAATTTAATATTGTGCATTCATCAGCAAACATCCCCATTTCTGACCTTATGATAGAATAAAAGTCATTGATGAAGCAGTTAAAGCCGGTAGGGCATTGAAAATTGTCTGAGGAATTCCTATAATTGTATCATAGGTGGAATGTTTGACCTCAACCCACCACAATTATGTTCAAGCTATAATTACAGCCTTGGGAGTGTTTTCCCCTTGATGCCAATTGATATCAGACATGATCATAGAAATATAAATGGAAGTGGTTGCTAAAAGAGGTGGAAGGGGAAATTGTTGCTACTGGCTGTTTACTCTTCATTAAAGCTTTATCTTCTGAACAAAGTGAATACTGTACAGTTAAACTATAAATACACCAAATTAAACTTTTGAATTAGAAACATAGATTGGTTTATAGTAAGTAGTAGTTTGTAAAAGGATGCACCCATTTTGCTTGTAATATTTCAAACATGCAGCACACGCATTAAAATATAATTTGTGGTAGCATAGACTGCCTAGAATAAAAGTACGTTTTAACCAATGACCCAGAAAACTGTTGTTCTAACGTGTTTGCAAGATCACTGCTTCCTCTTGTTTCCCATTAAAGGCCCCATTGATGTGGGTGGCTGCAGTCTTCAGGGAGGGCCTTCACAATAGGGCTGGTTTGCAGTACTGTATAAACTTGATCAGTTTCCTGCATGGCTTGCAGCGCAATAGATCTGGTTGCTTGGATCTGAACTTCGGCCAACAAGCAAAACTTCCTGCTCTGTGCTCACCATTATGACTTATTTCCCTGACAGCTGTCTGGCCTTGATTCTTGACTAATAACCCTGAAGATTCTGATCTCAGACTGAAAACAGTGTAATTACAGCTGGTGGGTGAAAAGCTAAAATTAATTATTGTCAGTTTCCAACAGGTACAACATCCAGTTTCCCAGTTATTCTTGGGATAGATCTTTATTACCTTGAAAAAACTATTCTCAAAAGTGAAGCCCTCTTAAATGCTCTCCAATTTATACTTTTGTATTATCATCGGAGCGGAAAAGTGGGAAGGGGAGGTAACCTTGTAAAGCTTGGATTCACTTGCAGCGATGATCATTTTGACAGGATTCAAAAACATCTTTTGATTTTATTGGTTTATTATTCTCACATTTACTGAGATACAGTGAAAAACGTGTGTGCAATGCAGGCAATTCAGAGCATACAAGGATACATCTGATAGTGCAAAAAAGAAAATAATCATAGTGCAGAATATAGTGTTATGGCTACTGAGGCAGTGCAGGTTAATAGAAAGTGCAAGACCTGCAACAAAGCGTTAGAAGATCAGCAATTCAATCTTTGCAGATGAGAGGTCTATTCAAGAGTCTACGAACAGCCTGAATATGGTGGTATATGCTTTCAAATTTTATATCTTCTGCTGAACAGGAGCGGGAAGAAGAGAGAATGACCTAGTTGAAGTTTTAAATTAACTCTCAGACCTTCCTTACTACCGATTGGACTATTTTGGGGAGTCCCACACCAACACTCAGTCCCTTTGCACCTCTGATTTCTGGATTCTCTACCCATTCAGAAAATACTCTACACCTTTATTCCTACTACAAAAATGCATTGCTCCACACTTTGCTATGCTGTATTCCATCTGCCACTTCTCTCCCCACTCTCCCAAGCTGTCCGTTCTGTGCTCTGACTTCAATTTCAAATATTGTTGAAAATTGAAACCCTAGTTTAAAAATAGTCAAACAACACCAAAACAGACCATTGAGTCCAAGCCGTTCATGCTGACCAAGGTGCCCTGAGCTACTCCCAGTTGTCTGCGTTTGGCCCATATCTCTCTAAACCTTTCCTATACATGAGCCAAATGCTTATCTTTTGTTCACCAGAAAAGTCATTCCATGTTAGAAGAGAAATGTATTGGAGCACAGAAATGTATATGTAGGACAGACTGAAAGATGCAAATATGGCACCACCATAGATAAGAAGACATAATTTTACCGTGTTTTTAAAGCAGAGATAGAAATTTGTGAAGGGAAGATTGACATTAGTTTGAACCAAATGTTGCAACAAAATTTGAGGTTTCTGTGAAAAGGAAATGTGTGCAGATTTATATTTGTCTGCATTTAGCTTTAGGAAATTTGTATTTTACTGTTTTACTGTTTTACTTTTTTGTACTGTTTTAGCTTTGCCTGTTTAATTGTTTTTAAATGCTTTGAAATGTAAATTTGTCAAATACTACTTGCATTTTAAAGTAATTGCAACAAATAGCGGTAGTAAACAATTTATGTGAATTAAATGGAACATTTTGTTCATGATGCATTTTATAAATACACAAAAAGACGTACAGTAAATCATCTCACATAGCGGATCATTATCTGGTACAGCCATATAAGCTTCATGTCACCTCTCTTTAATCATATTCTGCATTTTCAGAAAATACATAGTTATTGTGATAAATGTTTTCAAACAATAGGCTGCAGGGTGACTTAGATAGGTTAGGTGAGTGGGCAGATGCATGGCACATGCAGTATAATGTGGATAAATGTGAGGTTATCTATTTTGGTGGCAAGAACAGAAAGGCAGATTATTATCTGAATTGTGTCAGATTAGGAAAAGGGGAGGTGCAACGAGACCTGGGTGTGCTTGTACATCAGTCACTGAAAGTAAGCATGCAGATACAGCAGAAAGCTAATGGCATGTTGGCCTCATTGCAAGAGGATTTTTTGTTGAGCAAGGAGGTCCTACTGCAGTTGTACAGGGCCCTGGTGAGACGGTATTGTGTGCAATTTTGGTCTCCTAATTTGAGGAAGGCAATTATTGCTATTGAGGGAGTACAGTGTAGGTTCGCCAGGTTAATTTCCGGGATGGCGGGACTGACATATGATGAAATAATGGGTCGACTGGGCTTGTATTCTTTGGAATTTAGAAGGATGAGAGGGAATCTTATCGAAGCATAAAATTCTTAAAGGATTGGATAGGCTAGATGCAAGAAAAATGTTCCCGATGCTGGGGAGTCCTGAACCAGGGGGTCACGATTTAAGAATAAGGGATAGGCCATTTAGGACTGAGATGAGGAAAGACTTTTTCACCCAGTGAGTTGTGAATCTGTGGAATTCTCTGCTACAGAAGGCAGTGGAGGCCAATTCACAGGATGTTTTCCAGAGAGAGTTAGATTTAGCTATTGGGGCTAAAGGAATGAAGGGATATGGGGAAAAGCAGGAACGAGGTACTGATTTTGGATGATCATATTGAATGGTGGTGCTGGCTCGAAGGACCGAATGGCCTACTCCTGCACCTATTTTTCTATGTTTATATGTTATTGCCAACCAACAAATTGAAATAATTTGGTAAATGTAAAAGTGATTGCCATGTCAAGAATTTTGAACAAATCCAGCAAGATGTTTTTATTTTACTGGATGCTTACCTTCTCCAGCATGCAATCTCTCAACAACATCCTGTCTAAATTTTGTAATAAGTGCCAAAGTGACTGACGTTGGTACATGATATTTGAAAGTAAGCCTGGATTTTACTTTGTTATATTGTCTTATTTGAAGTAGTAATATTGTGTTCAATCAAAAATAAACAATGTAGTTGGTTGTCAGGAACATAAACAGGCTCTTGTGAGGAAATATTATACAATAGAATTGCTCAAATGATAACTTCTGTGTGAGGAAGTTATGTTAAGTTGCAAGAGAAGGACTTGGAGCTGAGGTTTTCCCACAAAGAAATAAAGAACACACACACATAGGAGAACAGATGGCTACATGGAGATGTTGATGTAAATAGGCATAGCTTTGTTTGCTTTGAAGTCATAGCTTTGTTTGCTTTGAAGTCGCTATAACTGTCAGAAGTTGTATTTGGTTTAGTTTGGTGTTGAGAGTATAGGTTATTCATGGGTTTCTTCTCAGGACATGGGCATCATGTGTCCTTTCTTTATGGCACATCTTTGAGCTCGGGTGTGCAATAAAGGGGATTCATGGTTGTCTATATTGGGTCGTGGGCACCAAGGCTAGATAATAGTCTGTGATCTGGTTCTTGCTGTTTAAATGTATTTATGTTGAGATAAGAGATAAGGCATAGGTGATGGTTGTGTGACCTTTGTATAAGGGTGGTTTCTTATGTTTATAGAAAACTGAGAAAGTAACTGTTTTGATAATCTTCCATTTGCTGTGTGGAATGCTATTAGTGAGGAGGCCATACATTCCTTTCGTCCAGAGATAGAAGGGGGAGGTTGTAATTAAATTAGACCCGAGGTTGGGAAGAAGCAATCAAGTGTGACAATTAGTGGCCTTTGTGTGGTTGGGGATTGTAGAAATAACTTAAGTCCTTACCACATTGTAAGAATGGGGCAAAACTCATATTTAATCCATAAGTAACTGTATTTTAACAATGAAGTAGGGAAATTATTTGTGAAGTGCATTGTGTTTTAATTAGGATTGTAAGTATTAGACTTTGTTTAAATCTGAAGTTTTAGAAATAACTTTCTTTTCCAAAAGTGAAAATATATGTTTTGTGTGTATGTATTGTGTGATTGCTGTATGATGTGTATTTTATATTCTGAGAGGTAGTCTCTGAGAATTAGTTTTATATTTCTGTGGTTTTACTTCATTGAAATAAAATGATTTTGAGCAAAGAGGTTAAAGAAAACCACAGAGGGAAAAAGGTTGTAATGGGGCCAGAAAAGGGAAAATCATGTGACTATACGTGTTGTCAATCATTGGAAAGGATTTAGTTGATTGGTTAATGCAAATAAGCTAAATGTATGGTAAACCATAATGATTGGTTAATAGTTTGCCACTCATTTTGTATCCTAATTGTCCAATACCTATATATAATGTGTTACCTTTGTACCAAAGCAGTAGTTATTTCGACCTGCCCCAGAGTTTCTAGCTCTGTGTTGGAAGGTTTAAAGAATTATCCATCGCTGTCAGAATAATGAATTGATTTTAGCAGCAATGGTTTGAATCAAGTTTTCTTGAATTGGACTGACAAAAGAACTTAGTTTAACAGTTGAAGATCTGAAAACATGAATTTTAGTCAGTGTCATAGACCAGATTTGAGGCAGAGATGGGGATATTTTGTTGACTGTGTAGAGTTAGCATTTTGTTTGGAAGCAACAGTGAGAAGTGAATGTACATTGCTACTTGGCTAATAAAAATTGCAAGATGAATTTCAAAGATTCTTTGATGTTGGAGCAGTATAAAGCCATATTAAATGTCTTCAATGAATGTTGTTTTGACTTCAATGCATTGATTACTGTCACCTTTATTTCTGTCATCTCTAACATGATAGAGGTGTTTTTTCAATCCTTCAATGCCCATATCTATCTGCTGTCTTAACCTTGTTAAACAAATATTTAACCTAAACTTAAATTACAAGTCCCATTTAGTAGATTGCTTGTCCAAAGATTTAATGAGCCAAAGAACAATACAAATTATTTGTATATTGACCATAAATCAATTGTGCATATTAGCCTAATACATTGTCTATACTACTAAAAGTCTGATCTTGACCACTTCCTGTTTTGTATATTGATTTTAGAAAACAAGCTGCCACTTGCGGCTGTGATTTTTGGCCATCTTACTCGGAATCTCCAGCTGTGCAGGACGAGGATTTTTCCCATCGATGAAAAATAAAAGAGTTATTAGCGTTTACATTTTTTTTTAGATTCTCTCTCCTGAAGGCCACGCCCCTTCCGGAGGGACTATAAAACCCGGAAGTGTTGAGTGCCTCAGTCAGTCTCTCCAAGATGGGGGGGAGCGAGAGGGTCATATATCTCAGTCTGAGCTGTGAATAACACTGAACACATGTCTACTAAACTGTGAGTGTGGTTTTACTGACCTTGAGTGCCCTTAATGTGGTTTGAAAATGAAAATGTGGTTGGTTTGAAATAAAGCACAGCAAATGGTTGTTGGTGGTGGTCGTTTTGAAATAAAGCACAGCAAATGGTTGTTGATGGTGGTTGGCTTGAAATAAAGCACTGCAAATGGTTGTTGGTGGTGGTTGGTTTGAAATGAAGCACTGCAAATGGTTGTTGGTGGTGGTTGGTTTGAAATGAAGCACTGCAAATGGTTGTTGGTGGTGGTTGGTTTGAAATGAAGCACTGCAAATGGTTGTTGGTGATGGTTGGTTTGAAATGGCAAATGATTAAAAGTCTAAACTTGACATCTTCCTGTTTGCACTATATTTATTTTAGATAAAACGCTACCACTTACGGCTGTGATTTTTGGCCATCTTACTCAGTCCCCCCTCCGCTCATCAGGTGCAGAGGATTCTTCCCATCAATGAAAAATAAAAGTGTTATTAGTGTTTAAAAAATGTTGAGAATCTCTCTCCTGTCAATCACGCCATGAAGGCCACCCCGAAGTGTGGGTGTGGCTCAGTCTCTGCAAGGTGGGGGAGGGAGACGTCACGACTCTGTCTGAGCTGTGAATCTACTGAACACACTGAATGTCTACTGAACTGTGAGTGTGGTGTTTATGTGGTGCGTTCTGGTGTTTTGTGTGGTTTTATGGTGGTTTCACCCCACTTTTATGGTGGTTTCACCCCACTTTCACCCCAGTATGAAACTGCACTTGAATTTGGTGGCCTTGCGCCCTGCTTGAAGTGGTACGAAACTGCACTTGAATTTGGTGGCCTTGCACCCTGCTTGAAGCGGTCGGAAACTGCACTTGAATTTGGTGGCCCTGCACCCTGCTTGAAGTGGTAGGAAACTGCACTTGTGTTTGGTGACCCTGCACCCTGCTTGAAGTGGTATGAAACTGCACTTGAATTTGGTGGCCTTGCACCCTGTATGAAGTGGTATGAAACTGGACTTGAATTTGGTGGCCTTGCACCCTGCTTGAAATGGAATTTCAGGGAATAGCCATGAGTCAACTGCCAGCCCACCAGCCGTGAGTGAGCTGCCAGCAAATCAGGCTTGAGCGACTGAGCTGACACCCCAAGAATCCATTTGGCCCACAATGTCCATACTAGGCTGTGATTGGCAAATAAATATTCCAGGATTTTGTTGCTTCAGGGGTGATAGAATTGGAGGGGCAAGAGGTGGGGGTGTTGCATTGCTTGTCAAGGAAGATATTACAGCAGTGCTTTGGCAGGATAGATTAGAGGGCTCGTCTAGGGAGGCTATTTGGGTGGAACTGAGAAATGGGAAAGGTGTAGCAACACTTATAGGGTGTATTATAGACCGCCAAATGGGGAGCGAGAATTGGAAGAGCAAATATGTAAGGAGATTGCAGATATTAGTAGTAAGCACAAGGTAGTGATTGTGGGAGATTTCAATTTTCCACACATAGACTGGGAAACACATTCTGTAAAAGGGCTGGATGGTTTGGAGTTTGTAAAATGTGTGCAAGATAGTTTTTTGCAGCAATACATAGAGGTACCTACTAGAGAAGGGGCAGTGCTGGACCTCCTGTTAGGAAATGAGACAGGGCAGGTGGCGGAGGTATGCGTCGGGGAGCACTTCGGGTCCAGTGATCACAATACCATTAGTTTCAATATAATTATGGAGAGGGTCAGAACTGGACCTAGGGTTGAGATTTTTGTTTTGGGTAGAAGAAAAATGGAGGACATTTAAGGGTGAAATTTTAAGAGTACAGAATCTTTATGTCCCTGTTCGGTTGAAAGGAAATAGTAAAAAATGGAAAGAGCCATGGTTTTCAAGGGAAATTGGACACATGGTTTGGAAAAAGAGAGAGATCTACAATAATTATAGGCAGCATGGAGTAAATGAGGTGCTTGAGGATTATAAAGAATGTAAAAAGAATATTAAGAAAGAAATTAGAAAAGCTAAAAGAAGATATGAGGTTGCTTTGGCAAGTAAGGTGAAAGTAAATCCAAAGGGTTTCTACAGCTATATTAATAGCAAAAGGATAACAAGGAATAAAATCGGTCCATTAGAGAGTCAGAGTGGACAGCTATCTGCAGAGCCAAAAGAGATGGGGGAGATATTGAATAATTTCTTTTCTTCGGTATTCACGAAGGAGAAGGATATGGAATTATGTGAGGTAAGGGAAACGAGCAGAGTAGCAATGGAAACTGTGAGATTCAAAGAAGAGGAGGTGCGGACACTTTTGAAAAATATGAAAACGGATAAGTCTCCAGGTCCTGACAGGATATTCCCTAGGACATTGAGGGAAGTTAGTGTAGAAATAGCAGGGGCTATGACAGAAATATTTCAAATGTCATTAGAAACTGGAATAGTGCCGGAGGATTGGCGTACTGCGCATGTTGTTCCGTTGTTTAAAAAGGGTTCGAAGAGTAAACCTAGCAATTATAGACCTGTTAGTTTGACGTCAGTGGTGGGTAAATTAATGGAAAGGATACTTAAAGATAATATATATAAGCATCTGGATATGCAGGGTCTGATTAGGAACAGTCAACGTGGATTTGTGCCTGGAAGGTCATGCTTGACTAATCTTCTTGAATTTTTCGAAGAGGTTACTAGGGAAATTGATGAGGGTAAAGCAGTGGATGTTGTCTATATGGACTTCAGTAAGGCCTTTGACAAGGTTCCTCATGGAAGGTTGGTTAAGAAGATTCAATTGTTGGGTATTAATGGTGGAGTAGCAAGATGGATTCAACAGTGGCTGAATGGGAGATGCCAGAGAGTAATGGTGGATGGCTGTTTGTCAGGTTGGAGGCCGGTGACTAGTGGGGTGCCTCAGGGGTCTGTGTTGGGTCCACTGTTGTTTGTCATGTACATCAATGATCTGGATGAAGGTGTGGAAAATTGGATTAGTAAGTATGCAGATGATACTAAGATAGGTGGTGTTGTGGATAATGAAGTAGATTTTCAAAGTCTACAGAGAGATTTAGGCCATTTGGAAGAGTGGGCTGAAAGATGGCAGATGGAGTTTAATGCTGACAAATGTGAGGTGCTACATCTCGGCAGGACAAATCAAAATAGGACGTACACGGTAAATGGTAGCGAATTGAGGAATGCAGTTGAACAGAGGGATCTAGGAATAACTGTGCATAGTTCCCTGAAGGTGGAATCTCATGTAGATAGGGTGGTAAAGAAAGCTTTTGGTGTGCTGGCCTTTATAAATCAGAGCATTGAATATAGAAGTTGGGATGTAATGTTAAAATTGTACAAGGCATTGGTGAGGCCAATTCTGGAGTATGGAGTACAATTTTGGTCGCCTAATTATAGGAAGGATGTCAACAAAATAGAGAGAGTACAGAGATTTACTAGAATGTTGCCTGGGTTTCAGCAACTAAGTTACAGAGAAAGGTTGAACAAGTTAGGTCTTTATTCTTTGGAGCGCAGAAGGTTAAGAGGGGACTTGATAGAGGTCTTTAAAATTATGAGCGGGTTAGACAGAGTGGACGTGGAAAAGCTTTTCCCATTGAGAGTAGGGAAGATTCAAACAAGGGGACATGACTTGAGAATTAAGGGACAGAAGTTTAGGGGGAACATTAGGGGGAACTTCTTTACTCAGAGAGTGGTAGCTGTGTGGAATGAGCTTCCAGTGGAAGTGGTGGAGGCAGGTTCGATGTTATCGTTTAAAAATAGATTGGATGGGTATATGGACGGAAAAGGAATGGAGGGTTATGGTCTGAGTGCAGGTAGATGGGACTAGGGGGAAGTATTTATTTTTAATTTAAAAAAAAAATTTTAAAAAATGTTCGGCACGGACTTGAAGGGCCGAGATGGCCTGTTTCTGTGCTGTTATGGTTATATGGTTATATGGTTATACTAGCCCTCTGGAAACCAGTCCCTTCAGCCCACAACACCGATACTAGCGCTCCAAAAAGCCCCCCCCCCCCCCACTGGCCATATTGCATTGGGGGACCAGCCCTCCCGTGTGAACATGGGACCCAACGGGTCCCACTTAGTCTAGTATTTTATGAAAATATTAGAATTCTTAGTGTAAATACTTAGGGAAATTTGAAACTGAATTTGTTTCTATCCATTTATATCCCTCTTCCTCTTCGACTTCCGAATATACCAAATCTTATGCAGAACATCAAAGAAAACTGAAGAACTGTTGCGCATGAAGACGCAATTTAGTTTTTCCTCTGAGATGTACTGAAAGGTTTGGAATTGGCCAGGCTAAGGGAGACAACTGAAGTTGAACAATCCCAGTTAACTAAATTAATTTTCACCATTTGATTTGATTTTGCCTTCTGAGCCTTCATGAGCGTTTGTTTTTAGATCCTCTGCAGTTTTAGCTGTAATCTTCCTGCTTTGCAGGTTTTAATTTGTACTAGATCAAGGGGAACCCGTTTGGTCCCGTCCCCTCAACGCGCGGTTGTGGGCGGGAGGCCTGCGGCGTCACACACACACTAACCACCCCCCACACGCAGGGGGGAGGGAGATGGAGGGGGAGAGGAGGGGTAGGAGGGGAGAGGACGGGGAGGAGGATGGAGGGGGGAGAGAGAGAGAGAGAGGAGGTGGGGAGAGAGGTGGCCCGACTATGGAAACCCGGAGCGGGGGGGGGGAGGAGCAGGATAGGAGCGTTTAGCAGCGGGAGGAATGGGGCGGTGGAGGGGCTTGACTTCACTCGCTGCTCAGGCCGCGAGGAGAAAGTTCTTCAAAAGGAAGCTTGTGAGAGCCGGTGACCTCGGGGTCTGCAGAACTTGCTCGTTCTTTCTGCGCCTTTTGAAGAACAGGTGGGGGGGGAGGGTGATGACGTGACTCGTGGAAAACAGTGCGCCTGCGCGTTGGCAGCACCTGCTTTAATCCAGAGCGGGGGGGGGCTCGGCCATGAGCCAGGTGGGCCACGAGCGAAGGCATTGTGACGTCATCAGCTGGCCAGCAGTTAGATTTGGAAAAAAAGTCAGATTGGTGAAAAACTTTAGGTTAAAAACTTGGGAAATAATTAATCAAATTTACAGATGAAGGTATTTTTGAAATCATGAGGTGAATCTCTACCAGAATATGTTAAAATTTGACTGTTTGGGACACACACGCACACACAGTCCCGTCCCCTCAATGTGGGGTTGTGGGGGGGTGCCTGCGACGTCACACACACTAACCATCCCCCACACACGGGAGGGGGGGTGAGAGTGGAGAGGGGAGGGAGGGGGGGAGTGGGAGAGGGCTAGGGGGGAGGGAGAGAGGAGAAGGAGCGGGGGGGGGTAGAGGAGGAGAGGGAGTGAGGGGGGGAGAGGAGGGGGGGAAAGAGGTGGAGGGGAGCCGGGCGATTGAGTGGGTTGCGAAAAGCGGAGATAGCCCAGGGAGAGAGAAAGAAAGAAAGAGAGAGAGTACAGGGCCCGACTCTCTGGAAACCCGGAGCGGGTAGCCGCGGGGGGGGGGGGGTGTGAGGAGCAGGATAGGAGCGGTTAGCAGCGGGTGGGGGAGAGGCGTGACTTCACTCGCTGCGCAGGCCGCGAGGAGAAAGTTCTTCTAAAGCTCGTGAGCGCCAGAGACCTCCGGTGACCTCGGGATCTGCAGAACTTGCTCGTTCTTTCTGCGCCTTTTGAAGAACGGGGGTGGGGGGGGAGGGTGGTGACGTAACTTGTGGAAAACAGTGCGCCTGTGCGTTGACAGCAGCTGCTTTAATCCAAAGGGTGGGGCTGGGCCACGAGCAAAGGCATTGTGATGTCATCAGCTGGCCAGCGGTTAGATTTGAAGAAGAAGTCAGATTTGTGAACAATTTTAGTGAAAAACTCAGGAAATAATTAACCACATTTACAGATGAGGGGATTTTGAAATCATGAGGTAAATCTCTACCGGAAGATGTAAGAATCTCACAGTTTCGGCATCAGGTTTTCGAGGAGATGTGAATCAAAGGCGCAATCGCACACACGCACACGCACGTGCACACACGCGCGGTTATCCACTTTGGCAGCAAGAACAATGAGGCAGATTATTATCTCAATGGTGTCAGATTAGGAAAAAGGGAAGTGCAACAAGACCTGGGAGTCCTTTTACACCAGTCACTGAAAGTAAACATGCAGGTACAGCAGGTAGTGAAGAAAGCTAATGGCAGGTTGGCCTTCATAACGAGAGGATTTGAGTATAGAAGTAAAGAGGTCATTCTGCAGTTGTACAAGGCCCTGGTGAGACCACTTCTGGAGTATTGTGTGCAGTTTTGGTCTCCTAATTTGAGGAAGGTCATCGTTGCTATTGAGGCTGTGCAGCGTAGGTTCACAAGGTTAATCCCCGATGGCAGGACTGTCATATGAGGAAAGACTGGGCTTGTATTCACTAGAATTTAGAAGGATGAGAGGGCATCTTTTTGGAAACATATACAATTATAAAAGGACTGGACAAGCCAGATGCAGGAAAAATGTTGCCAATGTTGGGGGAGTCCAGAACCAGGGGCCACAGTCTAAGAATAAAGGGGAGGCGGTTTACAATTGAGATAAGAAACTTTTTCACCCAGAGTTGTGAATTTGTGGAATTCTCTGCCACAGAAGGCAGTGGAGGCCTATTCACTGGACGAATTTAAAGGAGAGTTAGATGGAGCTCTAGGGGCTACTAGCGGAATCAAAGAATATCGGGAGAAGGCAGGCATGGGTTACTGATTATGGATTTATTTTCTATATTTCTATGTATGGTACATGATGAGCAGCTGAAAGTTGTGACAGAATATCTACACATTTTAGGATGAAGTGGGGATATCAATTTTTATAGCTGAGGCTATTTTTGCTGTTCCATATAAAGATGAAGCAATTCTAGTTGGTCTATCAAGGTGTACTACTGTGTTTAACTATAGTATTTTTAAATAAAAGAATATCTGATGCTATTTAGATGAATTGAGTTCAGATTTGAAGAAATTATGGTATTGTTATAGATGCAATTTGTCATTTTAAGGAAGTTATTTACTTTTCTTGACAAAGGCAAACAAATTGAGATTATAAAACAAATATAAAATTTAAACACTACTTTAGCCTCATCCACCTTTGCATTAGATTCTGGGTCTTGGAAAACAGTCAGGTCAGCTTTGGTGTACTCCAATTTCAATCTTTAGTTCATGTAAAAGGTACTTGCAATTATATTAAATTCCAATACTTAAAAATATACCAGGACTCTAACATCTATTAGAATTAGTGTGTAATCTGATAGATTCTGCAATTATTTATTAAACATGCTGACCTACAGTTGCAGACTATAATTTATGAAGTCAATCTTTAGTTCTGCGAAGGTGCAAAGGACCGGTGAACAACAGCAATGCATTGGAAATGCCATCAAAGTAAGTTCTAAGCAGCAGTGGTCCAAATTCTATGGATACTGTAAAGTGATCTGTCATAAATCCTGTATTACAAATTGGTGGAGAGGAAATTGAAAATAATTTAAAGTTAGACTCCAATATAAAAACATGTAAATGGTATGGTGTTAATTGGAAAATCATTGAAATCTAAAAAGCAAAGTTTTAAACAATACAATCCACGTTTTTCTTTTCCATGCAGGTACCATTCCTTTATCTCCATTCACATTAGGATTGTCTTTGTCCTTTGCTTCATTGTCCTCACAGCAGGGTACCAACCAGTTCTTCTCCTCCACACACCAAGTCACCTAGCTGAACTTATTGTCGCATTGGACAACTCTCCCTTCCACACAACTCGCTATCTCCAAATCAAAGTTGTAGCTATGAGCACTCACACGAGCCCAACTTTTGCCTGTCTTTTTGTGGGATATATGGAACAAACTTTGTTTCAGTCCTACCTGGCCCACTCCTTCAAATCTGTTTGTAGTACATGGATGGCTTCATTGCTGATGCCTTCCGTATACATGCATAACTTGACAATTTCATTACTTTTCCTGCCAATTCTATCTTCATGTGGTCAATCTCCAAAGCTTTCTTTTTCTGGATCTCTCTCATTCTTTGAACTTGGGATCATTACCAACAATAATCATACACCTACTGATTCTCAGAAGGAGTCTATTTTGATCTGTGTGATGAAATATTTTACCCAGAGAGTTGTGAATCTGGAATTCTCTGCCACAGAAGGCAGTGGATGCCAATTCACTGGATGTTTTTAAGAGGGAGTTAGATTTAGCTCTTAGGGCTAAGGGAATCAAGGGATATGAGGGGAAAAGCCAGTACGGGGTACTGATTTTGGATGATCAGCCATGATCATATTGAATGGTGGTGCTGTCTTGAAGGGCCGAATGGTCTACTCCACTTATTTTCTATGTATATTTCAACCTGAAACATTGTCTATCCATGTTAGAGTCATAGAGTGATAGTGTGGAAACAGGCCCTTCAGCCCAACTTGCCCACATCGACCAACATGTCCTAATTACACTAGTCTCACCTGCCAGCATTTGGTCCATATCCCTCCAAACCTGTCTTATCCATGTACCTGACTAGCTGCTGCTTAAATGTTAGGATAGTCCCAGCCTCAACTACCTCATCTGGCAGCTTGTGCTTTACGTCCACCACCCTTTATGTGAAAAAGGTACCCCTCAGATTCCTATTAAATTGTTTCCCCTTCACTTTAAGCCGATGTCATCCGATCCTTGCTTTACCTACTCTGGGCAAGAGACTCTGTGCATCGACCCAATCTATTCTTCTCGTGATCTTACACCTCTATAAGATCATCCCTCAACCTCCTGCGCTTCAAGTAATAGTGTCCCATCCTACTCAAACTCTGCCTATAGCTCAGACCCTCTAATCCTGGCAACATCTTTGGAAATCTTCTCTACCCCTTCCAGCTTGAAACATCTTTCCTATAACACCATGCCCAGAACTGAACACAATACTCTAAATGTGGCCTCTCTGTACAACATGACCTCCCAACTTGTACACTCAGTACTCTGACCGATGAAGGCCAATATGCCCAAAGTCCTTTTGACCACCCAATCTACCTGCCCACCTTCAGGGAGCTATGCACCTGCACTCCTAGAACCCTCTGCTCCACAACACTACCCAGACCCCTACCATTCACTGTGATGGTCCTGCCCATGTTAGACTTGCCAAAATGTAACACCTTGCATTTTTCTGCATTAAATTCCATCAATCATTCCTCAGCCCACTTGGCCAATTGATCAAGATCTTGCTGCAATTTTTGACAATCATCTTCACTATCTGCAAAACCACCCACTTTTGTATCATCTGCAAATTTGCTAATCTTGCCGTATACTTACTCCAGAGATGCTGTCCAGCTCACTGAGTTACTGAAGCACTGTTCTGCACAAGATTCCAGCATCTATGATTCTTTGTGTATTTATCTTGTAGATCTCTTGTCTCTGTCAAATTTACTCTGATGTTGTACAGTTGTTTCTGAAATGTCTTTCTTCCATCTTATATGGATACCCCTCCAGGGCTCTCGCTTAACTTTATTTCTTTGTTGCCAGCCGGGCAACCTTGGCAGCTTTTTAGGTTGCCAAATGACAGTTTAGGTGGTCATTTAAGATGGCTTGCATGACGCGTGCGATAACGTTCTCGGACGAAGTTCGTAGTTACCAGTCGGAATTATACTCAATGAAGCATTCACATATTATTTCTGCTTTAAATAAAGTCACAAACTAAACATATTCACCAATCAAGACATGATATATCCCACAATGACATGCAGCAAAATTATAAGACAGTATCTCAACTCTTTTTACACATTGCAATTAATGCAATTTCTGTTAGTTCTTTCCACTTCCAAACAAAAATGTGGTTGGATTATTCAGCGTATGATCAACCTGTGTCAATAAATCCTGGACCATGGTAACATATATGCGTACGTATAGTTGTGAATGTTGCTCATTAAATAACTACAGTACTGATACTCCATATTAAGAGCATTGATTTGCCGTTAAAATGAATTCTGTAATAACGTGTCAATGGTAGCAGTGACAATCGAACACTGCGGTTTTAATGTTTCACGTGTTCACAATTTAATTAATCCATCTTTATGGATTAAAACAAATAATAACATTGGGAATTAAAACACATTTGATTGCATTCCGTTATCAAACATAGTCAATGTTCGCTCTGAAGACATTTCCAGCACAATAGGGTCAGGCAGGGGGGTGTGTGTGAATCAGTGCGGGGTGGATAGATGGCGGGGGTGGGGTGGGGGGGGGGGGTTAGAAGGCAGTCGGTGCAGAATGGATGGATTGAGGAAGGTGAATTAATACGTGTTGGTTGGAGCAGGTAAAATTGTGAGGAGAGAGCACGGGGGATGTCAGTGGTGTTGAATGGGGGGGTTCAGTACGGAATGGGGGTAGACAAAAGTGCTGGAGAAACTCAGCGGGTGAGGCAGCATCTATGGAGCGAAGGAAATAGGCAACGTTTCGGGTCGAGACCCTTCTTCAGACTGTTTCCCCCATTCTTCTTGAATGGGAGGATCAGTACAGGCCCAAATATCCATTTAACTGTAGAATGAAAGTGGATTTATGCGTACGTATAGTTATGAATGTTGTTCATTAAATAACTACAGTACTGATACTCCATATTAAGAGCATTGATTTGCCGTTGAAATGAATTCTGTAATGGATGGATGAGGAGAAGTGCAGGATGGATGGGAAAGGGGTAAGTACAGGGTGAATTGGGGAACCAGTGTAGAATGGATGGGGGGGGGTGGCAGGAGAATCAATGCAAGGTGGATAGGGTGATCAGCGCAGGATGAATAAATGGGGGGGGTGGTAGATGGGGAGGGGAGCACTGGGGATGTCAGTGAGGATTGAATAGATGCGGGAATGGGGATCAGTGCGGGATGGAGTGGAGGGGTCCCAGGATAAGGGGGTGGCGTACAAGAGAGAGAGAGAGAGAGAGAGAGGGGGGGGGGCGAGGTGGGGAGGAAGGAAGGTCAGCGCTCCTCGGACAACATCGCCCCGCTGCCTTGGCCGTTGGGAACTCCTCGCCACCGCCTCCCTCCTCCGCCAGCCAACAGCAAGGTGCAGGGCCGGGCGGTGCAGCTCAGAGATCCTATAGCTATAAGATCTTTGGTGCAGCTGCTTCAGACGAGTCGGAGCGAATGACGGGCTTCGCACAGCGGCAGCAGCGGCTCCATCTCCTCCTTCCGCCCGCCGTGATAAGGGCCTCTGCTTCCAAACCCGCTAACGGCGATAACCGCTTTCGAAACAAACCCTCCCTCCCGCACACTGAGGCCTCCCCCTCCCTCTCTCCCCCCTCCCGGCCTCGGCGTGCGGGTGGGTTTGTAGCGGATTTACAAGCAGCGGCCCTTATCAGGGCGGGCGGGGGGCGGGAGGAGGAGATGGAGCCGCATCGCGGTCGCTGCTGCCGCTGTTCGAAGCCCGTCATTCGTTATGACCCTTCCTCACCCCGCACCTAGTATCTTTGCCCCGCACAGCCGCCGCCGACACGAAACGTCACGTTCCTTTTCTCCAGAGATGCTGCCTGACCCGCGGAGTTACTCCAGTTTTTTGTGTCTATTTTCGGTACAAGCCAGTATCTGGTTGCCAAGCCGGGCAAAATGACTCGGTGTTCAGGTTGCCCGGCGGCGCTTTGAGTGGTCAGTGGCACCCGGGCAACTGCTAATTTTGAGCCCTGCCCTCTATCCATGGGCGGAAATCCAGGCGGGGGCAGGGGGACACGTTTCCCACCCCGCCCCCCCATGTTTTCAGAGGTGGGAAACAATCCCCCCAATGTTTTATGAAACGTGTATTTTGCAATCAGTTCCCATCCGACCGCATGCATGGTCAGCTGGCTCAGACTCTGAAAAGAATTAGACTGAAAAGAAAAGACTCTGAAAATGTCATCCTTTGTTAATGATAAACGCTCATCCATTCATATTCATTACAAGCTTTGTAAAGTATTGTGTCGGGTTTAATGAGTAGTGTACTGCAGAACGATTCGAGTCGTTTATCACTTCATTCCTCTGACTGAGACGAATGATGTGTTAACTGTCACTGTTAACTGCTACATCGATATGCATCCCTTATTCCTCAGTAAATATAATTGTGTTTAATACATCTAAGAATACAAAGTTTTAGGTTGCCTATAATGCAGATCATTTATATATTGCTTGGTTTTAATAGCTTGGTTTCCATACTACAGCTTGAAAGTGTCCTCTCCTATATTATGTTGTCCAGCATGTTGTCCAGTGTACTTTAAATCTGTGGTACAGATCTACACTAATTTACTCATTCTAACGGCCTGATAGTAGAAGCGTCCATGTCGCAGGGCTGGAAACTGGAAGAATCCTGAGCTAATTACTATCCACAGGGCCCACGGCTGAAGCCACCGAAGCCTCGCGTGTGTGTGTGTGCGTGCGCAGCCGCCAAGAAAGTGCGCCCCCCCCCATGTTTTGATAGCGATTTCCGCCCCTGCCTCTATCACTATTAACACACTCCTTGACTGCATCTCATTTGGTTCCTGTACCTCTGCTCTCAATCCTTCTTCTCTAGGATAGAACAAGGATACAGTTTCCTTAATCCTCACCTTCCACTCCACCAGTCCCTGCAATCAAAAAAATCTTTCGCTGGCATTTCTGCCAATTTCAAAGAGACTCCACCACCAGAAGGGCCTCGACCTGAAACGTCACCTATTCCTTCGCTCCATAGATGCTGCCTCACCCGCTGAGTTTCTCCAGCATTTTATCCACCACCAGACTCCTCTTTCCCTCTACTCCCATTTTCAATATTTTGCAGGGACCATTCCATTCCTATCTGGTCCACTTTTCATTTCTATGTCACTTTTTATGAATTCTACCCAGTGATGCTGCTTGTCCCGCTGAGTAACTCCTGCATTTTGTGTCTATCTTTAGTGTAAACTAGCATCTGCAGTTCCTTCCTACACATTCTGATTTGTTATTTCCTTTCTCTTGTTTTGTGATTAATGTGACCTTGTGACCAGTGACCTTGATATAGTTTTGCAGTATATACAACATAAAATCAATCATATCCTGAATCATGGACATCTGCAAATGTTCACGTCAAGTTGGTGAATGTAGTATTCCTGATTTCTAATCAGTACTTTTTCTTTTTGTTATTCCCTATTGTTTGATGCTGCCCATTTGTGAATGCCATTTGTAATTTTTTCAGTGAACTCTGTGTTAGTTATTTAGATTTTACAATGACAATACCTAAAAACGACTTGTCTTTCGAAGTATTATGGAAAAATGGGCATTACTAAATGTTTATTGCCTATCTCTATTTGGCACTTTATTGAATTGCTGCAAATTATGTTACCATGATTTATGTAACATTCTATTGTGTTGTGTTTATCTTATTTGTGTGCTGCATGGTAACTCAAATTTCACTGCACCAATTGGTGTAATGGCAATAAATGTCCTTTGTCCTTTGTAATTGAGTGACTTCCTTAATGAGGCAGATGTGCTGGTGTGGGATAGAATTCTGTACAGGCACCTGTAGGTTTCTGTACAAGAACACCTGTGAGAAAATGAACGGAGCAGCTAATTTAGACAAACACGAGACTGCAGTATATCGAGCAATAGATCTTGAGCAAAAGAACTCAGCGGGTAATCATGAAAAAGATAGAAAGTGCTGAAGTAACTCATCGGGTCACGCAGCATCTCTGAGAACGTGGATAGATAAGGTTCCAGACTGGTTCATACTGGAGAAAGGTTTTGATCTGAAATATTGTCTGTCCATATCCTTCCACAGATGCTGTCTGTCTTGCTGAGTTCCCACAGCAGTTTGTTTTACGCTGCTTCAGAGAATCAAACCCTGACCTCTGGTGCTTCCCGTATGGAATTTGCAAGTTCTCCTTGCAACCGCATGGGTTTCTACCTGGTGCTGCAGTTTCCTCCATGTTCTGAGGACACGTGGTTTTGTGGGTTAATTGGCCTGTATAAATTGCCATAGAATACTGGGTGGGTGCAAAAGTATGATAACATGAAGCTGTGGAACAGTCCACCTGGGTGGGCAGAAGGGCCTGTTTCCATGCAGTATCTTTCTATCAATCAATCAACTACAGTCACTTTAATTTGTCTCTAATTAACTGAAATTTCAAGAAACATACTTGTCGCAATTGACTGCAGTTTGTCATGGTTGTTCCAATGCATTTGTTTGGCTGCTGATTGTGTTTGAATTATGTTATGGTATTTAAAATATTGAATTTTACTTCTGCGTAATGGATTAAATAATCAAAGCTTTTCTTGTCGGCCTGTAAGCTTTGCCATTTCTCTATTTGGCCACCAGATGGAGTAGAATGAAATATAACCAGTGGAAATGCTCAGCAGGTCAGGCAGCATCTGGAAAGAGAAACAGTTTATCTTTCCAGAGAAACAGTTTAATGTTTCAGGTTGCACAAATGCTACTTGACCTGAGTGCATCCAACATTTTCTGGTTTTATTTTGGATTGGCAGCATCTGCTTTTATTTGAGAGAAGAAGTTTATTTGCTCTTGCTCCCCCTCCCCCCATTTGCAACAAGGACAGAGTCCCCCTTGTACTCACTTTCCATCCCATCACTGTCGCATACAGCATGTAATCCTCCAACACTTTCGCCACCTCCAAAGGGATCCCAGTACTGGCCACATCTTCCCATCTCCACCCTTTCTGCTTTCTGCAGAGACCGTTCCCTGTGTAACTCCCTGGGCAACTCGTCCCTTCCCACCCCGTCCCCAGGTACTTTCCCTTGCAACCGCAGGAGATGCAACACCTGTCCCCCCCCCCCCCCCCCCCGACTCCATCCAAGGACCCCAACAGTCTTTTCTGGTGAGGTAGAGGTTCACTTGCACCTCCTCCAACCTCATCTACTGTATCCACTGTTCCAGGTGTCAACTTCTGTATATCGGCAAGAGCAAACGCAGGCTCGGCGATCGTTTTTGCTGAATATCTCCGCTCAGTCCGCGTTAACCCACCTGATCTCCCGGTTGCTCAACACTAACTCCCCCTCCCATTCCTAATCTGACGTTTCTGTCCTGGGCATCCTCCATTGTCAGAGTGAGGCCCAGTGCAAATTGGAGGAATAGCACATCATATTTTGCTTGGGTACCTTCCACCCCAGCGGTATGAACATTGACTTCTCTAACTTCAAATAGCCCTTGCTTTCCCTTTCTCTCCATCCCCTCCCCCTTCACAGTTCTCCCATCAATCTTACTGTCTCTGACTACATTCTATCTCTGTCCCGCCCACTCCCCTGACATCAGTCTGAAAAAGGGTCTCGACCTGAAATGTCACCCATTCCTTCTCTCCAGAGATGCTGCCTGTCCCGCTGAGTTACTCAAGCATTTTGTGTCTACCTTTGATTTAGAACCTGCAAACTTCTATGGATTATAACCACAAAGTCTTTGGAACGCCGGTTACATGAGCAAGAAAAATGATCCAGCTAATCCAAGTGTACATTTAAAAGTGTTTCCCATAGTCTGATTTTTAAAAGACTAAAGGAATGTTGCCCTCCTTGGAATGTATGTTGCTTATTGTATTCCTGAATGGAGATAAATGTCACAGCTAAGGTAGAGAACCCTCCCCTCCCAATGTAGTTCTGCATCCAACACCCTCCCCCCAAACCCTCAAGGACAAATCTTGTTTATATTAACAACTTTAGTCTTTTTATTTGCAATCATGTTCTCCTGCTAACTGCTTTCATTTTATTGATATAGATGCATCTTGCAGGAATTGGTAAAGCTGTGTCTAATGGCAAGTCTTAAATGGATTCACCATTTTCAAATCACCTTTGCTTAAGTCTTTATGGTTGGCTGTTGGCACAAAGGTTGCTGAAATTGTCGTATGACTCGACTACAAGCTGCCTGTTCAAATATTTAAGGTTTTTGCTAGAGATTATGAGGAGGTCTTTACCATCAGAAAATCATCACTGTAGCTTTTCAATTATGTTCCAGAATGTGATGATATTGTGATTTTCTTAAGGTAAACATGACATTAGGCTGCTATTTGAAATGCATCTCTCTTCCTCCCATTTCCCCTCCATCATTAGATCTGTGAATTATAAACCAGGGTTCCTTTCTATTGAAATCTTACACATGCTGCCACTGCAGAGTTCCAGTCACTGTCTTACTTTTTTGTAAATATTTATTAGAAATGAGTGTGCAAATTCTCCTCTGGTTTGTTCGACATGCTTCAGGATGTGTACCAAAATGGAAAGCATACTGTTCTGTAGAAGACGGTAGACTGCTCCAGGTGCTGGCATTAGTCCAGAGAAACTAGACCTTGCAGATCTGTGTTATAGCCAGCTGAATGGCTGTTCCGTTCCCCACTGAGGCGGCCTCTTATTTTTTGCTCTCCCTGAGCTGTCATTTGAGATTGCTAATTGGATGCAGACTTTGCATAGACAAACAGTGACTTACAGGAAATGCATGGTTTGGAGTTTATCTGGGAAGTAAGGGGAAGGTCCGAAACAGTCAAATAGTCTGAGGCAAGGAAAGTGTAGCTGTACTTTATAGTTCTCTTGGTATTTGCTTAATAATCAAATACATTTATTGCAAATGTATATTTTATCAAACGTTTTTGAAAACAGCATTGTATTCAGATTATCAAAGCAAAAAAAACTTTAGGAAGGAATGTGAAATCCTTCTCTGCAGCTGACGGGATTTTCCAAAAAGGATGACAACAGGATTTTACAGTTTGTGAGCAGGAAGTAACCACCACATTTTGTCACTCAGTGAGTTTATTTATTTTGCACATTTAAAAGGTGTATTTAAAAACATTATCTAATCAAGATTTTTTGTTGTATTGGTGTCAGATATCTAATGCAAATATTGGTAATTGAGAGAGATACGAGTCTCCCTATTCATATGTATTAATGTGGGGATACTTAATTCAACAGACTGTTACTAAACAGTCTCCTGATTGTGTTGTATTACTGAATCTTCACAGTTCCTTGTCTTTTGACTTTTAGTTGCTGTCAGACGTAGATAATAAATATAGTTCTGAATGCATGCTAATGAAAATTTAAAAGAATTAGCACTTCATCTGAAAAATATCTGCATAAAAATCTTTGCAGACATTTTAATGTTTTAAATGTAACTTAAGAAAAATCATGATTTAAGCTAATTTCTGCAAAAAGATGTGAAATGGTGCGCAACTTTGGATGAAATGGCTGCAACATGATTGATGTATTATAAAACTGATTGCCGTTTCCATTTACATTGCATGTTCAAAATCATGATTGCAGTGGGGCTTGGAATATATTTTTACATTTCCCATTTCAGTAGCATGGTGGGTTTAATAGTCCATATTTGATTCGGAAGAATTCTTCGACATTTGAGTAAAATCTATGCAATCTAGTCTAAATGTATTATGGTTTCATTTGTGTGCGGTTGGTCAGTCTTCATGAACAACTTTTGGGTTATTGAATGAAATAACCTTAAACAAAATGGAAATTTAAAATTTCAGGCTAGCTGTAAGAGAAAACGGTACAATGGTGGTTTATTAGATGTATCTGGGTACAGTGAAATGTTATTTTTGCATACAGCTCAATAAAATCCTGCTATACATGAGCGCACTTAAGTACAAGAGTGTAAGAATAGTGGATTACATGAGTCGCCATGTTTCTGATGTTTTCTTCAATTTCAATGGGGGATTTTTAAATGTCGAGTTTTAATGTCCTTAAAGGTCTGTTGGCCTGGAAGAGGTCCCTTCCTGAGAACTGTCTGGAACTGTGAATTTCTCTTGTTAGAAATATCTCTTTTTTTCCACAAATACGCATACCACATTTGGGTTCTATTAAGGTAGTTCCAAGGTCTGGAATTGGGGATTTAGTTTTTAAAAGAATGGATTATGTTCTCTCTACTTTCATAAGGGACTTTGCAGATGAAATAAGTTTCATATATCCAGAGTCATAAATGTCATCTCGTGGATGTTTTCTCATACATATCATGTAACATTTGGCATTAGGCCTGTGACACTAGCAGATCAGTGGCAGTCATCATTGATCACTGACCAGAATGGAGCATGTTCCAAGTCTAAAATTGTGCATATAATATAACATGGTTAATTTCATATTTCACATTATATAGTTAAACACAAGAATGGACACCTTCACCAGACTTATTTATTTATCTCCACTTGAGCTGAGATACTTAAAATATATCAAGCCCAAATGTAACTTTGTTTCATTGGATGCTGTTTCATTTGGTTTACTAGGAAGTAATACAGAGAGTTTGCCACAAATTTGCTATTACATTCTGCAGATCTATATATATCATAGGTTTTATAATTTGTTCAAATTGAGTTGATTGTCATGTGCACGGTGACCTACAGATACAGTGAAAATTTGTTTGCAGCAGCATCAGAGGTGCACAAACTTGGGCAAACATACAAAAACAAATTATACATAAATTCCTCAAAATTCTAAAAGACTGCAAAATAAAACCAACACAGCAGTGAAAAATCATAATTAGAAAAAAAGGTGGGCTATGGTATTCGGTTGTCGTGGTATGATTAGGGTTGTATAGGTTGGTTCAAGAACATGACAGGTGTCAGTAAGTCGCTGTTCCTGATATTGGTGGAGTGGGTCTTTAGGCTTCTGTACCTCTTGCCTGTTGGTAGCAGCTTAATCTTTACTTCCTATAGCATTTGTAGGGTTTTTTTGGTCATATGTTGAAAGCAAAATTCCCAATGTAATCTAAGCAATGCATTCAGCATCTCAAAATTCCTCACACGTTGTGTTCTGGTTATCTGTTCTATCTGTAATTTTACTTTGCCATTGATAGATGCAATTGCTGGTGTAACTCAGTAAGTTAGGCAGCATTTTTGGAGAGAATGGATAGGTGATGTTAAGTGTTGGGACTCTTCTTCAGATTGATTGCAGAGGGGAATGGGGGTAAAACCTGGAAGAGAGAAGAGGGGCCAGTTTTTTTCAGTCTGTCTGAAGAAGGGTCCCATCCTGAAATGCCACCTATCCATTTTGTCCAGAGATGCTGCCTGACCGACTAGCTGAGTTACTCCATTTTGTGTCTATCTTTGGTATAAACTAGCATTTGTTGCTCCTTGTTCGTTTGCCATTGGTGTTTGATAGAAAAACGTATTGACTTGGAAATTTAATCAAAACATATTGACTTAGAAATTCAAACACATAATGCTTTTTTTAAACAATGATACATGTGAAAATATTTTTCTCTTCAGGACTGGAATGCAGCTACAATGTTTTCAAGATTGAATCACACCATCTGTGGAATACAACAAGCCATTTCATATAATGGATCATGTATGTGCAGATTAGCCATTTTCCACATTGGATCTGCATGTAATGACACTGTGCAGAACTTTTTAGAAATTAAGGAAAGCTTATTTTCCATAGTTCTGAAATGATCCTGTCATCCCAACTGAATTTTAATAGCAATGCTTGATCTTCATTGGCACAAATTGAAGGGAGGCTTTCTGGGTTGATACAGACTAACATTTGCGAACCTGCCTCAGTTATATCCCCCGTCATTCTATTTAGCTCCTTGGTTCTCCTTTGAGGCTATCTGTTTTTTTCTACACCTGGTCCACAATCCCATATTCCACTGTCACAGCCCCCAATTTGCAAAATGTGACACTCCATCCATGGTTAAAAAAATATATATTATTCTGTATTGCTAATCTTGTACTAATCCTCTGGGCCTCTGAAGGTGTTCTGCTGAAGGAATTGGAATACAAGCAATTTTTTAATTTATTTTTTACTTTGAGTCGTTGACATTTAAGTTCTATTAAAGACCGACAAAACTGGTGCTGGATCAATTCGGCATAGTACAGGAGAAGATATAGGCAGCTGCTTTTCAATGAGCTTCAGGTTATGGAGGATGAGACACTAACGAGGTGAACTTTGAAATTGTTCATAGTGGAAATGATTGATGCTGAAGAATGTTTTAGGACCAGATTGAATGGGGTAAAGGTAGAGATGGATGACAGAGTTAGGAGTAATGGGTTTGTTTGCGCAATAGGGGGATCATTATACTTTAAGTCATCTATTTTTCTTTTCTCGTTGTCCACATTATCTATTTTAAAAGATGTCAGGATATTTAAGTTTTGTGTATGATGTGTGCCTGGAAAGGTAACAACAGTGCACACTTGCATAGAGCCCCTTATATAATAATGTGTAACACAAAATATATAATTAGTCCTGTGCTTTGCAGGGTTTGAGTGTGTTTGTTAGCATGACCATCCCACCATCTGATAACATTCAGTTTTGGGAAGGTAAATGTGCAAGAAGGTATTAAAAGATTACTTTTTATAATCTTAGTGATTCTTTATAAATTGCAAGATCTATTTCTGTCCTGTGTATGGCCATTGTTCAGATCCTCCCAGTCTGTTTAAAAATGGAACATGCTTGTAAACATTCAGTAGACTGGGCAGCATAAGTGACAAACTATGTTAACCAGCTGTATCACATTTTGTTCTACCCATCTTTAATTTTCTTTGCCCATCCTCCTTCCCCACACTATGCTACCTCTATAACTGAACTAATATTTTGTGACTCTGAAAGTCAAAACTAATTTGATGACTCCTCTGTCACTGAAAATTGGAGTGGTTAACTTGTAATATTGATCAATGTACATCACTAAACAAAATAATTTAACTGCATTTACCTTTACAATTCATATTGACAACCTCGCTCAAATGATTGGGGCTGTGGTTTGTATAAAGGGGAGGGGTAAAATATAAACCGTAAATGATCTTATCAGGCCAGCACAACTGAGCTTTGTCGTTGCACTCACTACTAAGTCCAGGAACAGAGTAGGACCAGCATCAGACCTGCAGCTTGTTTGATTCAGGTTGCAAGATGTAAGTGGAAGGCAAGAACCCACCAATTAATTTTGTTAGCTGATTGGTATGATTGCTTTGATGATCATTTAGCTGAACACTTGCCCACACAAGGTGCTTAACTTGTTCCTGCAATTTCAGATTCAACGTCCATGTCTTTCATTGCCTTGATTCAATAATTCAGACCTGTTGATCGTTGCATTTACCAAGCAATTTGAAACTCTGGACTTATTTTTGCCCAAATGTGTCTTTGAACAGTTTTAGTCTGCTGATTTGATCTCATTAATGTAGCAATGTTACAAAATTTTGAGATTTTAAAAATAAAGTCTGCAATTTATTCCATCAGATAAAGCATAAAAAGAAGTTTAATTTGACACTTAATTCACTTTCATATCTTCAGTATTAAAAAAGTTATGGCCATTATCATACTCAGAAATTAGCATCTAGTTCCCTATTGCTTTTCCATTGACTTAACACAAAAGCTGTGATCGAGGACAGTTAAAAGCCCATAACTTTCTTAAAAATTATGATAACTGAAAGAAATTTTCAGTTATTATAGATTGAAGCATTCTGAAACAAATATGAAACAATCTTACTTCGAAGACATGAGAGTAAAGCATATAATTAGTTAGTTACCTAATTGTAGCTAATTACAAAATTCAATTACTAGATCTAAACATCTATCAATTTCTTAAGAATAGATTAACATTTTTAAATAGCCTAAGTGTCCAAATAACATTCACACAATAATTCACAATATAACATAATTTTTAAATCTAATTTTCATGAATTTACAGGCCAAATGGCAGGAATTGAATGTTTAATACCTGTAAATTAATGGGGATTTAAATCATCTTGTGAGTGAGGATTTCTGGAACGCGATCTTTTGGAACGTTCATTTGCGGTGAATTTAACCCCGTATTGGCATGAAAAATACTGCCGTTAATTCGGGGAATAAAATCACCGTGTCGCATGAAAAAATGTGAATTAAAGGCTTCTTAAGAAGCACTTTTATACATTTAAAGAAACCACTTTCGTTTACCTGCCCCGTGTGTGAAATCCGTCCCCGTTATCGGCGTTGACGCTTCAGGAGCTGATTTTAAAATTACTCTAGCGCTGACATTGACGATTTAATAAAAATAAAAAATACACAAATCGCCACTAGGAATGATTTGTCAGCCAAGGCTTGTACTCCAACAAAATATTAACCAGGACAAGGGAGGAGAAACCCGCATTTTAACCCCGCCCCCCCTTAAAGGCGCCAAAATCGCGCACACGGCCAGTGGCAGAATTACAGAACGACTGAAGGTAAGTTTTGTAACATACCTAATTAATGTGCTTTACCTTTTGTGAAGAGAACATGAATCCATACGCTCATAAATGGATTTATGATCGGGGATCGTGCCAGCCAGCCACAGTGTTCTCTCTCTCTCTCTTTTTTAATATCGGTTAATGTTAAATCTTTGTGATGCATCATCTATACCCGTTTGCATAAATCTGAAATGTGACCAATTTAGGTTCTCCAGAGATGCTGTCAAACCCACTGAGTTATTCTGGCACTTGAGATTTTTTTTTGGAAAGCAACATCTGCAGTTCCTTGTTTCTAATCTCTACCTTCGACTACATGGGAGCCTCTTCTGCAAAAGACTAAATGAGGCATGATTTACACTCGCTACACTGGCGAGTAAAGGGCCTGTCCCACTTACGTGACCTTGCCTCGCAAATTACGCGACCTCGTGGTCGCTTGAGGCGTTCGGGCACCGTATGGCCGCGTGGGGCCGGTCCCACTTAGAAGCGCGGAGTTGTGCGGGGCTGGTCCCGACATCGCGCGGGGCTCCAAAAATCTGACAGTGTTCGAAATCTTCGCGCGCCAACGGCCTGTCGGCATGCAGGTGCATTGCGGTCGTACGCAGCGTCTTGACGGCGTACGCAGCGTCTTGACAGCGTACGCCTAGCGCGTGGCGTTGCGCGATGACGTCACCGCCCAGCATGGCGTTGCGTGATGACGTCACCACCCGACGCCGTGCGATGCCCAAATTCAGTCGGCCCGCCTCCTGCCCAGCTGATTGGTAAGTATGACGCAAATGACGTCACGCGTGTACTTAGCGTGAACTCCGCTTCTGTTTGGTCGCGCCAAACGCATGCAATCGCATGCAAGTGAGACAGGCCCTTTAAGGCATTATGCATTAAATTCCCTTCAACGAGTTTTGAATCGACTAATCCAGGTTAGGGTGTGCTTATAATTGAACTGATTAAGGACATGTAGGGAATAAATTGCCAACGTGGGATCTATTAATTTTAGTGAGAATATGGTAACATTTAAAGTGACTGGAAGATGTCAATTAAATAAGTGTCTCCTTGAGAACTCACACAAGTGTGATGGACTGAGTAGTTTTCTGGATTTAATTTTTTTTTTTCCTGAGAATAAAAATATTCTAAGGTATATTCCTAGTATTTAATTACGCAAACTTCTAATGCCATCAAATTTTCAGATATTTTCAGATATCAACTACAGGCCAAACTATCAAACTTGATGTAAATTAGCTTATGGCTAAGACAAGGCAGATTTCATGGCATGAATTTCATTAACAGGTGGCCAAGTTGCTAGGGAACCATAAGGTGGCTCAGCAAATTAGTAATTGTCGATGGATGTTCAAGATTAACTAATCTCCAAAGAAAATGGGTGGTCTGTGTGCTTTATATATCTGCATCTTTTAGCTGTGTGACCATGTATATGCATGTTGTGTGATAGGAAATTTAGCTTCATTTCTGTGTATTATAAACAATTCTGAGTAAAACATTAGATGGTGAGCTGGATGCAGAACGAAGCCACCTCTTCCAGTTGATCTCATCCAAAAATAGAGAAATTGCACACTGGGTACTATTTATGATTTTTTTTGCTAGTTGATAGTCAATAGTTTATTACGCTAAGAATGTTTGTCTACCAGTGTTTGGCTTCTCATTTTTGTGGCAATCCTATGCTCTTTAAAAAAAAAACAATTAAAAAAAAGTAGGGGGGATTGACATGATCTACTGGGTAGCAGTTCTCTCTGCCTCCTTGTATGCTTCTAAAATGTGAACTACATACTGCATTCCTTGGCACATATATATACCATCAATTCTGTCTTTATCATCGTCCAAATTCATTGGAAGGATACGTGAACCAATGTCATTGACTTCTCTCAGACCAACATCAGCGGTGTTGAGGCCCTAATGCACTTGGTCAACGACATTGGGCAGGCCACATATCCACTGCAATAGACCCACTATTCCAAGGTTTGTTATGAGAAGAGTTTAGCAGGTGGACGGAGGAAGAAAATACAAGGATATGTTCAAAACCTCTTTGAAGATATGCAGCACACCCTCTAACTCCCAGGAAGCTCTGAACTATTCCAGCTTTAAGTAGAGGTGGAACATTTGGCAAGGTATGGAGAAGCTCAAGGCCTGCAATGGAGTCTTTACATTAGCAGAAGTAGACATCTTCAAACTACCCACGCCGTCTGGATTGTCCTAATTATTTTGTAAACTTGACGCAGCATTGAATTGTTGTTCAATGACAGAATTTACTTCTCTTGCAAAAACATCTTCAATGACTGTATAGCTAGACAATTGGCTCCAGTGCCGTCATTGCATTTGCTGGCAACACCACTGTTGTTGGATGAATAACGGGTAATTGAGTCAGAGTGCAGGAGAGGGATTGAAAGTCTGATTGAATGATACCAGAACAAAAATCTTGTTCTCAAGGTTGCCATCGTTGCCATTGCAAAGAAAGCTCATCAATGCCTATTTTTCCTTAAAAGATTGAGGAGATTTGGTATGACAACAAATGTCAAACTTCTACGTATGTATGTATGGTAGAGAGCATGCTGATTGCTGGCATCACAGCCTGGTCTGGCAACTTCAGTGCCCAGGAACAAAGACCTCGGAGGATGGTAGACTGCCCAATCCACCATTGAGCTGATTAAGTTCAAGTTCAAGTGAGTTTTTTGTCATGTGTCCCTGATAGGACAATGAAATTCTTGCTTTGCTTCAGCACAACAGAACATAGTAGGCATTGACTACAAAACAGATCAGTGTGTCCATATACCATTATATAAATATATATACACATGAATAAATAAACTGATAAAGTGCAAATAACAGATAATGGGCTATTAATGTTCAATGTTTTGTCCGAGCCAAGTTTAATAGCCTGATGGCTGTGGGGAAGTAGCTATTCCTGAACCTGGTCGTTGCAGTCTTCAGGCTCCTGTACCTTCTACCTGAAGGTAGCAGGGAGATGAGTGTGTGGCCAGGATGGTGTGGGTCTTTGATGATACTGCCAGCCTTTTTGAGGCAGCGACTGCGATAGATCCCCTCGATGGAAGGAAGGTCAGAGCCGATGATGGACTGGGCAGTGTTTACTACTTTTTGTAGTCTTTTCCTCTCCAGGGCGCTCAAGTTGCCGAACCAAGCCACAATGCAACCAGCATGCTCTCTACTGTGCACCTGTAGAAGTTAGAGAGAGTCAGGGAAAAAATTAATATTAAAATTCTGGAAAGGCCCTACAACCCCCACAATTAAAATGTGGATTGTGGAAATGTCGGAGACCCTACATCTAGAAAGAATTAGACTCGTCTTAATGGACAAGCAAGAACTTTTTGTTAAAATATGGGCTCCATTCATTGCCTATTTGAAGGGATAGAGTGGCCCAGCGCGAAAGCCCGACTGAAGCTTGAACTCAGGATTAGATGTAATTATATTTCATAACATATGAACTTATCTCCTATGACGTATTATAAGTAATTAATTCCACCTTTTTTTCTTTTTTGATATTGAAATTCTTCTTTCTTTCTCTTCTTTCTCTCTATTTTTCTTTTTCTATCTATATAAAAAAAACACTAGAAGCAGAATTAACTGACAATTGACAAATTTAATAATGTATGAATGATTGATGTATATGAAAAGTTTTTTCTTCTATTCTATTATAATATGTTACTCTACACTGTAATATGTTTGCTTCTAATAAAAAATTTATATCAGAGAAGTTAGAGAGAGTCCTCCTTGACAAAACGACTCTCCGTAATCTTCTCAGGAAGTAGAGGCGCTGATGTGCTTTCTTGATAATTGCATCAATGTTCTCGGACCAGGAAAAATCTTCAGAGATGTGCACGCCCAGGAATTTGAAGCTCTTGATTAACTGAATAACGCATAATATCAGGCCATTTGGCCCACCAAATCATCTGACCTATTGATTGTCCTTTCACATTATGTTAACTGTTCAATGCTATCCCACTTTCGCATCCACTCTCTGCATAGAAACATAGAAAATAGGTACAGGAGGAGGCCATTTGGCCCTTTGAGCCAGCACCAACATTCAATGCGATCATGGCTGATCGTCCGCAATCAATACCCGTGCCTGCCTTCCCCCCATACTAGTTAACTGGCCTCTGCATACTAGTGGCAATTTACAGAGGCCAGTTAACCTACACGCTAGCACGACTTTGGGATGTGGGAGATTGGAGGAAACGCATGTGATCACAGGGAGGACGTGCAAATACCACACGGACAGCACCCGAGACCAGGATCGAACCCTGGTCTCTGGTGCTGTGCGACAATGACTCTACCAGGCACTGATCTCGTCCCACTCAATGGGAGAAGCTACCTTAAAGGCAACCAACATCCCACATCACCCTGGTATTGTGCTCATCTCTACCATCAGGAAAAAGGTACAGGAGCCTGAAAACTCTAACCACCAGGTTCAAGAACAGCTAACGTCAGCAGCTATTGCATTTTTGGTGGCCTGTTAAATTGCAGCAAAAATGCCATTGTTCCATTGTCGTTGCCTATGACAATTAAACACTTCATCTTGGTTTCATGATCACTGATTGGATAAAATGTTGGTATGGTATTATCTTGATTATTTTAAGAAGTCTGGATTGAGAAGATGAGCCTAAATCGCACAGTGGAAATTCGAAAAATGAATTTATTTTTATTCTGGATTCACTAAAAGTGACCATAGCATTTTCAGCTAGTCAATTGAAACTCAGCTGGTTTACTTGTGTTCATTCAAGGACAGAAGCTTGCTGTTCTCGCCCTGTCTAATTTGTATGCAACTTTTGTCACAGGGTGTGCTTGACTCGTATATGACTCTAAATGTTTTAACAAGCCGCTCACTTAAAAATGGCCTTTCCCACAGTAAATTGGAATGAGAAATTAATGTGGAGGATTAAGGCCTTTTCAAAATATGTCAAGTCATGATTTGAAAATGCATAGCAAACTCTAATCTGTTTTCATTTGCCTAGATTACTAAAACTGTTTGAATAATTACAATTTTACTATATTTTCTAAAGATGTATTGTAGCGGCACCTAATGGTTAGGCCACTCCTCCTATGCGAACCCTCGGCAACCCTGGGAAAGAGTCACGAGATATATTGGGTGTGTCCCAGTATATAAGTCCTGACCTTCCCTCTCTCTCGTTCTCTGGCTCTTGCTCCTCCTCTGACTTCATGAGAGTGTCCTGCCACCGCAGCAGGAGCACAACAGAGCCCACGAGGCAACAGCCTCTCAACAACTACAACTGTTATGTTAGAGTGTTAAACGTCCATGTATTGTCAACTTACAATGCCTAAATAAAGCATCCTGTTATTCATGACGTTTGCACCTCTACAGTATATTGATTTACAACTTGCAATTCATTGAACTACAATACCGGAGTGAAATATAAATGAAAGGTGCCAGTTTGAATGATTAAAGCATTATTAATTAATTAATGCATGCAGGTACAGCAGGCAGTGAAGAAAGCGAATGGCATGTTGGCCTTTATAACAAGACGAATCGAATATAGGAGCAAACTTCTGCAGTTGTACAGAGCCCTAGTGAGACCACACCTGGAGTATTGTGTGCAGTTTTGGTCCCCTAATTTGAGGAAGGACATTCTTGCTATTGAGGGAGTGCAGCGTAGGTTTACAAGGTTAATTCCCGGGATGGCGGGACTGTCATATGCTGGAATGGAGCAGCTGGGCTTGTACACTCTGGAGTTTAGAAGGATGAGAGGGCATCTCATTAAAACATATAAGATTGTTAAGGGCTTGGACACGCTAGAGGCAGGAAACATGTTCCCGATGTTGGGGGAGTCCAGAACAAGGGGCCACAGTTTAAGAATAAGGAGTTAGCCATTTAGAACGGAGACGAGGAAACACTTTTTCTCACAGAGAGTGGTGAGTCTGTGGAATTCTCTGCCTCAGAGGGTGGTGGAGGCAAGGTCGCTGGATGCTTTCAAGAAAGAGCTAGATAGGGCTCTTAAAAATAGCGAGTCAGGAGATATGGGGAGAAGGCAGGAATGGGGTACTGATTGGGGATGATCACATTGAATGGCGGTGCTGGCTCGAAGGGCCAAATGGCCTACTCCTGCGTCTATTGTCTATTGTCTATAATTGCAGTTTTGGTTGCACTGTTAGTCAGGATTCTAAATTTAAATTTTCTTCCATTTTCATGTAACAATTTCAGTCCAAAGTAATTCAAAATGTACAGTGCTCACTCGCAATTGGTTTAGATTACACACACTTGTAATGTAAGCCAATGAAAGTACATTTTTAAGACTTTTAGGAGCTGTCGGATGTAGATAATAAATATAGTTCTGAATGCATGCTACTGAAAATGTTAAAGAATCAGAAAAATATCTGCATTAAAATCTTTGCAGACCTTTTAATGTTTCAAATGTAATTTAAGAAAAATCATAATTTAATCAAATTTCTGTAAAAAGCTGAGACACTTGCAAGTGAGAAATGGTGGGCAACAATTGGTTTAGATTACAGATATTTGTAATGTGAACCAATTAAAGTACATTTTTAAGACTTGGTTAATTGCTGTTAACATGCATATTATTCTATCTAATGTGTTCCCAATATTCTTTTGGGAGGAATGTTGCATTTTGCTTCCAGGGTGCACATTCAATGTGCCTCTGCTTCCAGCCCTGCCTACTGGTGGTGATTAAAGGTTGAATTATACTTTTCACTGGTATTTTTCTGAAATGTTACAAAAATGAAGTCATGATTTGTGCCTTTAATCGCAGTTTACAAATAGAGTATTGAATGTCAGATCAATACATTGATGCTCCTAATTGAAGTTACCCTTGGTGGTGCTAACATGTCTCTTGGCTGGATGCAAAAGATGTAAAGCAGGAGTGTCTCATGGCAATAATTCCATGCACAATCAAACTAGGCTTATGCATCATTTTGGCAAGAAGGTGAACTACACTGCTCCATGGTTGATTGACTTCATAGTTTTTGGTGCTAAATTTGAGTAGGGAAATATATTAACATCTGGCAATCCCGTGTAATTATTCAGTTGGATTTTGCATCTAACCACATCAGTAAAGTTGAAATAATATAAATTGATTAAAGTACTTCTACTTTGTATTTAATGCTGAATTTTAAAACTCTGCTGCATTATGTTACTGGGATGTAGAAAATTGGAAAAAAAGGTGCAGGAGTAGGCCATCTAGCCCTTCGAGCCAGTACCGCCATTCAATATGGTCATGGCTGATCATCTAAAATCAGTACCCTATTCCTGCTTTTTCCCCATATCCCTTGATTCCTTTAGCCTTAAGAGCTAGATCTATCTCTCTCTTGAAAACGTCCAGTGAATAAGCGAGTTCGGTATTCTGAAAAACGCAAGGAATCATGGGATTGGTTAAAGGTCACTCGTGATCAACATTCTCGGCAACTGCTGCTGCATGTATACAGACCTGCATTTCATCCATAGTCAGGATCGAACCCGGGTCTCCGGTGCTGCAAGCACTGTTGAAGTGCTACTGGACCGTCCTCGTCCCCTCCTGTGTCCCATCCCTGTCCGGGGCTAACTCCAGCTCAACTCTGCCTGTCCCGCCAGGTTAACCGACTGCCCTGGACTGACGGGACACCGGGCCGGAGCAGTGAAGTTGGCATTTCTTCTCCGCACTGGCTGCAACCCTGGGCCGCCACTGCAACGGGCCAGTGTCCTGTTAGTCCAGGGTCACCCCGGACATATCCGGCCGCCCCCAGACAGGGGTGGGACACTCTGGAGGGGACGGGGACGGTTCAGTAGCAATTCAACAGCGCTTGCAGCGCCGGAGACCGTCTTCAATCCTGACTATGGTTGAAACACGTGTCTGTATTCATGCAGCAGCTCAGCTGCCGAGAATGTTTATCGCGAGTGACCTATGACCTGGGCATGCGCAGCCAGAATACCGAACTCGCTTATAGGCCTCCACAGCCTTCTGTGGCAGAGAATTCCACAGATTCACAACTCTCTGGGTGAAGAGGTTTTTCCTCATCTCAGTCCTAAATGACCTACCCCTTGTTCTTAAACTGTGACCACTGGTTCTGGCCTCACCCAACATCGGGAATATTTTTCCTACATCTAAGTTGTCCAATCCTTTAAGAATTTTATGTGCTTATATGATGCCCTCTCATCCTTCTAAATTCCAGCGAATGCATGCCCAGTCGACACATTCTTTCATCATACGTCATATGTGGAATTCATCATATGTGGGATTCTTTCACATAAATCAGAAATTATATACTTTGCTCCAGGGAGGAAGTAAGCACAAACTAATTGCTTCATATATGAAGGATAATTGAAGGGCAGTCAACAAAGCTTTTACATGCAGAGATGAGACCAATTGTTGTATCGAGAGCCTATGGTGAGTCATCCGGAAACCTCACACTATAGACAAATTCAGTAGTAAGTTCCAGATATTAACAATTTAGCTGGTGAAGCTTGGATTTGGTTTATGCACATCACGATATTATCAAACCTCTGATCTGCATATTTATAAAAGTTGTCATCTGCAAAAATAAAATATGATTAATCACAGATTTTTATGATTAATGATTGGGATGGTTACATTAATATCACTCTGTATCCATTGGATGTTATAATGTATACAGAGGTTTGGTTTGTCCATAAACAACACTCTACCTGCTGTTCGTTTGATTTGTTGACAGTAAAGGGTTTTGTTTTTAATTTTCTTCTCAAAAAGGGCCATTCATTGGTTAACTTGCCAAATCCATCACCCACCGTCTCACTTTAGACGGTATTGACTTTATTTAACTGAAAAGTAGAGGATAACCACGCTTACTGAAAATAAAATCAGTTTAGAAACATTTTTATGCATTACCAAATGTATAATACAAATAAAATGTGTATTCACAGCTTCAAAGTTAAGTACCACTGGTATATTTGTGTCTTTGTTTGCCTGGCTTATAATTTTGAAAATCAAAGCCTAATGTTTCAATAGACAATAGGTGCAGGTGTAGGCCATTCGGCCCTTCGAGCCAGCACCACCATTCAATGCAATAATGGCTGATCATCCACAATCAGTACCCCGTTCCTGCCTTCTCCCCATATCCCCTGACTCCGCTAGAGCCCTATCAAGCTCTCTCTTGAAAGTATCCAGAGAACCGGCCTCGCTCTGAGGCAGAGAATTCCACAGACTCACAACTCTCTGTGAAAAAGTGTTTTCTCATCTCCATTCCATATGCCTTACCCCTTATTCTTAAACTGGCCCCTGGTTCTGGACTCCCCCAACATCGGGAACATGTTTCCTGCCTCTAGCGTGTCCAATCCCTTAATACTCTTGTGTTTCAATAAGATCCTCTCTCCTCCTTCCAAACTCCAGAGTATACAAGCCCAGCCGCTCCATTCTCTCAGCATATGACAGTCCTGCCATCCTGGGAATTAACCTTGTGAACCTATGCTGCCTTCCTGTTTTTGCTACCAAAGTGGATAACCTCACATTTATCCACATTAAACTGCATCTGCCATGCATCTGCCCACTCACCCAACCTGTCCACTTCACCCTGCATCCTCATAGCATCCTCCTCACAGTTCACACTGCCACCCAGTTTTGTGTCATCTGCAAATTTGCTAATGTTACTTTGAATCCCTTCATCTAAATCAATGATGTATATTGTAAATAGCTGCGGTCCCAGCACCGAGCCTTGCGGTACCCCACTTGTCACTGCCTGCCTTTCTGAAAGGGACCCGTTAATCCCTACTCTTTGTTTCGTGTTTGCCAACCAATTTTCTATCCATGTCAGCACTTCATTTTCATTTGGTGCCTTCATCAAAAAGCTCAATGTCAGTTCTAAAACTTACTAATGAATCAGTAATTTTATAGCAGATAATGTTTGGTTAGTTTGCGTCACTGACTCTTTAAATCTGTTCAAGAACCTTGAACTTCAGGGCAAGGCTGAGAAAATGCATGAATAATTTAGTAAACCTGTTCCCATCCCTGTACTTTGGCATTAGCATAATCTTTTAGCTTCAACAGAAGGTGTCAATATAATTATAAAATATTACATCAATCGTAAGTACCATCAGATTAACAGTTGAATATGTACATATGTTTAGTATGGATGCTAATTGAATATTAATATTTAAGTTTCTGAAACGTGAAAACATCAAGGAACAAAAACAAAACATGGCTGCTGTTCTTGAGTTTGTGGACAAATGGGGCATCTTCAGTTGGTTGACTAAAGGCCCTGCATGTTGGTGGTTCTGTGGTTGCTAAGGAAACACTTGTTTTAGTGTGTTGTTTCCTATAGTGCAAATGAAGCGGAAACAGCTGTTGTTTAAGCTTTTAGTATGTTCAGATCTGCTTGCAAAGGAAACACAAATAATATAGTTAAAAATCATTTGATGGGTCTATCTCACAGACAGAAACCTTGTGTATTTCATTAGATTAAGTGTGAACTGGGAAGAACATCCAACCAGTACAAGTTTACATAGCTTTCATATCTGTTTCCCTTGTCCGTTTTATTAATTAGCTCCTTGTTTGAATGTTGTGGTGTTTTGGGTTCCATTTCTATTTTCTAGACAATTTGGTAATTTGTCCAGGTGAATCTTAAAGTATCCTCTAGATTTGTCTGCCTAAACAAATTGCCGTAGATGAGTCTGAAATTAGTGTGATACAAACCTTCAGATAATTTAACTTGCACCATTGCGATATCTTAAACATGAATATATGATCAGGAATGGAAAATTTAAATTGTTTAAATGGAAAATATTGGCATTACACAATGATCCAGTCATAATAAAAATCTTAGAACTAAACTCAATCTTCATTATAGTTGTGCAGGACATTGATGATGCTGCACTTAGTATTGTGTTCAGTTTTGGTCACCCTTTTTGAAGAATGTTGTGAAGCTCGAAAGAGTGCATTGATGATTTCCAAGAATATTGCCCAACGTGAGGCTATAGGGAGAGGTTGGGAAAGCTCAGACTTTATTTCTTGGGTCACAGGAAGCTGAGGGGTAATCTTATAGACATGTATAAGATCATGAGGGGAATAGATAGGGTGAATCCAGAGTAGGGGAATCAAGAACTGGAGGACTTGGGTTTAAGGTGAGAGGGGAAAGATTTAAAAGGAACATTTTAAAAGGCTGGTGGGTAAATGGAATGAGGAGCCAGATGAGGTTGTTGAGGTAGGTACTATAAACACATTTAAAATGTATTTGGACAGGCACATGGATAGAAAAGGTTTAGAGGGATATGGACAAAACACAGGCAAGTGGGACAAGAGGCATCTTGGTGGGCCTTGGGCCAAAGGGCTTCTTGTTTCTGTACTGTGTGACTGATTTGCACGCTACACAAGTGTGTTTTAAAAAGGTATAATAAGACTAAGTTTTAACAAATTGTGAAATGAATATTAGCTTATCTCTGCTTCTGTGTGCAACATTGATGATCACTTGAATATGACTAGACTTGGCAGACAAAGACAGCAGTACAAAGAGCACAACAATATTCAGAACTCCTGAACAAATGATACTTTAGAGCAGGGGTCGGCAACCTTGTTCTGCATAGGAGCCGGGACGCATGTCTGTGAGCAGATGGCAGGCCACATCTATCACGTGTACACATGGATCCCGCCCCGGATGGCAGGCATCAAATCGCCTTGTCTACCTTCAATTTTTCCAGCATCTGCAGTTCTTTCTTAAATGTGTTCACAGAAGGTGCGCGGCCATGCCAGCGGCTTTGCGCAGGATGCAGTACAGCCAGAGCTCGGCCGCGCTCGGGGAGGCGCACAGGGGGACGCTCGTCTGTGCTTGGGGTGGGGGGGGGCAGCGCTCGGCGGGCCGGATGATTACGGGGGGAAAAATCCGCCTGCGGGCCATATTCGGCCCGGGAGCCGTAGGTTGCCGACCCCAGCTTTAGAGGTTCAGAATGGTGGCTTAACTGCCAAGTTTGTGCATTTCATAGAACATATTTCACTGTAACCTTCAGTTGTAAAGACCTTGATATTAAAAATGAATCCAGATTAAGTATTGATCTCTGCTTTTAGCCACATTCAAACTTGACCTTAAATTTTAAGTATGTACATAATCTGGTAAGTATTCAGGGGGTGCTGCTTTGACAGAGGTACCTTGACAGAAGACATTGTGCAATGATCACTTTTTTAATAATCAAATTGTGTGCTGTATTCTACAATTGACCTTCCCTCTTTTACTGCATGCCCATACTAATTGGCCTCTGTGCTCCCTAATCCTCTTCTGAGTAGACTAATTGCAAAGCAGCGGAAATAAAAAAATAATTCACTATAATTAAGAAAGAAATGGATGTACACCACAGGAATGCCAAAAATAATTATCTCTTAACTATTTTAGTACAAAATCGATGTTGGTTTATTGTGAAGCGAACCGAGATACAGTGAAAACGTTTCATGTACTATGTGTCTTTGAAACGTCTCCAGGTTTGCGGATGACACAAAGCTGGGTGGCAGTGTGAGTTGCGATGAGGATGCCATGAGGCTGCAGATTGACTTGGATAAGTTGGATGAGTGGGCAGATGCATGGCAGGCAGTATAATGTGGATAAATGTGATGTTATTATCTAAATGGTGTCGGATAAGGAAAAGGGGAGGTGCAATGAGATCTGGGTGTGCTTGTACATCAGTCACCGAAAGTAAGCATGCAGGTACAGCAGGCAGTGAAGAAAGCTAATGGCATGTTGGCCTTCATTGTGAGAGGATTTGAGTTTAGGAGCAAGGAAGTCCTACTGCAGTTGGACAGGGCCCTGGTGAGAATGCACCTGGAGTATTGTGTGCAATTTTGCTCTCCTAATTTGAGGAAGGACATTATTGCTATTGAGGGAGTGCAGCGTAGGTTCACGAGGTTAATTCCAGGGATGGCAGGAATGACATATGATGAAAGAATGGGTCGACTGGGCTTGTATTCACTGGAATTTAGAAGGATGAGAGGGAATCTCACAGAAATAGATAAAATTCTTAAAGGATTGGACAGCCGATGTTGGGTGAGTCCAGAACCAGGGCTCACAGTTTAAGAAGGGGTAGGCCATATTGGACTGAGACAAGGAAAAACTTCTTCACCCAGAGAGTTGTGAATCTTTGGAATTCTCTGCCACAGAAGGCAGTGGAGGCCTATTCATTGGGTGTTTTCGAGAGTTAGATTTATCTCTTGGGGCTAAATAAATCAAGGGATATGGGGGGGAAAGCAGGAATGGTGTACTGATTTTAGATCGGCCATGATCATATTAAATGGCTTGAAGGCCTGAATGGTCTACTCTTGCACCTATTTTTCTATGTTTCTATCCAGTCAAATCATACCATGCATGCATACAATCAAACTTCACAGAAGTATAATAGAGAAAAGGGAAGAATTACCTGAGTGCAGAATACGCTGTTACAGCATTGTTAGAACTACAGAGAATGTGCAGATTTTAAAAAAAAAAGGTGACATGGTGGGTTGGGAGAGCAGGACAACACCCTTAGCTTTAAGAGGTCCATTTTATAGGCTAATAACAGCAGGGAAGCTGATAAGTGAGAAGAGGGAATGACTGAGGTGTAAATGCGTCATATTTGTGGTTACATCTACAATTCTCTGAAATCACTTGTGATCTCTGCAATTCCTTAAAGTAAAGCTGTGGCGAAGCATCTCAGTAGGGCACTTTCCACAGGACATCTGTACCATTCAGCACCATTGAATCTGAGACATGTACACCACACCATTTCCTGAAGTCGTAACTCCTTCATCTTAATAATAATAATAATAATAATAAATTTTATTGATGGGCGCCTTTCAAAAATCTCAAGGACACCTTACAAAGTTTAACAAATAGTAGAAACATGTAAGCAGAATGAAACAAATAGTAAAGACAACACGAGTACACAAATTAAAGAGAGAATTCAATCCAAAAACAAAAATCAAAAACACAATATGGAAGAGAGAGCAGCGGCTGCTAAAGCGCGCCAGCGTCCACTCTCCCTTCCGGCAGCCATCTTGGACATAAAATAAAATATCATTAACACACAAAAATCATCCCCCCACAATGATTACCACTGTGGGGGAAGGCACAATGTCCAGTCCCCAACCCCAGTTCACCCAAAGTCAGGCCTATTGAGGCCTCCACAGTTGCCTCTACGGAGGCCCGATGTTCCTGGCCGTTCTCACCGGGTGTTGTTGCCCCGGCGTCGGGAGAGTCCTCGCAGCGGCTGGGCCACCTGGAGCGGCAGGTTTCCTACCGGAGTCCATGGCACCTGAAGCCAACAAGGCCGCGCCGATTTGGAGCTCCGAGCTCCCGATGTTAGGGTTGGCGCCGCCGCTCCGCGGTCCCGCAGCCCGGAGGTGTTGAGCTCGGCGGTCCAGCTCACCGGAGCTCCAGCGCGTCGATCCAGCGCGGCAACCCAGGCAAGGTATCGCCCGCTCCACTCCGCGATAGCGCTCCAGCGCTGTGCCGCCACCGAAGCTGAAGGTGCTGGGCAGTCCCGGCAGGGCAGTCCCCGCCAGGAAACGCCACTCCACGCCGCTCCATGCCCGTTGGTAGGCCGCAAGGACGGGTCGACGGGGCAGCCCGGAGAAAAAGCTGCCTCACCGACCAGGTAGGGACCTAGAAATAGTTTCCCCATTACCCCCCCACATTAAAAGTCAAAATTCCCCATAGACAAAAACAAGAAAAAAACTAAAAACTAAGTTTTAAAAAAAAGTAAAAAAGTGAATTTAACGGGCGGCTTGTTAGCATGAGGGGGGTGCTGTTATCTTGACACCATGTTGCTCTGCTTTCTATCCTTCCAATACTCTGTATCATCATTGTTTGAAATCTGGCCCATGGCTGGACATCATCTGCAACGATATAAATGGAGTTGGAGCAGAATTTGGCTGCACAGTATATAGTAGGGAGTATTATAAGGAGCTGAGAATGCATCTTTGTGGGGCACCAACGTTGAGAATTATCGTGGAAGATATTTTGTCACCTAATTTATGGGTCAGGATGTCGAGGATCCATTTGCAGAGGGTGGTACTGAATCCCCAATCCAGGAATTTGGAGAGGAATTTGGTTGGAATTTTGGCATTTGAAGTATGAGGTATAGTCAATAATTAGGAGTCTGATGTAGGTGTCCTTGTTATCCAGATGTTCCAGAGATGAATGTAGGGCCAGGGAGATGGCATCTAGGCTAGACCTGTTGTAACGGTCTTCCAGCTGGTCAGCACAGGTTTTGAGGCCAAGCTTCTGGAGGGTATCAACCCGAAGTGTCATCTGTCTATTCTCTCCACAGATGCTGCATGATCTGCCGAGTTGTTCCAGTTCAATATTCCAGCACCTACAGTTATTGTCTCCATTCTTGGGGTTGGTCTGGTTGAAGTCACTGGTTATTATGAACCAGACCTCTGGGTACTTTTTCTTTGTGACAGTTCTAGTTAGGTATACAAATAAGACAGTGGTCATCTGAAGATAAATAAAATGTATATATTTATTGTCTCTTCTGCCTGGTCATAATGAACAATGGTTTTCTAAATTCCATACTTAACCTCACTTGTTAACAATCATGACTGCTTGTGCTTGCAAGTTAGTTCCCGGCCATGTCTGGACTATATGTTGGGACTATGCAAATCTATGTATTGGTGTAGAACAATAATAAAGATTTAGTTGATTTTATCCTATCTGAAAAATTCCAATATTGAGGAATTAATCTCAATGGCCACAAGTCTCTCGTCAAGAACTGCTGGTAAGATTATGATTCTATGTAGGAAGCTGTCAAGGTAGCACAATTAATGTATACAATAAGATTATTTGTTGGACAAATGTTTTGCCTTCTCGGCCTTTGAAATATGTGCTCAGTCAAGGCAAAATTTTATTTCAGCATTTTTCATTTAATTTAATAAATAATAATTTAAACGTGCAGGATGCCAAAGCTGGTTGTTTGGTTTAAATATTCAGTCTCAAACTGTGAGCTATAGGATACTGGGCTGAATGCTTATTCCAAAGAGTGTAGGAAAGTAAATGAATTTGGACATCTCCCTGGGTGATGTTCTCAGCGCCAAAGATGCCCTTTAAATTCCTGTATAGAACAACACAGCACATGTCTGTGGCGACCATGATGCTAGTCTAACTAATCCCATTGGCTTGCACATGTCTGTATGCTTCTATTACCTGCCTGTTCGTGTGTCGGTCTATCTGTCTCTTAAATATTGTTATCGTATCTACTTCTACCATCTTCCCTGGCAACGGAGAGAAAATCTTATTGTTTTGTGAGTGATCAAGATCAGGCACGTCAAAGCCAAGAGTGAATTGTCTCAACCATATTTTGCGGGAGTATTGCAAATTGAATTTTCTCACCTTTGAACGGGAAACAAGAACGCTTGTCGTTTTCCTTATTCCTACAGAATTCCTGGAAGAGCATGAGCTTCTCTTGGGAAAAGTTTGGAAATGTGTTTTCCAATGTAGAAGGGAAAAAATGTTTGACCAATTTATTGTATTTCTTTGAGGAAATCCCATCAGTTTAGAGGGTTATCAGCCAAGTGTAGATGGGGCATGTTGGTCGGTGTGGCAAATTGGGCAAAGGGCTTGTTTCCACACTGTATGACTCTGACGCTGTGTAAATTACAGTTGTGGAGGCATCAAAGGTAAATTTGGTAGAAGGGCATAAGGTAGCCAAAAAATGTAGGAGGTTGAGTTTACAGACTAACAGAAGGCAATTGAAATATAATGTCGGGAGATGCAAATTTGTGCATCCTATTTTAACACCCCTAGACCATTTTGGGTTATTTTTTGGCATTTGCACGGGGTGTCAGTACCATTCCCATAGCTTGCATTGTATAGTCTTGGTCTCCACGCTTTAAGGCACGATTACAAGTCATCAGTTTGAAACATTAATAGCCCTGTCTCACGGTGCGAGTCCACCCACGAGTGATCCCGAGTGAAAGAAAAAAATCAAACTCATGTTTTCTACGAGATTCCAAGTTTATGTTCACGAGTTTAAACGAGTTCCCACGTGTATGTCTAAGTTTGCCGTTTACTTCTCATTTCTGCGATGTACCAAGTTCCTCTCCCGAGTTACTCTTGAGCCAACAACGACTACCGCCGTGTGGAAAAATCATCACATGGTAAAAATGATGTCATGCAGTTTTTTTTCACTATGAAAAGCCTCCCATGTTTAAATTTCTTAGGGTTACGGAATCAAGGGATATGGGGAGAAAGCAGAAACGGGGTACTGATTTTGGATGATCAGCCATGATCATATTGAATGGCAATGCTGGCTCGAAGGGCCGGATGGCCTACTCCTGCACCTATTTGCTATGTGTTTATACCTTTTAAATGTTTTGACATGCGTTTCAGGATTCCAGCATCTGTCTTTTCCAATATCCCTTTCCCTGTATTTCTCTTGGGCTTTTCCTCCATCTGCCAGTCCATCTGAGTGTAGATATGAAGTTCTTCTTGGCTGTCCAACTGTATGTGTGGACTTTCCATTAAAAGTCATCCATGATCATTATCCCACAATCCTTCAGGTGTTTTTGCTACTCATTTCTCATCATGGGTTCATACAACACAGAAACAGGCTCCTCCGCCCACCATGTCCATTCCAACCATAGCCTTCCTGACCGTTATTCGAGTTCTGGCCCATATACTTTGTAAATCTGCATCCGTCGCGTTCTCAGATTACGACTACAGTACTTACTGGGTTGAGAAAAAAAATCATCAGATGCCCTCTAACCAGTCTGAAGAAGGGTTTCGGCCCGAAACGTTGCCTATTTCCTTTGCTCCATAGATGCTGCTGCACCCGCTGAGTTTCTCCAGCATTTTTGTGTACCTTTGATTTTCCAGCATCTGCAGTTCCTTCTTTAACCCTCTATTCCACCTGCTGCTCACGTTAAATCTACGCCCTTTGATGAGTTCAATTCATCTGATTATTGTCTGTCCTCATTCATTTCATTATACGTTCACTTGAGCAGCGTGTGTCACTGCTCCAGGGACCCGGGTTCGATTCTAACCTCCGGTACTATTTTATGGAGTTTCCCCCAAGTGCTCCCTTTTGCTCCCCGCACGCTGCTTTGTTGTATGAATGCTCCCCGTAACACCTGCTGTGTTGTATGAACCCATTACTCGATGAGAAATGAATGGCAAAAACACCTGAAGGACTGTCACCTTCCCCCAATGTGTCGGTGAGTGGTCGAATGGGGCTCAGGTGGGAAATTGATGTGAATGCGGGCAGAAATGAGTTTGAGGTAAATGAGTGTTTGACGGCTGGCTCAGTGGGCAGGAGGGCCTGTTTCTACCCTTTGGAACATTTTCACCAGCTGTGTGCGCTGCCATACGCGAAGCTTCGCTATTTGTAAAGGTTTCTTGTCTAATGAACTTTTTTTAAACTCACTGAACCCGAGTTTTGGGATTTTTCAATATATAGGCTGACGGTTAGTACATTTCTCACCCCTGTTTATTCATCGCTCGGCAGACTGTATTTCGGGGATCTCGCCTCAAACCTGTATCATTGGCCACGTTATCATATCCTGCACTGTTTTATCTGTGACTGTGGATGGCAGTGAACGACCCCAAAGGATATTCCCCTTCGTGTTGGTAAAGTTTTGCAATTGGTTTATTTTTCACATAAAGGCGATTTATTTTTAAGAGTTGGTGTGGATCATTTCATTTTCAAATAATCTTATTCAAACAAGAGATGGACACAAAAAGCTGGAGTAACTCAGCGGGTCAGACGGCATCTCCGGAGAAAAGGAATAGGCGACGCTTCGGGTCGAGACTCTTTTTTTCAGTGATGCTGCATGACCCGCTGAGCTACTCCAGCTTTTTGTGCCTGTCTTCGGTGTAAACCACCATCTGCAGTTCCTTCCTACACTTATTCAAACAGGAATGCATTCACTCCCCCACCCTCCCCGCCCCACATAATGCATCAAACCTCTGAAGCAGTAATGTGAAAGGCACATAAACAAGGGAAGTGACCTGCCCTTGGAAATCTGGAAATATTGGTTGTTGGTCGCTCTATTCCAAAGGCCAAGGTGAGATTCCCACAGGTGTCTCCAGCATCAGGCAGACATGGCGAACCTTTTTTTACTCACCTTTTTTTTTCTCTCTCTGTCCAGCTGCCGAGTTAACTCAACGGGTCATGCAACGGTGATGTTTGAAGGAAGGAAGTTTGGAAGGAAGGAATTGCAGATGCTAGTTTAAACCAAAGATAGACACGGGCCAGGCAACATCTCTTGAGAAAAGGAGTAGGCGACGTTTCGGGACGGGACCCTTCTTCAGGCTAAGACCCAGCCTGAACAACGATCTCGACCCGAAACATCACCTATTTCTTTTCTCCAGAGATGCTGCCTGACCAGCTGAGTTAGTCCATCATTTTGTGTCTATCTTTGGTTTAAACTAGTATCTGCAATTCCTTCCTTCAAACTTTTAGAGCAGTTTGTTTCAAGAAACAATCCTTCCAAAATTGCTCAAACTTGTTGCATTTGCCTCTTTAATTTGAGATGAACCACATTAAGATTGCAACTCGCTTTCCAAAGAAAACCAGGACAACTCAATGAAGCTGCATCAACTCAACATTGTCCTGCATTGAATGTTTGGTTTGATTGAGCTGCATCACTAAAACTGATCCGTGCCCTTCCCTTTAGTAATACTAAAAGCCATGCTGTGCTAAGGCAACGGGTGTCCATTTGAACTGCATTTGTTCAAGGTCTGGAATCAATCATTGAAAGGCATAACTCACTGAAAATGAATTGCTAGATCACTGTTAAATTTCCCATTAAGATCTGACTAATCTTCAACATTTCACTTCTGGCATTCAGGCCAAACCCACGAGTTACTTACGAGTCACTACGGTAAACTCACAGGCTACTACGGTATTACAACAAGTTTAAAAGTTTCAAATTTTTCCTTCAAGAGTAAATTTTACTCATGGAAATCTTTCAACATGTTGGAAAATTTTCACGAGTTAACAAGTTTCCCGAGTACCTGCCGTTAGCGTTACGAGTCGATAAGTTACGTCCACGAGTTCCGACGTTCCTGCTACGTTAATTCTACGTGATTACCACGAGTTTGATTTGTTTTTAACTCGGGATCACTCGTGGGTGGACTCCCACCGTGAGACAGGGGTTTAACTCTGTTTCTGTTCCACAGATGCTGCTTGATTTGTTAAGATTTTCCAGCATTTTATATTTCTTCCCCAGCACCTGCAATATTATGCTTTGTGTTCCCAAGCTATCCCTGTTCTCTCTCACTTTGGAGGTTCCATGTTCAGGCACTAACACATTTACAAAGAAGAAATGAAAGCAAGACAAGCTGTCGGTTTCCCAGAAATGTAGAAGGGAAAAAATGTTTGACCAATTTATTGGATTTCTTTAAAATGTTTGACCAATTTATTGGATTTCTTTAAAAGAAATAGGATAGGCTGGTTTAGAGCATTTTAAAACTAGTTTGTTTTTTTTTGCTTTCATGAGCTTTTTTTAAACTGCTCCGATAATCACCATTAGGCGGATTTGGCCGTGGTGTTTGATATAACAATTTTTTAGCCACAAAGTGGGATAGGGATAATTTGTACATGGAAGAAGCAGATATATTCAGGTTCCATTAGGCAAATGTAAATAACAAATACAATGTATAAGTAGGGCTTTATTTTATTTTTATGTGACAAAAGCATAAAAATCCCTTTCGGCCACTTTGGAAGATCTTTTTTTGTTCACCAATACACATCATGCAAAATCTGTGGCAAAATTGTTTTGATTTTCAAAATGTTCATTTAAGCTACTGGAGACTTCCACATTATGGAGTGGTTGTGTTCCCAGTAAACTTTGTATTGTAACTTTCCACCACACAAACCCTTTTTCCTATAGAATCCCATATTATAAGTGGAGAAGCATTCCTTAAGGATGTTTTTCTCTCAACGATAATGATAGTATCAGATTGCCTTGTCTAAAACAAATCTCTTGAATGGCAACAGCTGCATTTGGAGGCAAGTGACTACAGATGCTCTAACGGGGGGAGGGGGCAAATTAGCAGATACAATGCAGATACTGGTTTACAAAAAAATGATACAAAGTACTAGAGTGACTCAGCAGATTGGGCAGAATCTCTGGAGAACCCACCCATATTCTCCGGAGATGCTGCCTAACCCACTGAGTTACTCCAGCACTGTGCCTTTTTTTGAGGTTAAAATAACAAGGGAAGAACTTTCTGGGGGAGATGAGGTGAAACTGCTAGAGAACAAAATGAACCTTCATGCCTAAAAATAAATAGCACATTACCTACAAATGTGTCAAGAAATGCAAGCTGAAAGCGATGATAATGCACAAAATTAGGTTATTTCACATTTTGATTTTATTCATATTTTTGTCTACATAAATTCCACAAGGAAGTTTTATTCTGTATTTTGGGATTTTGGATAGTGAATTGTCAATTCAATAGGGGTGAATTTAAATAAACTGAACAGCTGTAACCCAGGGGTCGCTTAATCCAATTTGAAGGATGCACAAATCAGTGGGATAAATCTGGTGAAAATAACCAGAAGAGTAAAAGCACTGAAGGGGTGAAAGAAATTCCAGTTCAAATGAACAATGAAAAGCATGACCTGTAAATACCACAGAATTGTTATATCTCTGGTTACAAGCAAAGCAGCACGTCAAATTTCAGAGAATCAACACAGCCTACTCAATTCAATTGTTTTAATCCGGTCCTGATTTCTAGAGAGACAAATATTTTTTTTTTTAATTGTACACATTCTAAATTTGTTTGTGTAGTGTTGGTATTAGGAATCACCTAGAAATGCTGGTCAATGGGATAAGTATAAATAGGTAGTTTACTTTAGAGATACAGCATAGAAACAGGCCCATTGGTCCACCGAGTCTACGCTGATCACCTGCTCACCCCAGCTCTGTTATCCACTTACGCATTCATGCCCTACACATTAGGGGCAATTTACATAGGCCAATTAACCTACAAACCCGAATGTCTATGGGATGTGGGAGAAAACGGGAGTACCCGGAGGAAACCAAAGCAGCCACTGAGAAAATGCAAACTCCACAACAGACAGCACCTGAGGTCAGGATCAAACCCAGGTCTCTGGCACTGTGAGATACTTGGTCAGATACAAGGTGAACCAAGGGCTAAACCGCGCCAATCCCATAATGGATGAAGGGAGCATCTAAATATTGCTTCATAGCAATATTCTCAACGCCAACACCCACGATATCTGTTGTACCTTTTTTGCTCCAGGTGTTTGTTAATCTTGTGTAAATTACAGCTGTTATAAGAAACTAGGATTTTTGAGATTATGATCATTATCTGATTCAAAACATTTTCTCTTGTTAAAAGTTGGGTTAATGGGCATATCAAGCAACCTGTTGGATATTTAAAGAATCTTGCGTTGTCCTTCTGCAGACGAGCATTTCCTCATGTTTTTTTCCTCTTGGCTACAACCAAAATCTTTACTATATGAATATAAGATGGATGTTTGTATCTTACAGTGCTTGTATTAATTGATCAAATTGTGTTAAGGTAGGGAGCTTTTGCATTTTTCAGCTTGAAATTGTGCAATCTGGTGCATACTGTAGCGAGTCTTTTAACTTGCATATGAATGCAACATTTATGCTTTAAATTGGATTAGGTATGAATAAGGTTAGGCTAGATTACATTCCTAATTACATTCCACAATAGAGCCAGGCTCTGATCAACAGGTGCAGCACATGAATGACTGTATTCATATATGGAAATCAGATTATATTCATGCTGTTATGTATATATATAGAGAGAAAAACTCGGAGAAACAAAACAAAAGTCGGACTTCCATCACTGTTCTGCACAAATAAATCAATCAACCTTGTTCAAGAAGGAACTACAGATGCTGGAGAATCGAAGTTAGACAAAATTGCTGGAGAAACTCAGCGGGTGCGGCAGCATCTATGGAGCGAAGGAAATAGGCAATGTTTCGGGCCGAAACCCTTCTTCAGACGGTTTCAACCTTACCCTTTGAATATAGAAACAAGACAGAAATAATGCCACATATTCAATCTTATATGGTTCAATGAAATTAAGATATATATGTAAAAATATATATGGAAACAGGCCCTTCCGCCCACAAAGTCCACACCGACCAGCAATCTATCATACACCAATTCCATCCATCACGCCAGGGACAATTTACAGAAGCCAATTAACCTACAAACCTGCACTTCTTTCGGATAGGGGAGAAACCGGAATATCCAGAGAAAACCCATGTGGTAGTAAGGCAGCAACTCTACCACTGCGCCACCGTGCCACCCCATTAAATTATTTTTTCTGTAATATATTTATTATGGTGTCACGTGAATAAAGATGAACACATGATTCTGATTTCTGCCCTTAATTGGATAACACACATGTCCAGTCATTGTGTTTTATGCCTGGTTTTCAACCTCTTCAGGCTGAAGGTCTTGACTCGAAACATCATCCATTCTTTCTCTCCAGAGATGCTGCCTGCCCTGCTGCGTTTTTCTAGTTTTTAGTGTCTATCTTCAGTTTAAACCAGCATCTGCAATTCCTTCCTACACTATTTGTTAAGCAAAACAGGTCCTATTCTCATTATATAATTTTGTGATCAGCGTGAGAGCATGAGAATGTTGTGAAATGTGTGAGTCTCACGCTCAATGCGTGAGAGTTGGCAGCCCTGCTAATAATGCAAACATTTTATGCACGTTCCAATTGTTTGGACAAAAATCACTTATTACTGCTTTATAACAGTTAATTTACATTAAGACCATTTCAGAAATTATGGCAGTCAACAAAAAATCAACTGACAAATTAAAGCAAACTAAAAAAAATAACATGTTCCCTTTCCTGACTCTACCTCATAAGTACTTTAACGCTGTTAACAGATCAAAGGGATATTAATCGCAAGAATCAAAATGGGGAAAGTGAGGGCAGTTTTGCTTAAATGGTCATTCTAAGCCCATTCAGATCTGCATAGAGTCAGAGTTATACAACATGTACATGGCTGGCCCAATTTGTCCATAATGATCAAGTTGGCATTCTGCGTGCCCAGGGACTGGCTGCCGTTCCCAGATCAGCTCGCTGCAGGGACTGGCTGCAGTTCTCAGGTCGGCTCGCCTGCCCCGACCCCGTGAAAACGAATTGGAAAAAAAAACTTGTTTTTTTCGGGTTACGGGCCGGATTCGGCCCGTGTGCCGTAGGTTGCCGAACCCTGTCCTAGATGATTGGCCTCATTGTGGTCCCCCCCCATGTTTTACAACCAATTCACCTGGTTAATTCTATCTCCGGCTGCTTCATGTTGTCGGCGGCTGCACATCCAACCAAGAAAGAAGAAAAGAGAAGAGATGCGATGTCACTCACAGCCACCAACTGACGCGCTTCCCCAGACTGCACAGATCGCTGTGATGTGGCGCAAAAGAGACAAACTGCAGGGACTGAAGACAGCGGGAGAATTCTGTCATCAGCGTAAGCATTGGCTGAAATGCGTGACTCTCACGCTCAAAGCGTGAGAGTTGGCTGCCCTGTCTAAGGCCAGGATGTGACAACAGACACACAGGGAGACACATACACAAAGGAACACACACACGCGCACACACACACAGACACACACATGCAGACAGACAGACACACACAGGGAGACAGACAGACACACACACGGGGAGACACACACAAACACAGAGACACATACACACAGGGAGACACACACACAGGGAGACACACACACACGGAGACAAACAACAAACACGGGGAGAGACACACACAGGGAGACACACAGACACGCACACACACACGGAGACACACACACACGCACACACACGGAGACACACACACACAGGGAGGCACACACACACAGGGAGACACACACATAGGGAGACACACACACAAGGAGACACACACAGGGAGGCACACATACACACACAAGGAGACACACACAGGGAGACAGACACACAAGCACACACACACCTTTCCTTCCCCCTCGCTCCATCCTCCCCTTCCTCCCTCCTGCCCCCATCCTTCCCTCTTTCCCCCCCTCCCTCTTTCTCCACTTTCTCCTTTCCTTCCTTCATCCCCTTTCTACATTTCCTCCCCTGTCTCTCTTTGCCTCCATCCCTCCCTTTTTTTCTTTCCCTCTCTCTCTCTCTCTCTCTTTCCCCCCTCCCTCTCTCTCCCCAGCCGCCCAATGGGGAGTCTGGCGGGCACGGTGTAGCGTGGATTGGCGGCACTGGCGCTGCCTTGTGAGTTGGAGGGAGGGAGGGAGGGAGCGAGGCTGCAGCAGCGCTCACAGCCGGCACATAGAGCTGCTGACACCCGGCGGCTGCACATCCAACCAAGAGAGAAGAGACGCGACGTCACTCACAGCCGGCAACCGACGCGCTTCGCCAGACCGTGCAGATCCCTGGCATGCGGTGCAAAGGGACAAACTGTGCAGGGACTGAACTCAGCGTGAGAACTCGGTCATGAGCGTGAGGGCGTGAGAATTTGCTCCAAGGCGTGATTCTCAGGCTGAAAGCGTGAGAGTTGGCAGCCCTGTGTTTAGTTAAATCCTGAACAAGCTACCTGATACAGTGGTGGGTTATGGGAAGAAGGCAGAAAATGGGATTAGGTGGCAGAGATCAGCCATGATTGAATGGCAGAGTAGACTCGATGGACTGAAAGGCCTTATTCAACTCCTGTCACTTGTGAATTTGTGGAATGTGTGATAGGTGCTTAAAATAGGAGAGGCTTAGGATAGAGGCCTTCATGTGGGCAAAAGAGATTAGTGTAGATGGGAATCATGATTGGCATGGATGAATTGGGCCGAAGGTGCCCTTTTTATGTGCTTAATGCATCTATAATTGTATGAATAATCTGCTAAACTGTTTTGTAAAAACAGTGAAATATTTTATTGATCGTGCGCTGACATTTGACCAGTCCAAAATGACTATACTCTTGGAAAATGTAAACATGGTGAACTGATTATTTTATACTTGGTTGTATTAAGGTTTTATTAAGTGTCTGAATTAATTAGTTGACAGATGTTAGAATATTTAATTTAGTTGGCAGGTGTCCATCAAACAAGCATAGTTTCTGCTGTTGTAAATATGACTGATTTTAACTTATTGATAACAATCACAACAAATGCAATATGTTGTCATATTTGTCATGGGAAAGGTGTATTAAAACACTACCTGCTACACTGAAAGATTTTCAAGATTCTCATCGTAAAAGACAATATTTTCACCTGATTGAGGCTGCAAATTATTTTGACAGTTCAGGCTCTTTCTGGACTAATACATTTTCCAAAACCGGTAACTGCCAGCTCCAGTCAGGACCATGGGGTGGAAGATTGCAACCTTCACGTGGTCCGCCCTGTTTCGACGAATGCAATCAACCCGGCGTGCACAATCAAATAGAACAAGTTGTCCTACAACTTTAGGCTGTGCACGCCATACGCAAGAAGAAGTCAGGACCATCTATACTTCTTCATGGTCCCATTTAGTCTATCTGCAAACAAACTATTTTGAATGATGTACAAGTTAAATGTATGTCAAAACTCTTAAACAAGTAGAAAATCATTTTTAAAAAGCTGGCCATTCAACTCCTCAAGCCTTTTTCCAGCACAAAGTGTGTCTCCCTTAAAAGATATTTGTATATACCAAAACCGTGATAACTTATTTCTACTTGACGAGCTGGAAGTTGGCAGTTATCCTTCTCTAGATCGTCAGTCCAGGAGAGGGCTGACGAATTTCTTCACCAATCTGAAGTGGCTGTGCACCATAATCTGCAATGTGCATCATATTCTCCCTGAAGGCCAAATACAATTGACCACTTTGTCAACAAATAGACCAGCATAAATTAAGGAACACTAACCTCAAGTTATGCCTGGGTGTGTGTTCCTGAAAACCACCGTGTAAATTGACACCTCATAACTGGAGACTTTAACTCTGTTGAAAGTCAAGTCAAGTGAGTTTATTGTCATGTGTCCCTGATAGGACAATGAAATTCTTGCTTTGCTTCAGCACAACAGAACATAGTAGGCATTGACTACAAGGCATTCTATGAATATATACACACATGAATCAATATACTGATAAAGTGCAAATAACAGTATTGGCTAATAAAGTTCAGTGTTATGTCCGAGCCAGGTTTAATAGCCTGATGGCTGTGGGGAAGTAGCTAGTCCTGAACCTGGTCGTTGCAGTCTTCAGGCTCCTGTACCTTCTACCTGAAGGTAGTAGGGAGATGAATGTGTGGCCAGGATGGTGTGGGTCCTTGATGATACTGCCAGCCTTTTTGAGGCAGCGACTGTGATAAATCCCCTCGATGGAAGGGAGGTCAGAGCCGATGATGGACTGGGCAGTGTTTACTACTTTTTGTAGTCTTTTCCTCTCCAGGGTGCTCAAGTTGCCGAACCAAGGCACGATGCAACCGGTCAGCATGCTCTCTACTGTGCACCTGTAGAAGTTAGAGAGAGTCCTCCTTGACAAACCGACTCTCCGTAATCTTCTCAGGAAGTAGAGGCGCTGATGTGCTTTCTTAATAATGGCATCAGTGTTCTCGGACCAGGAAAGATCTTCAGAGATGTGCACGCCCAGGAATTTGAAGCTCTTGACCCTTTCAACCATCGACCTGTTGATATAAACGGGACTGTGGGTCCCCATCCTACTCCTTCCAAAGTCCACAATCAGTTCCTTGGTTTTGCTGGTGTTGAGGGCCAGGTTATTGTGCTGGCACCATATGGACAGTTGCTCGATCTCTCTTCTATACTCTGACTCATCCCCATCAGTTATACGTCCCACAACAGTGGTGTCATCAGCGAACTTGATGATGGAGTTCGCACTATGTCCGGCTACGCAGTCATGAGTATAGAGTGAGTACAGCAGGGGGCTGAGCACGCAGCCTTGAGGTGCTCCCGTGCTGATTGTTATCGAGTCTGACACATTTCCACCAATACGAACAGACTGTGTTCTGAGAGTGAGGAAGTCGAGGATCCAATTGCAGAGGGATGCGCAGAGACCCAGTTCTTCGAGTTTGGTAACCAGCTTGGAGGGGATGATTGTATTAAATGCCGAGCTGTAATCGATGAATAACAGCCTGACATATGAGTTTTTGTTGACCAAGTGGTCCAGAGCGGAGTGGAGGGCCAGCGAGATCGCATCCACCGTTGATCTGTTGTGGCGGAAAGCGAACTGCAGTGGGTCCAGGTTTTTGTCGAGGTAGGAGTTGATCTGCGTCATGATCAACCTCTCAAAGCACTTCATCACCACAGGTGTTAGTGCCACAGGTCGATAGTCATTGAGGCATGTCACCTTACTCTTCTTGGGCACTGGTATAATTGATGCCCTTTTGAAGCAGGTGGGAACCTCAGACCTCAGAAGTGAGAGGTTGAAAATGTCCGTTAAAACTCCAGCCAATTGGTCCGCACAGGTTTTTAGAACACGACCAGGTATACCATCAGGTCCAGGCGCTTTTCGAGGGTTCACCCCTCTGAAGGATTTCCTGACGTCGGCCTCTGTGACTGAGACTGAAATACCATCACAGCGAATGGGCGATCGGCAAGGCACGATAAGGTTCTCCCTATCAAAGCGTGCGTAGAACGCATTGAGCTCATCAGGGAGTGATGTTTCGCCAACATTCGAGCTGCCTCCTGATTTTGACTTGTAAGAGGTGATTGCATTCAGGCCCTGCCACAGCCGCCGAACATCTGTCTCTTCCTCCAGTTTGGAGCAGAAGTCCCTTTTGGCCTTTTTGATGGCCTTACCAAGGTCGTATCTGGACTTCTTGTAGGCCACTGTATCATCAGACATGAATGCCCGGTGTCTGGACTTCAGAAGAGTGCGGTTCTCAAAGTTCATCCAAGGTTTCTGATTGGGAAACGCTCGGAAGGTTTTGGTGGGGATGCAGTCCTCCACACACTTTTTAATGAAGTCTGTAACGACTGTGGCGTATTCGTTCAGGTCCGTTGCCGAGTCCTTGAACATTACCCAGTCTACAGACTCCAAACAGTCCTGGAGTTGTTCCTCTGCCCCCCCTCCCCCCCCCCCCCCGACCAGCTCTGTACTGTCCTCACCTCTGCGGGTGCGCTCTTTAATTGCTGCCTGTAGGCAGGAAGAAGCAGCACCGCGGTATGGTCGGATTTACCGAAGTAAGGGCGAGGGATAGAGCGATAGGCATTCTTGATGGTGGTGTAGCAGTGGTCGAGGGTGTTTGGTCCTCTGGTGCAGCAGGAGACATGTTGGTGGAAGTTAGGGAATGATTTCTTTAGGTTTGCCTTATTGAAATCCCCGGCTATGGTGGTGAAAGTCTCGGGTTAAGACGTCTGGTGTTTGTTGACCACGAGGTGCAGCTCCTCCAGTGCCAGACGGACATCTGCCTGGGGTGGGATGTAGACCGCGGTCATGATGATGGAGGTGAATTCCCTTGGGAGGTAGAAGGGACGGCAATTCACCGCCAGATGTTCGAGGTTTGGAGAGCAGGAGTTGGACAGGACTGCCACGTCTGAGCACCACGCAGAGTTGACCATGAGGCAGACGCCCCCTCCTCTCCCTTTCCCAGATGCCAGTGTACGGTCCATACGGTGGATGGAGAACCCTTCAGGCTGGACCGCTGAGTCTGGGGAGCTGGGGGTGAGCCATGTCTCTGTGAAACAGAATACAGAGCATTCCCTCAGCTCCCTTTGATAAAGCAGCCTTGCCCTTAAGTCCTCCACTTTATTTTCAAGGGACTGTACGTTGGCCAGTAGGATAGTAGGGAGAGGGGGCCGAAGTCCCCTGCGCTTCAGTCTGACCTGAAGTCCTGCCCGTCGGCCACGTTTCCGGACACAATGGAGGCTTCCCCTTTGTTTCCAGGTACTGAGTTTACTGTACCTGCTGTTTCTGCGGACCTGCGCTGGAACGGGGATTCCTTCACAGACGGCAGCTCCAGCTCCGTAACGAACGGGGGTACCTTCAAAGTCGGCAGCTCCAGCTTCATTGTTCCTGGGAGATCCGGCCCGTCGGCTCTGGAGGTCATCCCGGGGTTTCCAAGTACAGTACCTGGGATCCTCAGTCGGGTCGGGAGTTCCACAGCCAGCATGGGAAAATTTAACGTCCGGGCCTCCCGCAGCTGCGGGAGATCGCGAAATTGCCAGCGCTTTCAGCTGCCCAAGCAGCTTGTCTGAAACGGCACCGATTACTGCCGTTTCCCTGATGCAGGTAAGTTGATAGAAGTTGTAGGTGAACCTTTTCTGTTCTGGTGCTCCGCAAAACTCGCCGCAGGCAGGCGCCATCTTGGGTACTTGGGAAGTAGGATTAGGAATAAGATTTGATAAGCAACCCAATATGATTAAATAAAGTTAAGCATAAAATAATGGAATTCAGGAGCTTATTAAAGTCTGAAGAAGGGTCTCGACCTGAAACGTCACCCATTCCCTCTCCAGAGATGCAGCCTGTCCCGCTGAGTTACTCCAGCATTTTGTCCAGCATATTCATCAAAGTGGTCACTGGCCATTAAGCTTGTAATCATAGTAAAATCTTCAAGTAAATCAACCAAATAAGTGAGCGGCAGACAGTAACTTTCATCGGATCCAACAAGCAATGATCATAAGTGATAGGAGGTGAATTAGGCCATTTGGACCATCAAGTCTACTCCGCCATTCGATCATGGCTGATCTATCTTTCCCTCCTAACCCCATTCTCCTGCCTTTTCCCTATAACCGTGACACCTGTACTAATCAAGAATATATCTCTCTGCCTTAAAAATATCAATTTACCTGGCCTCCACAGCCTTCTCTGGCAAATAATTCTACAGATTCACCACCTCTGACTAAAGGAATTCCTCCTCATCTCCTTCCTAAAGAAGCGTCCTGGTATGATGTGAGAGACTGAAGGGTCCATGTGGTCTGCCAGAGTGCACCCCTAACCTACGTGTGAGCTTTGAGAGCTCTTATTCCTCAGAACATATCCTGGCCGCTAAGTGATTAGTCAAATGTACAGTATGAAGCCAGATATCTTGTGAATTTGAAACATTGTTCCTATTTGCACAAAGCATAAACACATGAATCAATGTAACAACTGTATAATTGATGGTCCCATTGTTAATATAAGCTAAGGGGAAGATATTAAAGTGATCTGAAATTTAAATTTCTTAAGTTGGAAAACGTTTTGGCAGAGGGAAAGTGGGTATGAGTTTTGCATTAATCAATGTATCTGTTAGTCCTGTTTTCCTTCAATAATAGATGAAGTAATGTAAAAATCACTGAAGTATGATTTGGCACTGAATTGTATTCCAGCGGCTTAGATTCTATATTGTATCTTTGAATGCCTCTGTTATGGATTCAACGAGTACATGGAGCAGTACACCACAAGAACAGGCTCTTTGGTCCCAGATGTGACCATAATCCTGCAACAGATTAAACTTTACTATACTTGCACATATTATTTTGTGCAATCCAATAATCAAGCTTGTGATTGTAAAGACCATTTAAAAATAAAAACACAAGTTGTTCCCTGTAGCTGGATGAGCAACTATATATCATTTGGCTGTGTCGGCACCCAAATTATGGAACGATCTGCCTCTCCACATTAAACAGGCCTCTTCTCTGTCTGTTTTTAAATCACTTCTTAAAACCCATCTCTTCTCCGTGGCCTATGATACCCAGTAAGATGTCGACTTTATTTACTTGATTTAATTTCTTTTTTGATTGCTTTTATTGCGTGGCTATTATTTTTACTCATGTTTTATGTCTTTTAATTTATTGTTGTATTTCATATGTAATTTTTGCGTCTCATGTGAGCTGTTATGTTATGTTCTGTTATGTTGTCTGTTTATGATGTCTTGTTTAGTCTTCTGTATAGCACTTTGGTCAACATTGGTTGTTTTAAAGTGCTTAACAAATAAAGTTGGATTGGATTGGATTGGATAACAGTACCTTGTCCAGTTAAAGTTTTCCCACTCTCGCCCTCCTCGCCAGCCTCCTCAACCCTGTAATTGAGCTAACTTCAAAGAGTAAATTAAAATCATAAAATTTCAGAAATAATTCTGTTCCACAGTGTTCAAGGACCAGTGTAATCTCGCTGATCTATTGGAATTTGTTTGAGAGCAGAAGAATAAAGATGCATCTGAAGTATCAAACTAAAATTACAGTAACTAAGCAAATAAATTAAGATAGCATTTTGGGTGGTATTCAGATTGATTTTCTGCACAACAACACATAACTAGAATAATTAGGTGGCTCCTACGAAGTTAATCAAACAAAGAATATTTCTTGATACAATTTTAACGGAATTGTAGGGACGCCTTGGTTGCGAATTCTCAAAACAATTCTATAATCAGATGTACGTATAGCGGTTTCCGTGGCCGCGGGCACAGCACCAGGATGTTTTATGGAGGGTAGCACAGTGGATGTCCTGAAAATCTTGTTCCTCGGATCTTTAAAAACATTTTGATCTCACTTTTGGTGGCTGCGGCTTGTGGCAGCGGCTCGACTGCAGTCTGTCCGTCTTTTCTTTCTTTTTGTCCCGTTATGTGTATGTTTTTGGTTTTATTTTTTAGATGTGTAAATGTTGGAGGGTGGGGGGGGGGGTGGTGGGGGAAACTTTTAAAACGTTTTAATCTCCCCTGTACGGGGACCCGACTTTATCCCTGTCGGGTCTCCGTTGTCGTTGTGGCCTAACATCGTGGAGCCGGCGGCCTCCAACCGGAACCAACCTGGGGGCTCCAGTCGCGGAGCCTGGGGACTCACCATCGCGGAGCTGGCCGACTTCGGAGCGTGGAGAGCTGTGGTGGCGCGCAGCTGCGACCCAGCTTCGGAGGCTCCAGCCGCAGGCCCGGTGGACGGTAACATCGGGAGCTCGCGGGTCCCTTGTGGGAGACCGCTTTTAGGAGCTCCCCCAACGGCAACTTCTCCCGCCCGAATCGCGGGGTTAAAAATGACCCAGACCGGGGCCTTACATCGCCCGGCGCGGCTTTAACGGCCGCGGGACTTACCATCGCCCGCCGGGGGCTTTAACATCGGGAGAAGAATAAAGAACAGGGGAGAGACAAGACTTTGCCTTCCATCACAGTAAGGTGGTGTTTGGAGATTCACTGTGATGGATGTTTGTTTTAATTGTGTGTCTTGGTTTTTTCTTGTTCGTATGACTGCAGAAACAAAATTTCGTTTGAACTTAGGTTCAAATGACAATAAACGGTAATGTATTGTAAAACTGATCTCGCCTAAAATCACTCCCTTTCTCATGGCAAAAGACTGACTATCTACCCAATCTATAAATATCCATATGGTCATCCCTCTGCTTCCTTTGCTCCATGGAAACCATCGCAACTTACCTGGTCTCTCCTCATAACTCAAGCCTTACAATTGGGACAAAATTCTTGTGAATCTTTTCTGCACCCTCTGGCTTAATGTCATCCTTCCTGTAGCATTGCATCCAGAACTCTATGCAACATATCTAGTGCAATCTCACCAATGTCTTGTATAGCTGTAAATATTACATCCTAACATCTGTATCGAGGCCTCGACTCATGAAGACAAATTTCCATATGCCTCCTTCACAGCCTATCTACTAGTGTCACCACTTTGGGCTCTGTATTTGTTTCCTTATTCAACAACACACCCCAGGGCTCTGTCATTAACACGTATGCCCTGCCCTGGCTTAACACGTCAAAATGTATCATTTTGCACTTCTCTGTGTTAAATTTTGTTTGTCAGTCCTTTGTCCATTTTTCCACTTGATCTGATCTCTGTTATAACCTTCACTGTCCACTATACCGCCAATTTTGGTAACGTATACAAAGTTACGAATCGTGCCACTTGCATTCTCATCCAAATCATTAAAATTTCAACATAACAGGGACCCAGCATCAATCCCTGTAGAATGCTTCTGGTCACAGGCCTCCAATTTGAAAAACAACTGTCCGTCTTTTTACTAGGTACTTTGAACAGGTACTTTGGATCCATCTTCACTAAGGAGCACACAAACAATCCCCCTGATGTACTAGTGGCCAGAGGATCTAGGGTGACGAAGGAACTGAAGGAAATTCACATTAGGCAGGAAATGGTGTTGGGTAGACTGATGGGACTGAAGGCTGATAAATCCCCAGGACCTGATGGTCTGCATTCGAGGGTACTTAAGGAAGTGGCTCTAGAAATCGTGGACGCATTGGTGATCATTTTCCAATGTTCTATAGATTCAGGATCAGTTCCTGTGGATTGGAGGGTAACTAATGTTGTCCCACTTTTTAAGAAAGGCAGGAGAGAGAAAAAGGGGAATTATAGACTAGTTAGCCTAACATCAGTGGTGGGGAAGATGCTGGAGTCTATTATAAAAGATGAAATATGTGGAGTATTGTGTGCAGTTTTGGTCTTCATATTTGAGGAAGGACATTCTTGCTATTGAGGGAGTGCAGCGTAGTTCACAAGGTTAATTCCCGGGATGGCGGGACTGTCATATATTGATAGAATGGAGCGGCTGGGCTTGTACACTCTGGAATTTAGAAGGATGAGAGGAGACCTTATTGAAACATATAAGATTATTAAGGGTTTGCACACGCTCGAAGCAGGAAACATGTTCCCGATGTTGGGGGAGTCCAGAACCAGGGGCCACAGTTTAAGAATAAGGGGCAAGCCATTTAGAATTGAGATGAGGAGATACTTTTTTACACACAGTTATGAGTCTGTGGAATTCTCTGCCTCAGAGGGTGGTGGAGGCCGGTTCTCTGGATGCTTTCAAGAGAGAGTTAGATAGAGCTCTTAAAGATAGGGGATAGTGGATGATCAGCCATGATCACATTGAATGGTGGTGCTGGCTCAAAGGGCCGAATGGCCTACTCCTGCACCTATTTTCCCCCTATTTTCTATCACTGAGCCAATTTTGTATCCAATTTGCTAGATCACTCTGGATGCATGTGATCTAACTTTCTGGACCAATCACCACAATAGACAATAGGTGCAGGAGTAGGCCATTCGGCCCTTCGAGCCAGCACCGCCATTCAATGTGATCATGGCTGATCATCCCCAATCAGTACCCCGTTCCTGCCTTCTCCCCATATCCCCTGACTCCGCTATCTTTAATAGCCCTATCGAGCTCTCTCTTGAAAGGATCCAGAAAACTGGCCTCCACCGCCCTCTGAGGCAGAGAATTCCACAGACTCACAACTCTCTGTGAGAAAAAGTGTTTCTTCGTCTCCGTTCTAAATGGCTTACCCCATATTCTTAAACTGTGGCCCCTGGTTCTGGACTCCCCCAACATCGGGACCATGTTTCCTGCCTCTAGCGTGTCCAAACCCTTAACAATCTTATATGTTTCAATAAGATCCCCTCACATCCTTCTAAACTCCAGAGTGTACAAGCCCAGCCGCTCCATTCTCTCAGCATATGACAGTCCCGCCATCCTGGGAATTAACCTTGTAAATCTACGCTGCACTCCCTCAATAGCAAGAATGTCCTTCCTCAAATTAGGGACCAAAACTGCACACAGTACTCCAGGCGTGGTCTCACTTGGGCCCTGTACAACTGCAGAAGGACCTTTTTGCTCCGATACTCGACTCCTCTTGCTATAAAGGCCAACATGCCATTTGCTTTCTTCACTGCCTGCTGTACCTGCATGCTTACTTTCATATACTGATGAACAAGGACCCCAGATCCCGTTGTACTTCCCCATTTCCCAATTTGACGCCATTTAGATAGTAATCTGCCTTCCTGTTTTTGATACCAAAGTGGATAACCTCACATTTATCCACATTAGACTTCATCTGCCATGCATCTGCCCACTCCCCCAACCTGTCCAAGTCACCCTGCATTCTCATAGCATCCTCCTCACAGTTCACACTGCCACCCAGCTTTGTGTCATCTGCAAATTTGCTAATGTTACTTTGAATCCCTTCATCCAAATCATTGATGTATATTGTAAATAGCTGCGGTCCCAGCACCCCACTAATCACTGCCTGCCATTCTGAAAGGGACCCGTTAATCCCTACTCGTTGTTTCCTGTCTGCCAACCAATTTTCTATCCATGTCAGCACTCTACCCCCAATACCATGTCCCTAATTTTGCCCACTAATCTCCTATGTGGGACCTTATCAAATGCTTTCTGAAAGTCCAGGTACACCACATCCACTGGCTCTCCCTTGTCCATTTTCCTTGTTACATCCTCAAAAAATTCCAGAAGATTAGTCAAGCATGATTTCCCCTTCGTAAATCCATGCTGACTCGGACCGATCCTGTTACTGCTATCCAAATGTGCGGCTATTTTATCTTTTATAATTGACTCCAGCATCTTCCCCACCACCGATGTCAGGCTAACTGGTCTATAATTCCCTGTTTTCCCTCTCCCGCCTTTCTTAAAAAGTGGGATAACATTAGCTACCCTCCAATCCACAGGAACTGATCCTGAGTCTATAGAACATTGGAAAATTATCACCAATGCACCCACGATTTCTAGAGCCACTTCCTTAAGTACCCTGGGATGCAGACCATCAGGCCCTGGTGATGTATCAGCCTTCAGTCCCATCAGTCTACCCTACACCATTTCCTGCCCAATGTGGATTTCCTTCAGTTCCTCCGTCACCTCAGATCCACTGGCCACTACTATATCAGGAAGATTGTTTGTGTCCTCCTTAGTGAAGGACATCTTGTCAAAGCTTTGATAAAGAGCAAATAGATACCGTGTTCCGTCCTGCCCTGGTCAATCCTCGTAACAAAAGAACAAAATTAAAATTGTGAGACACGACTCTCTTTGCACGAAGCTATCCCAAATCGATCTATGCCTAGCCAAATGCAGATGAATCCTGACTTTTAGAATCCCCTTGAGTAATTTCCTCCCAAAGGTTTTTCCTAAATAAAGACACAATATTAGCCACCCTCCAGGCTTCCGGCACCTAACCCGCGGTTAACAAAGATGCAAAAATGTCTGACTGGATTTCTTCCCTGGCTTCCTACAACATCCTCCTCAGGCTCCAGGGATTTGTCCACCTTAATGTGCTTCAAGATTGTGAAAACGTTTGTAAAGTCTGTTTCAAGGACATCACTGTTCTCTTTCCTGAGCTCTATAGTCCTTTATGTTTACCTTTTGATTAAAATAATGTAAGATTGTACAATGCTTGAAACCGTCACTTGAGAAATATAGCTGTTATATTTTCAATGTACAATATATACCGTTTCTGATTTGTTCATGTGAAAAATATGAGCAACTATCTATCAGATTACATTTTTAAACAAGATGGTGTTAGTTGTTCCAGGATTATGAGGCTTAAAGTCTTCTTGTGTTTCAGCAGGCTGGCCTATTAGTATTAAGGGGCCATTTGTTTCTGACATTAGCAATCACTGCTGTCAGTGTCATATGGCTGGTTGATGCAGCCTCTGACTGGTTTGAAGCAAAAATGGTTATTAGAATCTGGATTAGTAGCTGTGTACACAGAATATTCTCTGGAGATCTCATTTTGAACTCCATTATTACGGTAAGATTTTTTTTCAGCTGATTATATTATTCAGCAGCCTAAATTTCTACAGCAATGTAGGTTTATATTTGTGAAAGCAAACTAATTATAGTTGCACAGGTAAAATTGAATGAGAACTGCCATTGCTCAAGTTAGTGTTTGACAGCGCCTGCCATCTCACTTTCAGGTGAGATCCGATGTGGGTGCTTGCATTTTTATAACTGCATGATATAGACTGAGGTGTCATTTTTAAATCTCAAGAAGATTGAATTGTTTTATCACTATACAATAATGTACTTTTGGTCAAATTCAGCCAGCAAGCTATCTTATTATATTCCAAATAAGTGGTTGCAAAATACTGGGAGAGATGCTGTTTGTTACAGTACCAATCTGTGCAGCAATCAGATTTTAGATTACTGCATATGTTTCCAAAACTACCATCTATTTGATCAGTACAAAATCAGAACACAACGTTCCTGTTGGAATACCAATAGCTGCATAATCAATAGCTGCAATTTATGCTTTGCTACCTGTTGCACTGCTACTGAATTTTGATTTATTTTAAAAGAATAGCTTAAGTATATTTTTTTATAACAAATATTAAGAACACTACATATACTATTGAATGGGTTAGCATTGTGTACACGCGTGAAGTCATTTTACTTAAACAGAATCCATTTGAAGACTCAATGAAACGCACTACAGCCACCACTTTGATTAAAATCAGGGAATTTCTCCAGCAAAGTGAAATTAATATATTATACACAAAAAATATCCTTCTTTCGCCTACAGCCCAGTTATGGCTTGAACTCACATGGTATACAACAATAAAATAACTGAATTTTTATGCATGAGTGGAATAGATCTCAGCATTCACTGTTACAAATGCAATTGCCATGCAAGTCTGGATGCATGGTTTAAATTTTAAACATGTTGTCTTGTCGTCATTTTACCATCCTTTAGCTACATTTACAACACAGGCAATAATTGATATCCTCTATAATTTGTTTTTATCTTCTAAATTCACTATTTCTTTACATTGATATTGACATCCCTTTGCTTATTGTTTCTCTTGCCTTCAAAACTACCAGCAATTTGCCCTTTCCGCTACCACCGGAGCCGCACCCAACCCTCAACCCTCAACCCTCATCGCAAAAGTACACACTGAACTATTGTGTTCCGTTCTGTTCAGATTCCCCTTCCTGCAATTCTTCAGGTGGTTGACTATGGTACCATGTACAAAAATAAGGGTGTTAACACTGTTACTATAACCCAATGGACCAAACTAATGATATCCTTGTCTGAATTTAATTCTCTGATCCAGTACTCTCAGTGGATCACAGAAGAATCATCTATATCAATAATTTGAATGAAGAACGTACATGATGATACAAAAGTGGGTTGTTGTGAAAAATAGCAGCAAGATCTTGATCGATTGGCAAGGTGGGCTGAGAAATGGTTGATGGAATTTAATACAGAGAAAAGTGAGGTGTTGCATTTTAGGAAGTCTAACATGGGCAGGACCAACACAGTGAATGTGGGACTCTGGTGAGTGCTCCAGAGCAGAGGAATCTGGGAGTGCAGGTGCAGGTTCCTTGAAGGTGGAGTCGCAGGTAGATGAGGTGGTCAAAAGGACTTTGGGCATATTGGCCTTCATCAGTCAGAGTATTGAGTATAGACGTTGGGAGGTCATGTTGCAGTTGTATTAGACGTTGGTGAGGCTGTATTTGGAGCATCATCTTAGACGAATGATGTTGTCAAGCTGGAAAGGGTACAGAGAAGATTTACGAGGATGTTGCCAGGACTAGAGGGTCTGAGCTATAGGGAGATGTTGAGTAGGCTGGGACTCTATTCCATGGAGTGCAGGAGACAAGACAAGACAAGAGAGCTTATTGTCATAGGACAATTAAATGCTTGCTTGCTTTTAGGCATAAATCCAGATCAGATCAGTGTGACCATATACCATAGAATATATATACACACATAAATACACAGATAAAGTGCAACAGGCTGTTATAGTTCATAGTTTGTTTGAAGTTGTGTTTAATAGTTTGATGGCTGTGGGGAAGGAGCTGTTCCTGAACCTGGATGTTGCAGATTTCAGGCTCCTGTCCTTCTATCTGATGGCAGCGGAGAGATGAGTGTGTGGCCTGGATGGTGTGGGTCCTTGAAGATGCTGGCAGCCTTTTTGAGGCAGCGCCTCGATGCTAAGGAGGTCAGAGCCGATGATGGACTGGGCAGTGTTTACAACATTTTTGCAGCCTTTTCCGCTCCTGGACGCTCAGGTTGCCGTACCAAGCCACGATGCAACCGGTCAGCATGCTCTCTACTGTGCACCTGTAGAAGTTCGAGAGAGTCCTCCTTGACATACCGACTCTCCGTAATCTTCTCAGGAAGTAGAGGCGCTGATGTGCTTACTTTATGATTGCATCAGTGTTCTGGGACCAGGAGAGATCTTCGGAAATATGCACACCCAGGAATTTGAAGTTCTTGACCCTTTCCACCATCGACCCGTTGATATAAACGGGACTGTGGGTCCCCATCCTACCCCTTCCGAAGTCCACAATCAGTTCCTTGGTTTTGCTGGGGTTGAGAGCCAGGTTATTGTGCTGGCACCATTTGGTCAATCGGTCGATCTCACTTCTATACTCTGACTCGTCCCCATCAGTGATGCGTCCCACAACAGTGGTGTCGTCGGCGAACTTGATGGTGGAGTTCGCACTATGTCCGGCTACGCAGTCATGAGTATAGAGTGAGTACAGCAGGGGGGCTCAAGCAGCCTTGAGGTGCTCCTGTGCTGATTGTTATCGAGGATGACACATTTCCACCAATACGGACAGACTGTGGTCTGTGAATGGGTGATCTTATAGAAGTGTATAAAATCATGAGAGGAGTAGGTGAATTGAGGACCAGAGAACATAGGATTAAGGTGAAGGGGAAAAGACTTAATAGGAATCTGAGAGGTGACTTTTTCACACAAAGTGTGATGAGTGTATGGAACAAGCTGACAGAGGAGATAGTTGAGGAAGGGACTATTCCAACAGTTCGACAGGTACATGGATAGAACAAGTTTGGAAGGATATGGACCAAACGCGGGCAGGTGGGACTAGTGTAGCTGGGACGTGGTGGCCGGCGTGGGCAAATTGGGCCAAAGGGCCCGTTTCCAAGCTGTATAACTCTGACTCTAAATGTAAATAAATTTATACTATGAATTCCTGGAGTGGGATTTACCCCACAAACTTCTGTCTTGATAGCCTGGTCCAGTGGAGATTTTCATTACCATTTCCTCTACCACTCACATGAAGGAAAATATTTGACTATTTAAATTGTTTGATATTTTCTGCTTTGAATTGGACCTGTCTGCATTTGTGTAGTATGTGATGTATATAATTATTCTTCTTATTTACTATTAACAGCAGTGTAGCTAATGTTGTTCCTTTATTTAAGGAATGTAAAGAGAATTATAGGCTGGTGAGGTCACGTCAATGGTAGGGAAGCTATTGGAGCGGCTTGTTCGGGATAGGATTTACTCCCATTTGGAAAAGAATGGTTGATTAGGAACAATGAGGATGGCTTAGTACATGGCAAGCATTGTCTTAATAACTTGATCGATTTTTATGAGCAAGTGATCGGTGAGGGGAGGGTGATGGTTGTCTACATGGATTTTAGGAAGACATTTTATCAAATCCCTCATGGTAGACTGATCCAGAAGACTAAAATGCACGGGATTAACAGTGACCGGGTCGTATCGATTCAGAACTGGCTAAAGACGAATGGTTGTGGTGGAAGGATAATATTCAGGTTGGTGGTCTGTGACCAGTGGAGTTCTGCAGGTGTCTGTACTGGGAACTCTGTTTTTGATATATAGAAATGACTTGGACGTAAACATTGACGGGTTAATTAGTAGGTTTGCAGATGACACTAAGATCACTGGGGTTACAGACGGTAAGGAATGCTGTCAAAGTATACACCAGGATATAGAAATGGCTGAGGGAGTTTAATCTGAACAAGTGAGTGATTGCACTGATGGTCATATGTATAGGGGAAATATGCAATTAATGGCATGGTCCTTAACAGCATTGATGTAAAGAAGGATCTTGGGGCCCTGGCCAATAACTCCCTGAAAATGCCAACACCAGTATATGAGGTATAAAGAAGCTTATGGTATGTTTGCTTTCATATTGAGTTTAAGAATCAGGATGCAACTTTGTGGACATGGTTTAGACCGCATTAGGGGTATGGTGTGCAATTATAGTCAGCCCGTGGCAGGAAGAAAGATTGTGGCTGTGCAGAGAAGTTTACTGGAATGATCCCTAGATTAGGGGGTATTAGCTACACTATGCAGTTGGGCAGGCGTGGATTATTTTTCTGGAATGCTTGAGGTCGTGGGGGGTATATAAAATTGTAGAGCGGAATAGTGACAGCGGGCGGTCAGAACCCTTTTTCCAGGATGGAAAAATGAAATACCAGAGAGCATAGCTTTAAGGTGAGAGGGACAGGAGATGTGTGGGGAAATTTTTTCCACACAGGGTGATGAGTGCCTGGAATGTGCTGTCAGGTGTGGTGGTTGAGCCAGAAAGGATAGTCGCATTTCAGAGACATGGATTGGCATATAACTAGAAAGGAAATTGAGACATGAATTGCGTGCAGGCAGATAATAGTTGGTCTAACCTTAATGCATCATATTCGGCACAGACATTGTGGGTCGTAGGCCCTGTTCCTGTGCTGTATTTTTCTATTTTTATTTGGACCCACACGACAAAACTTTATTTATCTGCCAGCGAGGGGGGGGGGGGGTGAGTCAGTCAGTCTCACTCTATCCAATGACTGAAGGGGGAGGAGTTGTACCGTTTGATAGCTTGATTGATTTTTGATTATTAGTAATTATAAATAAAGACAATTAGTATGACAATCAGTTAGTGAAGTCTCACAGTGTTAACCTGTTTTCCAGAAACCTGGCCCAAAACTTCATGAAGAATTAGCATAATTTTCATTTGAAGACGATTGTTTAAGAAGAAGGCTTACAATATTTGCTTGCCAAAATAGTATTAAGCTCTCTGTATCTAATTTTTAGAACAAAGTTATGATTTTAAGTTAATTGTTGTAGCTTAGGTACATTTTTCTACTATTCATATGCTGTAAGAAAATACGCATTTCATTTTAATTGAATTATTCCCACCAATTTTGAATTAATCTTTCGTCCAAAGATTGTAAAGGTAAAAAAAATTCTCTCTCCATAGAAACTCAATTTGGTAGAACAAAATCTTTTATATTCACAGAATTAAGATTCCGTATCAATCACCATGCATTGCTAAAATACTTTTTTTTTTAATTTATAAGAACTGCAGCTATTGGACGATTTTACAAGCTTGCTTGGAAATTGTGATCCCCAAGACTATTCAGGAAAAGAGTTTGAAAGTAATTTTGATTGTTGGAAACCTGAAGTTAAAATATAAAATGGTGGAGATAATCATACAAAATAATATGCTTGTCAGCTTCTATGGAGATCAAAACAAAAGAACAGTTTCAGGATGATGACATTTTAAGTTGAGCAAGCATAGGTGCTGTTTGGTCCTGTGAATTAAAATAAGCAGCACCATAATGAAAAAGCAAGGCCAAAAGAACTGGCTTGCCCTCACCACTGCAAGCAGCAACCTGCACATTTCTGGCACTGTTCCAAAAGTTCAGCTGCCAAGTTTGTCAATGTGCATTTGGACAAAAGAGTGCTTGGATGTTTGGGGCAGCAATATCCAGGAGAACAGACCCTCTTGATGTAGCATGTCAACTGAAAGATCAATTGATGATTTTCTTGTCAGGAGAGTTCACCCAGCCATGTCCTATAATAAAAAGTGGCAAATGCATCTCCAGAAAAGAGATTTCTCTTTTTCGGTCTCCGAGTAAAAACACGTTAATGCATTCCTTTGAAATAAATTTGAACCAAACGATTTGCCTTCCTCTTTTCCATTCATTTTTTGTCTTTATCATAATTGTAATTGCAGTCAGATTTTTTTATGAACAATAATGCCAGCAATAAATATCTACTTTGCCCTGAATCAATCACGAGTTGCCATATGGACTGTGCAGGTATAATGAAAAATTTGTTTGCAGCAGCACTACATGCACGCAAACTCATATAATTTTATTATCTGTGGATTATACATAATTCTACATAAATTCTGCAAGACAGTGAAATAGGATTGTGCAGATTGGTTCCAGAACCTAGCTATTCTACAGAAAATAACTGTTCTTGAACCTACGGGTGTGGAACTTCACGCTTCTGTACCGTCTGTCTGACAGTAGCAGTGACAACATGGGGCATGGCTTGGTTGGTGTGGGTCCATGATAATAAATGCTACCTTCTTGAGATAGCGCCTCATGTACATGCTTTCAATGAAGGGGAACGCTGCACCTGTGATGGACTGAGCTGTGTCCACAACACACTGCAGCCTCTTGCATTCATGTGCATTAGCATTTAATGTACCAGGATATTTCACAGCTGGTCTACAGTACTTGTGTAGATATTTGTTAGAGAATTGTGTGATATGCCAAATTTCTACTTCTAAGAAAGTAAAGGCGCTAGCACACCTTTGTGAATAAATATGGTGCTGGTCGAAGACAGGTTATCTATGATGTTAACACCCGGGAATTTGAAACTGCTTACTCTCTCCACCACCAACCCAACAATGAAAATGCAGATAGACACAAAAAGCTGGAGTAACTCAGCGGTCCGACAGCATCTCTGGAGAAAAGGAATAGGTATGTTTCTGGTCTCGACCCGAAATGTCACCTATTCCTTCTCTCCAGAGATGCTGCCTGACCCGCTGAGTTACTCCAGCTTTTTGTGTCTATCTTCGGTTTAAACCAGCATCTGCATTTCCTTCCTATACAATTAAAATGCAGTGTTGAGTTGATAGTCAGTGAGAAGATGCAGACTTGAGTGCACCTGTGTTGATAGTGAGGAGAACGTGTTACTAATCCGTACTAATTGAGATCTGCCGATAAGGAAGTCTGAAAGTTTGCTCAGGTAAGGGTAATAGTCGTCTTTCCCTGAACAGCATTGATGAAACTTGGAATTTCAGGAGTGTCTGGTGTTTTCAAGGTCTTTTCAAGGTCATCTCTGATGCAATGGAATTATCTTTATATTCTATTGCATTAGTGAAATCAAATACCCAACTGTAATGGGAAGGTTCAAGGACCACAAATCCATGTCTTGGATATAAATCCAATAATTTAACCTTTTGGTTCAATCATTAAGCATTTATAAGTATGACACTGTATGATAAGAAAGCATTAAAAACTAAAGTCAGTCAGTAACTCACCTACTCCAGTTGAAGTAGAGCCTAGAAAGTCAAACTTGGGATCCCTCTGAGTTCCTCCAGCGCTTTGTATTGCTGAGAAGTCCAAGTTTTGCTAGTTGAAGCTTAAATGCTGATTTAGCCTATGGTATTGTACCTTTCTAGTCGCTCCAGGCTTTGGTGTGGATGCAGAAAGAACTTGTTTCCTGGAATGAGAGATTGTAGCCTTGTGAATGGTCCGGAGCAGCTTGGATGATTCTTACAGTAGAGACGGTTGAGGAATGATTTGATGAATCCATACTAATGAATCCGTACTTAGTAATCCGTACTAAAATCATGAACAATTTGCCGTAGAGATATTATTTTTGATGGCTAAAGAGTAGATAACCAGAGGACATGAGAATAATGGTGATTGTCAGTTTGATTAGTGATTGGGGGAAATGTGTTTTAATAGTATAGTAGTTCTCAAGGCAAGATTAGTCAAATACTTGAAGGAAGTAGCAGGAAAGTGCAACCAGATCAGTTTGCTTCAAACCTAGCAAAAACTAAATGGACAATATGATTTCCGCTTATGCTCCATGATTCATCTTTGATATGGAACATTTGTTAAGGCACCCAGATGGAAGCTCAATAAAAACTGGTACAGCTTGAGGCATGTTACATTTTTGTAGTGATTCAAGTTACACAAACAACTTTTTGCTGAAACAGTGATTTGTCGACTGAAGATAGACACAAAAAGCTGGAGTAACTCAGCGGGACAGGCAGCATCTCTGGAGAGAAAGAAATGGTGACTATTCAGGTCGAGACCCTCCAGGTCTGAAGAAGGGACTCGACCCGAAACAGCACCCATTCGTTCTTGCCAGAGATGCTGCCTGTCCCGCTGAGTTACTCCAGCTTTGTGTGTCTATCTTCAGTTTAAACCAGCATCTGCAGTTCCTTCCTACACATTTGGCTTGACTATCTTTTTTCACTCGTGGCGCAGCAAGAAACAGTGTGGATAGCATCACTAAGCATACGTGGCTCTCTGCATGAGAATTATTTGTCTATTTTAATTCATATTGGATGTGTAGCCTACAAAAGGCGCGCATGTAAATACTTAAGTCAAAGCTAGTGTGGTCTCCCCTTAATTAATAGTAATTGCTCTAATATGTTTTCAGTTGGCAGCAGTCAAAAGATGTTGATTTGCCTTTATGTTCTAAATCCAAAGAAGCTTTGTTCTTGTATTTTTATCCCATAATTACCATGCATGAGAGTCAGAATTTTAATAAAAGCCTAAAGTTTTTAATTTTAAAGCCTTTTCTTATTTTAACCAATATTTGCTGAATAAGTTCACAAGACCAAATATATGAGATTGCATTCACATAACCTAGGAAAATGGTGCAAGAAGCACTGGATGATTTCCTTTGTTAGATCAACATGAAATGCTAAAAGAAAGGAATTCTTTTGTTTTGCAAGCATATTATAAAACAGTGCAGTGGGGGGGGGGGAGTGAAACTTTATTTTTTGCATCACATGCCGTGTTTATACTGAATACTGTAGTTGGAGGATTTTGAAAGCAATAAACATTAGTCATTGATATTTTACATGCATTGTGCCAGCCAATAGGGCAGCGATATTAGCTGGTCGATAATCAAACTGGGAAAAACAGATGCTATCCATTTTGCTCTTTATAACATTATTCACAGATGATGTTAAATGTCAATATTTTATCCTATGAATTTCTAAATTATTTGTATTTTTCTCTTTAGTGGTTCAACAGCTCCTTTCAGCACACTTTTATGGAGTTTGTGAGAAACAGCAGTGGCTATTGCCCAGCACAACATAGCATCTTTGCAGACAAGTAAATCTAAGCAAGAACCTGAAGACTACCATTTTGGATTGACCATCAAGTTTAAAAAAAAGAATCCAAGTGATAAGAGACTTGGCCTGTTCGGTATCACTAGTTGCATTCTAATTGTTTTGCAATGCATCTCCAAATGGGGTGACTGAACTGTTGAATGTTAGAAGCATTTGTAGTTTGAAGGAGAGCAAATAAGAAAAAACGGAAAAAGGGACTGATTTTATAAACAAAGTTTAAAGAATAATATTTTGTTCTTGTGCTACAATAAGAAACCTACAATCGTATGAAGACAGCGCACATAGATTAAATTGGAGGTACTAAGATCATTTACAGACCTTGTGCTAAGATACTTCTGTGCCACCGGTTTCCAATCCAATGGCTCGCATAAATCGCCCTGCACCCGTGGAAGTTTCTTACAAACACATGAGATTTCTCATTACACACAATCCAACAAATGCCACATTGGGTGCATTTGTAGAGGTGAGTCTTGAAATGCTAAATATAAATGGGACTATTTGACAATTCTGCTTCTTTTGGTATAGATTTTAGTGCCTGCCATTTTGCATTTGAGTTATCTACGGGAGACTGTTAACATTTGTGAGGATTTTCTTGATTTGGAATCCTATACCTTAGTGGTAAAGATAGTAATGATTTACAAGAAGTTGATGCACTTTGAATTATAGATGTTGCAATAATGAAATAATCTGACCCAAGTAGATTATTTAATTTACATGCTTGTCGACTTCCGTTTTGTCTTCAATAATTTATCAAACCTTAAATGCACTTAACTTCAACCCAGGCACAAACTCTAGTAATACTACCATAGCCTTGTGAGCCATGTACATTTGTATAGGAAAAAGCTGCTGCTTTTTGTTTGTGTCTGTAAGTGACGTGAAGTATATGTTTTCAGGTTGGGCGCAACATTGAAACTGAGTTGATTTGAATTGGAAATAATAAAATGAGTGCCATCTACCTTATTTGATATTTTTATCTCGCCTTGGCTTTTTGGGCCTTAATTGTGGAAAATAAATAGGGAAGCTCTAAGTTTTCCATCTTGTCCTGCTTTTGCATAATTTTATACAATGATTTTGCCTTCCCATTGTTATTTCACTTGTCAATAGCACCTTTGGGAATGATCAGAAATGTACGATCTACATAAATGTTGAAGATAATATAGCCAGTCAGGGATTGGATATTTGGTGGCCGGTAATTTGCCATGATGCCATAATGCCTGATTTTTCTTTTAGTATGTATATTTTTTAATTTAATTTTATTGCTAATTTTGAGAATATCTGGACAGTGTCACATAATGTGAGCTTATTCAGTTAAAATTTAACAAGTTTGAAGATTGAGGCCTAAAGAGCAGAAATCTAATTGAAATTCCAGAACTTGTCTGTGGACAGTTACTTGAAGGCATGGTTGTTGATGGAACAAAAGTCAGAGTCAAAATTAGAGGAGGTATTTGGAAGCTGGGAGCCATGTGGTTCAAATATTGAAAGTATGAAATGAAGGGCAAATGTGTCCAAATATCAATGACACGAAGGTTTTGAATGTATTTAGTTCATGGAAGTTAAAATATCAGTGGATAAAATAGAAGTGATTCAGAATAGTCAAATCGTCATCCATCAGCAACTAATGGTCTGAGAAAATGGGAACAGGTGAGATGATGGAAATTTGAACAAGCAGTGATGTTGAGAAGGCATATTTGAGGTCAAATAGTTCTTTCAGTTCTTTCCAGGTAATTACAGATTATATAAGTTGTATAGTAAATATGTAATCATGTGGCTTAATTATTACCGGATGTGAATAAGCAATGCCCTTCCAATTTAACAAGAACAAACTTTTTGAGATATATTCTTGTATCATGCACCAGCAATGGCCAAATCGCGTTTGCAGATTTATTGACTTCTATTTTGTGGGTGAGAATAAAATTCAAAATGGTTTTGCTATTTTTAATATTAAAAATACTAATACCACCATTCTCTTAATTTGAATTCATTTTTTTAGTTCATAACCCACAACATAAAACAATAAACTGTAGATTGCATGTCTCATTCATCTCCCAGAATGTCTTCATCAGCAATAATTCTTAAATAGTTACTCATGTTTTCTTCTCTTAGGAGCTAAAGAAGTATGGTGTAACAACTCTTGTGAGAGTATGTGATACCACGTATGATAAGAAGCCAGTGGAGAATGAGAGTATTGAAGTAATAGTAAGTAAAGGCTCCTTGCATTTTATTCATTAAAAAGTTTGCATTCCACAGATGTTTAACTTGGTTTGTTCTGTGCTTACTGGAGTTCAGTGCTGACCAGAGAGGGTTTCCTTATGTGCCAATGATAATGTGGCAATTACAATATATTTCCGGACAGGCACCACATTAATTTGGTAAAAGTTAAAACAGGGTGAGTTGTTTTGATTACAACATTTTTATTAAATCAATGTCCAGCAGCCACAGCATCTAACAAGTTCTCGATATTTCATTTTGGTGTCCTACCATGTACATTTCAAGGCTTATGTGTGAATTTTTCATGGCCTTGTTCTTCAATGTTGTAAGTGTTGAATGGTTCATGGAAGACATTCAGTCTTGTTATGGGCACAAATTGCTGGTCAGGCAGCATCACTGGAGAACACAGATAGGTGACATTTTGGGTTGACACCCTACTTCAGTCTGATTGCAGGGGTGGAAGAGAAGAAAGATGGAAGAGATGAGGGTTAGGATAAGATGTCACTAACTTGATTGAAAGGCTGGCTAGCTGTTAGATGTAGAATTCATTTTTAAAGGGGAAGTACAATGTGAACCATAAGATGTCACTAACTTGATTGAAAGGCTGGCTAGCTGTTAGATGTAGAATTAATTTTTAAAGGTGAAGTCGTACAATGTGAACCATACTGTGCTTCATTCAGCCTCTGGAATTAGAGGTAGAATGAAGTTTGGTGATGGGACCAAGAATGTTTTAAAAGACGGGGAAGAATACCAATGACTTTGGAAACCTGAGTGTTCGAAGAATAGCCAAATGGATACTTGTGATCCCCTGTATTTAATTGAATTGCATTCTGTTACATTATCAATTGAACCTAATGGGGTTGGACCAAGAGCATTGAAGGTGCAAAATGTAATTCTTTGAAAATGATGCTACCAATAAGAGCTGGAATGGGTACAGAGAAGATTTATGAGGATGTTGCTACGACTAGAGAGTCTGAACTATAGGAAGATGTTGAGTGGTTGGAACTCTATTCCTTGGAGCGCAGGAGATGAAGGGTGATCTTGTAGAGGTATATACAATCATGAGAGGAATAGATCGGGTAGATGCATAGTCTTCTGCCCTGAATAGGTGAAATCAAGGACCCGAGGACATAGGTTTAAGGTGAAGGGGAAAAGATTTAATGGAAATCTGAGGGGTAATTTTTTCACACAAATGGTAGTGGATGTATGGAACAAGCTACCAGAGGAGGTAGTTGTGGTAGGGACTATCTCAATATTTAAGAAATGCTTAGACAGGTACATGGATAGGACAGGTTTGGAGGGATATGGGCCAAACGTGAATGTAGCTGGGACAATTTGGTCGGTGTGGGTAAGTTGGGCTGAAGGGGCTTTTTCCACGCTATAATATGACTCTGACTCTAAGAAGTAAATGGTCAAAGAGGCAATTGCAAATTGTGCAAAGCAGAAAATTGATCGCAATTGAAAGGCATCCAGATGTAAACAGTAGAATTTTGCTGTTCACATCTGGATGAATTTGACCAAATGGGAAAGAAAACACTTTCTTCCTACCAAATATAAGTAGGTATCAATTTAAAAATAGAATTCCCCAAAAAAGGTTGTTGTGGATTTTGCATCAGTTATTTATGGAATTCCCTGCCACAGATGGCAGTGGAGGCCAAGTCACTGGATGGATTTAAGAGAGAGTTAGATAGAGCTCTAGAGGCTAGTGGAGTCGAGGGATATGGGGAGAAGGCAGGCACGGGTTATTGATAGGGGACGATCAGCCATGATCACAATGAATGGCGGTGCTGGCTCGAAGGGCCGAATGGCCCCTCCTGCACCTATTTTCTATGTTAAGTTATGTAGGCAGAACTCTGTAGATCGCATATTATTATTCTATAAAGCTCATAACTTTGAAGTTTCAGAATATGCAAGGTTTAATGTGAAAACCGTGAAACTGCTGTCAGTGTTTCTTTACAGGCTGTGTGGTTTTGCAATCTTAAATAATCAAAGGAGATCTGTGATCTGTTGAGAATTTTGGGTATTTCTAAAGTGTTCTTGTTGTATAATACTTGGGCTTTGTTACAAAGTGGAATATTTTTATTTTTTAATTGTAAATTAAGCCACAAATACCTGTCAAACCTGATGAACCTAACAAACGAATCTTATGTGTGGATTATTGTACTCCAGATAAATATCATAATATAATGGATTTTAAAGTATCTGTTTGTCTAATTCAGTGTTTGTACTTCTATCTTATTCCTGTATTGCCTTTTGAAATTTGGATTGTGTGAAATATTTTAAATTTTTCTTTCCCATTATGCCCAGCCGGCTACTACTCAAAGTTACAATTTATAAAGCTGCTCAGCCAGCTTGATGACCATCCAGTTGCTGTACAGCATGGATCCTGTTGAACTGAAACCTAACTCTCTTTGAACTAAGTTGCAAGCAATGTCTCTCTACGCTAACAATTTTTTGTAAAACTCAGAATTAGTTTATTTTGTTGAGGTTCCCATTCTACCTGAGTGTAACATCTCTGTGATGCAGTGAGATTTTTTGCATTAATATCTAAGGCTAATATTTGTCACTTTTAGAAATCCCAATGAGCAGCAAGTTCAGTTGAAGCATATGTTTTGGTAGTGTAGCTCTAATAATTATTTTTTTTAAACATTCTGTTCCCATGCAGCATTTCTTGGGAGATAAAAATAATATGGCAGCAACCCTGGAATTCATTTGGGAGACTATTTTCCTGTGGTAGATTCACAGCATTGCTTAGGAACAAAATGCAGATATTGTTTACTGTGGCTTCAATTAGAACAGATTTTAATTTGGTTTTTATTTGTGAATTTTCCAATATTCACTGCAAATAGAAGGTCCAAAACATTAATATTCAGGAACAAGTGGGAACGGGAATTTCATAGGATGTAATGTGATGCAAATTAGACAGGGAAAACCGTTTTCCCCGTGGACTGTACTATTTTCTTCCTACTTCCATCATTAAGTGCAGTGTCTTCCAAAGAATACCTCAAGGCTAGTAATAGAATGGGTTGAAGATGGAGTTTATACTTAATGTTAATAAATCTTAGCGCACAAAATGATTATTTGTCAGATGCTTGACCATCTTTTAATAGATGTTTAAACCGGCTTCATGTTATGATGTATCTTGCAAGACCCATGTATTAAAATGTTACATATTTGGGAAAGATAATAGCAAGGTCCTTGTTGTACCACAAAACCTTGTGTTTTATAGTACTTTTACCTTTTTAAGGATTGGCCATTTGATGATGGTGATCCACCTCCAAGCAAAATTGTGGATGATTGGCTAACTTTACTTAAAACTAAGTTTTCGGAACAACCTGGAAGCTGTGTAGCAGTCCATTGTGTTGCTGGCCTTGGGCGGTAGGTATACAAGCTTTTGCGGGCCATTGTCTAACTACCACAGTTTTACTAGGAAGTAGTTGTTATTTAAAGTAGTTGAGTAAAAATGAATAATTGATTGAATTCAATTAACCTGATAGTGGCAGAAATAAATTGTGCTGTCTCATCAATGTATGAAAACTAACCCAGGGCAGACTATGGGAGAAGAAAATTAAACACTTAGCAGGTTCAAAAAGGGGAGGTGCGTTGGCAGAAGCAATAAACCTGGCAGAGTATATAATGAGGAGAATTACAAAAAATAGTATGCCATTTATCGGGCTGCTAAAATAATCAGGGAGAACTAAATATCAAATATTCCTAATTAGAAGTATGAGATTTGGTAAATGGCACATAGGATATCAAAATAATTTGGGAAAGTATTAGTTGGCAAAATGGACGATGTGCAATGAATGTGTAAATGCTTTACTCAAGTCGAGTCAAGTCACATTTATTTATATAGCACATTTAAAAAACAACTCTCGTTGGCCAAAGTGCTTTACATTTGTTATAAGAATAGTATAAACAAACAAACTAATTGTACTCTCTAATTAACTGCCTGACATAATCATTAAGAACATACAGTAAACCCTTGTTATAACGGACCATGGGGGGGGGGGGGGAGAGGGGAGAGAGGTTATTGCTGATTGTCAGCTGTAACCAAGTAAGGTATTATCATTGTATGTAGTTGAAAGAAAGAACTGCATATGATGATTAATACACAAAAGAACCCAAAGTTCTGGAGAACTCAGCAGGTCAGGCAGCATCTCTGGAGAAAATGGATGGGTGACGTCGGGACCCTTCTTCAAACTGATTCAGTCTCCTGAGTTACTCCAGCATTTTATGTTGTTTCATCTTAAAACTAGGCGCTGATGCTACTGGTCTTTACCAGCTACCCCATCACCCACTGCTGCATGGTCCAGTGGCTGTTATTACGGCTCGTGTTGTAGCCCTTGTTTGGCAGCTTTTTCCTCAGGCCACCACCACCGGCAGGACACACTCAGTCACCGTGGGGCTCCCTCTCCTCTTACCATCCACCTCTTATTTGTATCGGACATTGTTTTGTCTGCTCCCCGCTTCCAAGGTGGAGTATGTTGGTGACTCCGAGGGAGAATGGGGAAGAGGCCGAGTGGATGGAGCGACCAGAGAAGGAGGGTGGGGGGAGTGCTGAGTGCACGGAACAACGGTAGGGGGAGGAGGTGAGTGGGGATGGCTGACTGGACGGAGTGACGGGGTGAGCACGAGTGTACAAAGAGATGGCCAATAGAATAAAGCTGCTCCTTGAGAGGGCAGGGAGCCCCACACTAACTGAGCGCATCATGCCGGTGGCAACGGCCTGAAGAAAGAACTATCCCCAGGGGCCACAATGTGAACCGCATCAACCGGACCGTACAGTGAGTGAGGAAGGGCTTGCTGTGAATTGGGGGGGGGTGGGGTCGGAAGCCGAGGCTGGGTAGGCAGGTGCGTGCTGGGAGTGGGTCGGCAGGTCCGTCTACTATAACTAATCCGTTATAAAGGGGTCCATTAAAACAAATGTTTGTTGTATTTAATGTAGAGGTGCTGGTAGGAGATTTGATCTAGATGTGTTGGTTGAAGATATGGGGATGCATGTGGGGTATGAAGATATTTGGCATCGCCATCAGTGAAAGAATGAGAAATTAGAATGTTTTTTCCTGGGAGGGTTGTTTAGATTGCTGGTTGTGGCTTTCATATTTTAAAGTTGTGTTTTAGACAATAATATGTTGAGAGATGGGCACTACTTGGTGCTATAATCTACTTATGCAGATTTTCAATAATGCAGGGCTCCTGTACTGGTAGCTGTTGCTCTTATCGAATGTGGAATGAAGTATGAAGATGCCATTCAATTCATCAGAGAGTAAGTACTACTTATTCCCTGAACTGGAGGTTGTTTAATGTTGTACCATTATTTAAGAATGGTAGCAAGGACAAGCCAGGGAACTATAGGCCCGCTGAGCTTGACATCAGTGGTGGGAAAGGTATTAGAGGGTATTCTGAGGGACAGACTCTACAATATTTAGATAGGAGATTAGAAATAGTCAGCATAGTTTTGTGAATGGGAAATCATGAGTCTTGATTCTGAGGGTTTTTATTAAGAGGTCACCAAGAGGATTGATGAGGGCAGGGCAGTGGACATTGTCTATTTGAATTTTAGCAAAGCCTGTGACAAGGTCCCATACAGTAGGTTAATCTGAAAGAATCGATCACCTGGAATACTAGATGAGCTGTATTTAAAATTGGCTTGGAAGAGTTAAATGGTAATTTTGTGGGCCCATTTTTCTGATTCGAGGCTTGTGGCAGTGATGTTTCAAACTGTCAACACTGGGTCCACTGTTTGTTATCTACATTAAAGATCTTTTAGTACAGATTCATGGCTCCCTGACAGTGGCCATTCGGGTGGACAAGGTACACTTTTCTTCATTGAGAAGCATATTAAGTACAAATGTTCCTATAATGCAGCTGCACTACTCGTTGGTGGGACCACACTTCGAGTACTGTGTGCAGTTCTGGTCGTTGACCACAGGAAGGATGACCATTAAGTTGGAAAGGGTGCAGAATAGATTTGCCAGGATGTTATCTGGACTTGCGGGCTTGAGGTCGAGAGAGATGGACAGGCTGAGACTTCTTCTTTGCAGCGTGGGAGACAGGGAAGACCTTATTGAAGTATACAAAATCATGAGGCGCATGTACAAACGCTCAGTCTTTTTCCCAGGGGTTCTAACACTAGAGTGCATAGGCTTAAGGTGAAATGACTCAGCCAGGTCCATCACGGGCACAGCACTCACCTCTATCGAATGCTTCTAAATGAGAGACTGCCTCAAGAAGAGGGAATCTACCATCAATGTTCCCCACCATCCATGCCTTGCTCTCTTTTCGCTGCTAACGTTGGCTATAGAAAGAGATGTCTGATATAGAAGCCTGAAGTCCCACACCACCATTTCAGGAACAGCTGCTTGCGTACAACTCTGTTTCTTGAACTGACCCTAACCCTACCACGACAATCAAACACTACAATCCACCGCTTACTACTATGGACAGAGAAGAAAACATGCTTTTTCACCAATGTATTCTCCAATTTTATGTCATTTATGTTTAATTTGTCTTTGTGTGTTTAAGTCTGTGTCTGATGCTGCTGCAAGCAGGCTTTTCATTGTGCCTGTACCTCATTGTACACCAGAAGAAGCTATAGAAACAAATACAATTATGACTTAAAGACATTGGGACAGTAATATGGATACATAAGGGCTTAGAGGGATTTGGGTAAACATGTGAGCAATGGGCCTTGTCCAGAATGTAAACTTGGTCAGCATGGACAAGTTGGGCTGAAGGGACTGTTTCCATGCTGTATAGCTCCATGAATCGGAACTACTTTTGGACAGCATTTGATTTGATCATAACTTCAGAAGGGACCTTCACCTGTTTCCTTTTGAAAACAAAACTCTGGATAATATGGAAATTGTATTGTACTTCTTGGTGTTACTGCTGGAATACTGCTTGGAGATCTGGTCACCGCATTTGTGGAAGAATGTATTAATATAGAGAGAATGCAGAAGAGATTTGTCAAGATATTACCAGGCAGCAAGGTGCATCATTTTCCACATGCAGTACTGACATGACAACGGTGAAGAAGTAGGACTGATTAGCTGTGAGACTCCTCAGCTTTGATATCAGAACCCATGAAGTTTCATGGCATTGTCAGACATGGGCAAGAAAATCTGATTATCACCTACTTTCGTCAGTTGCTGAATCAGTGCCTCCCCAATGTTAAAGCAGTTAGAAAAAGCTTGGAAACAAACGTACTCTGGTTGAGGAACCTCTATAACCATCATCAAGTGTCTTGGTGACACCACCACTGACCAAGCAAATTCTGAACAATGTTAAACTATTGGCCTGATATCAGCAGATAATCAGTGAACCAACATGAAGAATGCATCTACATAAATTTGTATTTGCCAATTGATCTATTACAGATGCATCTGCCCATAACAGTTTTATTATTATGACTGGCCACCATATGGTCATTGTTGAGTCAAGTTGTATCTTAACCCTCCATTATGTTGCCTGACCCTGTCATTGTGCTAATTTAGACTCACAGAAATTAATGAGACACTGTGGAGCATCAGCAGCAGCAGAGAAGT